>JAJPUD010001015.1:365742-391122 GCA_023553655.1 Myrmecobius fasciatus | reverse complement strand
AGAGTTTGGTAGGAGTCCTTCATTCCCTATTTTTTCGAATAGTTTATATAATATTGGAGTTAACTGTTTTTTAAATGTTTGGTAGAATTCACATGTAAATCCATCTGGTCCTGGGGATTTTTTCTTAGGGAGTTGATTGATGACTTGTTCTATTTCTTTTTCTGAAATTGGACTATTTAAGTAATTTATTTCCTCTTCTGTTAATCTGGGCAATCTATATTTTTGTAGATATTCCTCCATTTCACTTAGGTTATCAAATTTATTGGCATACAGTTGGGCAAAGTAACTCCTGATTATTCCTCTAATTTCCTCTTCATAGGTGGAAAGTTCTCCCTTTTCATTTTTGAGACTAACAATTTGATTTTCCTCTTTCCTTTTTCTAATTAAATTAACTAGAGGTTTATCTATTTTGTTGGTTTTTTCATAAAACCAACTTTTAGTTTTATTTATTAATTCAATAGTTTTTTTACTTTCAATTTTACTAATCTCTCCTTTCATTTTTAGGATTTCAAGTTTGGTATTTGATTGGGGTTTTTTAATTTGTTCTTTCTCTAGCTTGTTTAGTTGCAAGCCCAATTCATTGATTTTTTCTTTTTATATTTTATGCAAATAAGCATCTAGAGATATAAAATTTCCCCTTATTACCGCTTTGGCTGTATCCCACAAATTTTGGTATGTTGTCTCATTATTGTCATTCTCTTGAATGAAATTAGTAATTGTGTCTGTAATTTGCTGTTTCACCCATTCATTCTTTAGGATAAAATTATTTAGTTTCCAATTGCTTTTTGGTCTATTTTCTCCTGGCCTTATATTGCATGTGATTTTTATTCCGTCATGATCTGAAAAAATGCATTTATTATTTCTGCCTTCCTGCATTTGATTTTGAGGTTTTTGTGTCCTAACACATGGTCAATTTTTGTATAAGTTCCATGGACTGCTGAGAAAAAAGTAAACTCCTTTCTGTCTCCATTTAATTTCCTCCAAAGATCTATCATACCTAACTTTTCTAACATTTTGTTTACCTCCTTAACTTCTTTCTTATTTATTTTGTGGTTTGATTTATCAAGTTCTGAGAGAGGGAGATTGAGATACCCCACTATTATAGTTTTGCTGTCTATTTCTTCTTGCATCTCTCTGAACCTTTCCTCTAGGAATTTCCATGCTATACCACTTGGTGCATATATGTTTAGTATTGATATTGCTTCATCATCTATGGTACCCTTTAGGAAGATATAATTTCCTTCTTTGTCTCTTTTAATGAAGTCTACCTTTGCTTTTACTTGGTCTGAGATCAGGATTGCTACCCCTGCTTTTTTTTGTTCACCTGAAGCATAATAGATTCTGCTCCAGCCTTTTACCTTCACCCTGTATGTATCTCTATGTTTTAGATGTGTTTCTTGTATACAACATATTGTTGGATTCTGGTTTTTAATCCAATCTGCTATCTGCTTCTGCTTTAAGGGAGAGTTCATTCCATTCACATTCACAGTTAAAATAACTAATTCTGTATTTCCTGCCATATTATTTACCCTAGCTTATGCTTTTCTCTTTCTTATCCCCTTTCCCTCCTCCCTACTATTTTGCTTTTGAAAACCACTTCCCTCAAACAATCCTTCCCCTTTAGAGCCCCACCCACCCCTTTTTTCTCCCCTTTCCCTCCAGTTTCCTTATAAGTACGTCTATTATTCCCTCTGAGCCAAAACTGATGAGATGGAGATTAACCCAATTCTCATTCCCCTCCCTTTTCTCCCCTCAATCATTATAGGTTTTCTTTGCCTCTACATTTGATGTAATTTCCCTTAATTTACCTCCTTTTCCTCTTCTTCCAGTGTTATCCCTTTTCTACCTCTAATTTCTTTTTCAGTTTATCATATCATAATAATCATAAAATCACAATAAACATAATAATAATCATAAAATCACAGTAATCATATGATAATAATCATAAAATCACAGTAATCGTATCATAATCATAATGTAATAATAGATTCATAAAAACAACCCTCATTTTATAAGTATCTATAAAAATAAATATGGTTCTCAAGAGTTATTTTTTCTTGTTACCTTTTTATGTTTCTCTTGTGTTCTGTGTTTGTAGATCAAATTTTTTGTTCAGTTCTGGTCTTTTCAGTAGAAATAGGTGAAATTCTCCTATATCATTGAATGACCATCTTCTTCCCTGGAAGATAATGCTCATTCTAGCTGGGTAACTTATTCTTGGCTGTAATCCAAGTTCCTTTGCCCTTCGGAATATCTGGTTCCAGGCCCTTCGATCCTTCAAAGTAGAAGCTGCTAGGTCCTGTGTGATCCTAATTGTAGCTCCCCGATATTTAAATTGTTTCTTTCTGGCTTCTTGTAATATCTTTTCCTTGGTATGATAGTTCTGGAATTTAGCCACGATATTTCTGGGGGACTTAATTTTTAGGTTTCTTTCAGGAGGTGATCGGTGGATTGTTTCAAGGAGTATTTTGCCTTCTGGGTCTAAAATATCAGTGCAGTTTTCTTTTATGATTTCCTGGAAGATAGTGTCCAGGTTCTTTTTTTCATCATGGCTTTCAGGAAGCCCTATAATCCTTAGATTGTCTCTCCTAGATCTATTTTCCAGGTCAGTTGTTTTTCCTAGGAGATATTTCATGTTTTTCTCTATCTTTTCATTTTTTTTGTTTTTGTTGGACTGATTCTTGAAGTCTTGATGAGTCATTCATTTCCAATTGTTCAATTTTAATTTTTAATGTCTTATTTTCTTCAGTTACTGTTTTTAGTTCCTTTTGCAATTGATCAATTACATTTTTTTGTTCATTGCATTCTTTTTCCATTTTTTCTATTTTATTTTGCAGTGATCTCATTTCATTTCCCCATGTTTCTTTTAACTCTCTTTTAAGATTTTTTATGCAATCTTCAAAGAAAGCCTTGTGACATGGAGACCAATTTATGTCTCTCTTTGGGGCTTTTTCTGGAGTTGCTTTACCTTTAGGGGCCTCAGGATTTGAGGTCTGTTCTTCCCTCTCTCCATAAAAGTTGTCTATGGTGAGAGCTCTTTTTGGTTTTTTATTCATTTTTTTTTTTTTTTTAAAGGTGTGAGGTCTGTTTAAGGCAAAGGTGGGACAGCTGTTTTAATTAGCCCTGGGGCAGTTCTGCTGATTGAGTTATTTCAGGAACTGGGCAGTTCTGGTGATTGAATTATGTCAGGGGCTGGGCAGGTCTGCTTTAGTTCACCCTGGGGCGGTTCTGCTGATTGAATTATTTCAGGTACTGGGCAGCTCAGCTGATTGAATTATTTCTGGTGCTTATCAGTCCGGTTGTTTGCTTGATTGCTTTAAGGTGCTGTGTAATGGCAGCTAGGTCCGATGCTCATCAGGGGTTCAGTGGTTTACAATCTATCCCCCTCAAAAGGCAGACCCTCCAAACCACCTGCCCACAATCAGGACAAATTGTTCCAAGAGGCCCGCAGAAGACTCCCAGGTGTGTGAAAAGCACAACGCTCCCACTTCTGTTCCAACTCCTGTTCCAGATCCCTGCTCCAGCTCCCTGCCCCGGTCTCCCTGTGCTGCAGTCTGGGTTCAGTAGACTACCCCCCTGCCCAATTAAAACAGACCTGTTTTGAGGTTCTTCCAGAGTATCTTCTTCTAGAATCGTGTTGTTCTCCAGATATTGTGGATTTTTTTGCTTCAGAATCAGTCTAGAGGCTTCATATGTTGTTGGTTTGAGGGGAGGTTAGAGGAGGTTACAGAGACTCCTGTCAGATCTCCGCCACCATGGCTCCACCCCCGGAAGGAAGTCCCGAGAATTTGAACTGAATTCAAAGGAGAGACCCACATATAGTATTGTCCAATTCAAATAGAAATGGAGACCCAGATAAAACTAGTAATGTCAAATTCAAATAGAAATGGGCCCACTAAATCATATCTAAGAATCTTTTTAGGCCACATATATTAAAATGTACTTTTATTTTGTTAAATTTTTCCCAGTTACATTTTATCTGGTTTAAACTTCCACACACACAACAAGTGCTGTAGCTTCAATGCTTCATAGGCAGCATATTTCTCTTTCTAGATATCCTTTTGGCCTCCATCTACCAAATAACCTACCAGTCTGTCAAGGGCTGGCCCTGGAAGATGTGAAGCGGGCTGTCCATCAATCTTTCCCTTTGGAGCCTCATGACCCTGAATAGTTCATGCTTCTAGAGGTCTCTTCATAAAGACTGTATGGAGCTTTTGGCAAGCACCAAAAAGTAACCAAAATAAGACTGTTAGGAGTTTGGAGCTCCAAGGTTTCTAGTGCTCTGGAGCAGCCACCCAATATTCTGCTTCTGAAAAGCAGTTGATTTCTGGGCCCTAGTTGCTACTAAATAGATAACACAGGGTCTATAATTTTTTTTCCCTGAGGCGATTGGGGTTAAGTGACTTGCCCAGGGTCACATAGCTAGGAAGCATTAACTGTCTGAGGCCAAATTTGAACTCAGATCCTCCTGACTTCAGGACTGATGGTCTATCCACTGCACCAACTAGCTGCCCTGGGTCTATAATTTTCTTTGTTCCAAATTCCCTGTTATTGGGAGGGAGTAAGGAGGGAGTAAGATAGTCCCTCAAACAAGATGGATAGGGCACAGAATGAATTTATTGCTAAATGGAAAGGTACATTAGAAATCATGCTTTGCTGGCTGCCTTGGCACAAGTGTTTCTCACAAACAGGTGCCAAAAAAAAAATGACATTCTCTATCCTGGAACCCTGCTTCCTTTGCTGAACCAGTCAGCTTTCACCTATAAGGTTATTGTTTATCCTTTGTTCTTGAAGAGGGCCAAGACCTCAGGCAGGTGATATGACATGAAAGTGAATTGGATTTAAGTAAGGGACAGCTGTGCTTTCTGCTGTAGAGCCATCTGTGTCCAGTGGCAGGATATAGATCAGGATTACTGGAAATGGCCTTACCTATAAGGACCTGGCTCTTGAAGTTTTCCTGGTTAATACATTCACTACAAGAGAAACCCATACAACTACACTTCAGTAGCCACTGATGAAGAACACTAGAGATGAGCTGAGTGTTCTTGGACCTGCTCCTGCTCATCATCACCACCTCCTATTGGGAGAAGAAATCTAACTATACTGGAAATGTCATTTGTCCTAAGGTTCTGGTGCTCTTAGCACTATTCTTATTCATTGCCACTTTGTATTTGAATTTCAAAGATGTGACTTCATTCACACAGGGATCAGATAAAGAAACTTTGAAACTTAGTTTTTCTGTAGGGGAAGGAAAAAGCTTTAAGATGTCAGGCTTTTTTATTTCTCTGCATTTTTGTGTTTTTGGTTTTTTCCCCCTTTTTCTCTTTTCCCTTTAATACCACTTATGAAAAGACTACCCAATAAAAGTTCTAGAAGTATTTTAGGTTCTCTAGAAGATCCTTAGAAACTTGCCATCCAAAGGTGCCATGTGATAGGATCAATGTTTTCTTGATACGATTTAACTCCAGTTTCACTGACAGCCTCAGCTTCCCTCACACATGTTCTTCCCAACATACAACCTGATAGGTCCCAGCTTTCCTGGTCAAAAGGCTTATAAAATCCCAGCCATGTATCATCTATTCTTTGACTTGCTGGGTGCTTGAGACCATCTGAGTTGCCCTACCAGAGAGTTAAGTGCCACTGTATACTTGGACGTTTCTGCTGTGTCAGGGCAAAGTAAATCCCCTCCTTTGTTAAATGTTCAGTGACTTTCACATTCCTCATTTCATCCTAACATCAAGCTTATCTAATCAGGTGTTGGCTTTAGGTCCTCACCTACAACAGATAGGTTGGAACTGAGCCTTAATTAGAAATGAGAATTAATTAGGAATAGAGGTAGACTTTCAAGAATACAAGGGCAAAGAAAGGCTAGGACAAGAAAAAGATATAGAGAATTGTCCATTCTGGTTGAAATATATGTGTGAAGGGGTGTCATCTGAGATCAGGGTTGATGAGTGTGTTGTTGCTATATTGTGAAGTACCTTAAATGCCAATCAAAAAAGCTCTATTTGATAAGCTGATTCCCTGCCTTAAACTGAGATTCTGGAAAGCGGGGACAATTTTTACTTTGTATCTTAAACTCTTAGTAGAGTACTCAGGATACATTGTACACATAGTAGCATTAAAAATGTTTCTTAAAAAGGCAACGGGAAGCCATAAATGACACTCAGTGAAAAAAGCATGGAGGTAGAGAAATGGCAGGTAGTTGGCTATTAAGTTGGAAAGGGATAATGGGACCAAAGATGTAAGTAAAGGGCTTTAAATGACAAGCAGAGGAGTTAATATTTTATCTTAGATGTAATACAGTTTACAGCATCCTCATTCTCAATTTCACATTTTTCCCCATCCCATCAACTGCTAAATATTATTTTTATTTACACCACAGTTCTCACCTCTATCCTTTTCTCTCCCCTCTCACAGACATCACCCTAGGTCAGGCACTTGTCATCTCACCTGGAAAATAGCCTCCTCTGTTGCACCAGGCATAAAGTGGATTTCAGACCATGCCAGCACAGTCTGGGGCCCAGGAACTCAGGAACAGGCCTTGGGTTAGTTCTGCATTGGCAGTTTCCAGACCACTCAGCCCATAGACAGCAAAGACAATTTAGAAGATTGACGGGCAAGGTTTGTCTCACGTGGGTGAGATTGGAACACAGTCCAGCACAGGCTGCTCCAGCATAGTTATGGTCCCAGCAAACCAGGAATAGACCTTGGAAATCATTGAATCAGTAGTGACAGTAGTATCTTCTGGAGCACTCAATCCACAACTAGTCAAAAGAGATTACAGAGGTCTCTTTGCTAGCTGTGATGCAGGATTCTGTTGCTTTGCCCATTCTTGAATCCAGGTTGCAGTCCAAGGTGGCAGTTCCAGAGTGAGAAGAAGCAGTCACACACTAGAGCTTATGGCCTCTATGGAACAGGAACTTTCTTAACAATTCCAGAGCTAAAAAGACCAACTGTGGTTGCTCACAGACAGGGGCACAGGTCAGGAGAGTAGTAAACACACCTCTCCTTAGACCATAAGTTTCTCAAAGTACCTCTGAAAACAGCTGCACAAAACTTCTGAAACTTGGGACAGTGCACTCTTGGCCTACTTCAACAAAGAGTTAAAAGTCAAGTAATTGGCTGTGAAATTGAGTGAACAACAGAAAAAGATTCTGACCACAGAAAGTTATTATGGTAACAAGGAAGATTAAAGCACACCCTCAGAAAATAACAAAATCAAAGTTCCTACATCTGAAGCCTCCAAGAAAAATATGAATTGGTTTCAAGCCATGGAAGATCTCAAAAAGAATTTTAAAAATCATAGGTAGAAAAAAAATTGGGAAGAGAATTGAGAGTGCCTTAAAAAATAGAAATGTCCAAATAGAAAAAGAGGCATAAAAATTCATTAAAAAAAACCCAACTCCTTAAAGAGTAGAATTGGCCAAATGGAAAAAAAATCCATTAAAGAAAACATCTCCTTTAAAATAGAATTGGACAGATGAAAAAGGAGGTACAAAAGCTCATTGAAGAAAATCATTCCTTAAAAATTAGAATTGAGCAAATAGAAACTAATCATGTTATGAAAAATCAAGAAACAATCAAATCCCCCAAAAATGAGGGAAAAAAGACAATGTGAAATATCTTGTTGGAAAGACAATGGACCTAGAAAACAGATCCATGAGAAATAATTTAAACATTATTAGACTGCCTGAAAGCTATGACTAAAAAAGAACGTAGAAGTCATTTTTTAAAGAAATTGTTAAGGAAAACTGCTTTGATATTCTAGAATCAGAGGGCAAAATAGAAATTGAAAGAATCCATCAATCACTTCCTGAAAGAGACCCCAAAATGGAAACTCCCAGGAATATTATAGTCCAATTCCAGAACTCCCAGGTCAAGGAGAAAATATTGTAAACAGCTAGAAAGAAACAATTTCAATATTACGGAATTACAGTCAACATTGCACAGGATTTAGCAATTTCTGCAATAAAGAACTATAGGGCATGGAATATGAAATTCTATAGGGCAAAGGATAGGATTACAACGAAGAATCATATGGCCAGCAAAAATGGCTATAATCCTTCAGGGTAAAAAAATAGACATGTAATGAAATAGAGGATGTTCAAGCATTCCTAATTTAAAGACCAGAGCTGAATAGAAAATAATACTTTCAAATACAAGACTCTAATGAAGCATAAAAAGTAAACATTAAAGGGAAATCATAAGGGACTTGATAAGGTTAAACTTTACATTCCTACATGGGAAGATGATACTTGTAACTCATAAGAACTTTCTCATTATTAGGGCAATGAGGAGTATGGAAAGACAAAAAACCCAGCTGTTAGTTGAATGTAAAGAGATGATATCTAAAAAAAGATAAAATTAAGAAGTGAGAGAGAAGTGTGCTAGAAGAATGGGAAAGGGAGCATTGGAATGATGTAAGTTATCTGCCATAAAAGGGCAAAAAAAAGCTTTTATAATGGAGTAGGAGAAGACAAGGAGTGAGTGAACCTTACTTTAATCAGAATTGTCTCAAAGAGGAAATAACATACATACTTGATATAAGTATAGATATATGTATTTACCCTGTAGGAAAGTAGAAGGGGAAAATGATATGAGAAGGGGGAATAGTGATAGAAGAGAGGTACATGGCAAAACAATATTATACGATGATCAATTCTGATGGATGTGACTTTTTCCAACAATGAGATGATTGAGGCCAGTTTCAATGATCTCATGGTGAAGAGAGTCATCTACACCCAGAGAGAGGACTGTGGGAACTGAATGTATATCATAACATAATAACATTCTCACTCTTTTTGTTGTTGTTCATTTGCATTTTGTTTTTTTTTTTTTTACTAATTTTCTTTCCTTTTTGATGTGATCTTTTTTGTGCAGCAAGATAATTGTACAAATACATTTACATATATTGGATTTAACATACATTTTAACATGTATAACATATATAGGATTACTTGCTATCTAGGGGAAAGAGTGGGAAGAAGGAGGGAAAAATTTGGAACACAAGGCTATAGAAGGATTAGTGTTGAAAAATTATCCATGCATATGTTTTGAAAATAAAAAGCTTTAATTAAAAAAAAATGGAAGCCAAGGCTTTCTAGAGGATTTTGGTCTCACTCTAAGGGGATTATGGACTGATCCTGAAAGTATGTGGTCAGTTAATCAGAGGGTTAGAAGATTGGTTGAATCCTATTCTTCTACTATAGTCAATCATAGGTCTTGTCTCCAAACATAACCATACCTATCATTATTCCCAACACTTCTCCACTTTGCCTCTTCTGTCCTTCTAAGACAGGCCAGGAAAATTATAACCTAACTACTAACATAACATAACCCACGGCAATTATTTCACAGGTTCTATTAGAAGAACTATACCACCTCAATCAAATCTACTTCTTATCTTGGTTCTGATAGGCACCCTTCATATGATGGGCTCTTCATTTTAGGCTAGGGACTAGTGAATAAAATATATTTCCCCTGTTCATTCTTAAGTTACAGAATTACAAAGTGTTCTGTAAGGATAAGCAGTTATTTGAGTTGTAATCTATATCACAGATCTCAATGTATTATTCCTATTTCCCCCTGCCCTACAACCTACCCCTCTTCTGAATTTCCTTATTTCTACTGAGGTTACCAGCATCTGTCTAGTCACCCAAATTATCCTGGCTTTAAATCTCTTCCCTCTTCAATTCATTTTCTACCAAAGTAATTTTTCCTTCGTATAAGTCTGATTATGTCATTCCACTACTCAGTAAACTTCAGTGGCTATGGATTCTAACATCAAACATTATATCTTTTATTATACCATTATATACTATACATCTCTCTATATAGTATATTACTATGTCTGTATCTTATCCTTTTAAATTGTCTATTTTTTCTTATAAAGATAGAGGAGTAGGACCATAGAGGAATAAGTACAAAAGAACTGGATAGAAGGTAATTAACTATAATAATCATGAATGCAAATGGTATGAACCAATTCATAAAATGGATGGAAGAGGATAGAAGGGATCAGAAAATGGAATCTAATTATATATATCTGCACATACATATATATATACATATATATACACACATAGGTACATATAGTAATAAGAAATACTTAAAACATAAAGATTACATAGCATTAAAATTAGGTGCTGGAGAAAAATATACTTCAATACAATTTAAAAAATTTAATGTATATGTATTAAACTGTATAGCATCTAAACATTTAAGAAAATAAATTTAGGAGAAATAATAAAAAATACAATAGTGGAAAAACAAAACAAAAAATCCCAACCTTTTTAAAGCCTAGAGATATCTAACCACAAGAAAAAGGAAGATTAGGATCTAAATAGAACTTTAGAAAAGCAGATATACCAAATACATCATTTACAAAGGGCCCATGAAGAAAGAATTTAAAAATAATTTGAGACTAAATAATGAATCTATAGAACTATAGGCTCAAAAACAAATTAGAGAAAGAATGGAAAATTTCATCAACCAAAATAACAATAATGAAACAACATGCCAAAACTTAGGGGATACAGCTAAAAGTTCTTAGGGGAAAATGTATTCCTTCAAACATTTTTATTAACAAGTATAATTCAATAAATAGGCATACAACTAAAAAATTGAATAAAAATTTTCAATTAAACAACACGATAGAAACTTTTAACATTTAATAAAATCGAGAGCAAAAATAGAAAAAAAATCTATTAAATTGCTAAACAAAACAGAAAGCTTTTTTTTTTAAATAGAAAAAGTAGCAAAATAGCTAATCTGATTTTTTAAAAAAAAGAAATAGGAAGGCAAATTAAATGCATGTGGCTATGTGATAAAAGGTCAGAATGGAACACAGTTGTTCAGGAGATTTCAGAGATGAACATAAATAATGGACTGAAGACTGGAATTCATGTGGAAGGAAGTATGAAGGAAAATTCAATATGAGCAAGACCTAAGGATAATCTTAAGTGTTAATAAGTATTCTTCAAATCTCTGCCCTTTTCAATCTTTTCAATCTTTCCCATTTTTTACTGCTTTATCATCTCCAAGTAAGTGATTTTGTAGTTACATATTTAGTCCTAATTTCACTGCTGAGATTTAGGTCCGCATCATTAACTACCCCCTGGATATTTCCACTTGGATGTTTCATTAGTATTGCATACTGTCCAGTGTCATCTTTCTATAAGCCATGCTCAATTACTGGAATTAATTCCTCAAATCCACACCTCAGAATTCTTTGTAACTTTGTAACACTTCTTACTTGCTTGGTTATCTATGTTCACTTGCTGGGATTGTCTTTTGTGTAATAAGCATTTGGAGGGAGGTAGAGTTGGTCTAGATTGAATATAATGGATTCATCCAGTGCCCCTGGAGTCAAAGGAATGAGAAAAGAAATGAGGAGAAAAAATGAGCTGTCATTGCCTGCACCCATCTATTTTTAAGCCAGCCAAATAATTCCTGCAATGTAAATAAAAAATAGGAAAAAAATAATATATTTGAAACCTAACTTTACTCCTAGAGGCATACAAGCCTAATCTTATAAAGCCTAGTAGTGAGAATAAAAGAATGGAAGTCAGAAAATGGATTGCACTGTCTGCCCTTGTCTTGCATCCCTCTAACCCTTGACGTTCATCTGTCTGTGAAACAGGAGCCATATAAGCCTTAAACCATACGGAACTTGCCAAGCTCCATGACATCTCCCTGTCTCATTAGATTGCTCCCTTTCACCCATAATGACAGTAGATCTCTTGTCTTCATGCATTCCCACAATCTGCCCCTCACTGTCTTCGTCATTAGATTGTGAACTCCCTGGAAAACAGAGAGTATCTTTTTAGCTCTATTTGAATTATAGGGCTTAGTACAAATCCTTTCACTGCTTCAGAAATGTTTGATTGATTTCCGTAATGCACTTTGTCCCCCATTCTGCCTCTCAATACTTCAAGGCTCAGCTCAGATGTCATGTCATCCATTAAACCGTCCTATCCCTTCTTGATCCCAATTGTTAATGCTCTATCCTTAAATTATGTTTCCTTATCTGTATATATCATAGATCCCTTACCGAGGCAACTGGTGGCAAAATAGATAAGAGTGCTACTTTTGGAGTTAAGACGACTTGACTTTAAATTTGACCTCAGACATTTGCTACCTTTGTGACCCTGGGCAAGTCACTTAAACTTTGCCTCAGTTTCTTCAACTGTTATAGCACCTACTTTGCCGAGTTGATGTGTCAAATGAGATGTTTGTAAAATGCACTTAGCACAGTGCCTGACATATCATAGGTTCTATATGAATGTTTATTCCCTTTCCTTCCTCTTCTTCCCATCTAGAATTGTTCTTTGTTTTTTGAAATCATAGTCCCTAGTCCATAAACACTTAAATCTTTGTTGCTGTTGTTTGTTTACTTGAATGACAGATAATGAAATCCCCAGGCTCCATTTGTGTGACAATAATTATCTGGGTCTTCAAGATGAACACCTAGGTTCTTCATATCAGGAAAGAGCCTCTGAAATAAGGGTTATATACAAACATACCATTTTTGTTTCCTCGTTACCTTCTAGGCCCCCTAAAGAACAATATTCTTAAAGTGATCTTAGTAGTGGAATCACTGCTTAAAGAGTTCAAATAGCTATTATTGTACATTTCTATATTTCTTTCTAAAAAGATCAAATTAACTGACAGATCTACCATTCATATGTGCATGAGGTAGAGGAGAAGAAAAGGTTGGCCAAGATGTTTGAGCATACAGATCTCAGTCCTCTATCCCCAAGGCCCCAGAAGATGTTATTTTTTTTTTCTTTTCAGCCAGATTTGGCTGCAAAGATTTCTAAATTTCATTTAGATTTGCAGACTCATATTTATTCAAAAGTATTTATTTCCACAAATTTTTATCCACAGCTGAATATTACAGTGACTATTATAAGCATTTTCCTCTAAACAAAGATGTAGTTTACAGATTTGTTCAAAATGGAAAAATATTCTTTATCAGTAGTATTTCATTTTTCATATCTGATTCATCCCCTGAATATCATTGAAATTCCTTCAGAGAGAGAAGCTGTTCCTTCTAAACATCATTTGGAGGCAAAAATGTTACATCCAACTCTTGCCAGGTTTGATGTGCACTTTAAGAAAACATTTAATTTTATTTCAGATTTATCCCATTTAAAAGTATTAAAGTTTATAGAATGTAGGAAAAAATTTTCATCCAATGACCTTTAAAATAAACAAAACCAATATCATTTTATTACTCTTAGTATTGTAAAAAAAAAATTCTTGTCTATTTGTTTTTTTCTCCCAAATCTAATAATGGCATCAGGATGACAGAGAAGTGAACCATGAATATTTAGCTATACATGCAACAATATCTGGCTTAGTTTGATAATACCTGGTGTGGAGAAAGATTTCTATGAACCACAATTAGAGGATCCTATGCCGTGTTTCATATTTTAGTAACTATTTAATAGTACAGGCATTATGTAGTCATTCAATTATGATACTTTTATTGCAGTAGTATCTATCAGGGGAAAATTTGTCGTAGTGTTTAATATTAAATGAAAAAAGCAACTACAGACCCCCCCCCTTTTTAAACAAAAGGGTAATTCAGATAATGTATATGTGCTGATTGACCTGGTTTTGTGGCAGCTGATTTTTTTTTCTCTTTTTCAAAATTTCTAAGTGCTTTAAAAATAACTTTAAAACTTGGCATTAGAAACTCCAGGAGAGTCATTATTATTAACATGCCCCAAGGAAAGGGGGGAAAAACTCTATGTACATTTGTATATTGCAACATTCTAGTTGTTTCAAACAACTATAGCAGCCCAGATAGAATGCATTTGCCAGGAAAAAGCTGTCTCAACAGTGTCAGCAAGGATTAGTTAAGAAAATGCTATGTATATATAACTAACTGAATATAATGGGATCATTCTTCACATATTTAAAAAGCCCATCAACCTAAAAGTGATGTGATCTGTAAATTTTTTTTCTTCTGTGATCTTTAAAACATTTCAGACTGACTTATTGAATAAATCATAAATCCACCACAATGTTATACAGAACATTAAAATTCTTCCCACAATAATGCTTATTCCAGGAAAATAGCAATTGAGAAATCAGTCGGCTGAAGGCACAGAGTGGGAAAGATGCTCATCTGAGATTTTAATAAAGATAGATCTCAACTTTGTCATTATCATATTGAACTATATTCTTAAATCAAGATGCCATTCTGATTTCCATGGAATTGAGGATGTGTGAGTGAATAAAGCTGCATTAAATGTGCTTTTTAAATGCAGGGAGTAAAAATAGTCAACAAAAGATTTTCACATTAAAGATATGAAAGAGTTCCCTTCCAAGCACAGGCTAAGTGGCAAGTTAAATATAGATCTAAACATTAAATAGCCATTTTCTACATATTTCTATACTAATTTCCTATAAAAATCTTATGTTTTTAAAAATATAATACACATAAATTAAATTACAGCTCCAGCTGTAATCCCTTAGGGAAAAAAATAAGAATGAATTCTGTGATTAATTAGAATATCTATGCAGAAAAAAAAACCTTCAGTAGATAAATTTCTGTTTTATTCTAATGGCTAACCATTACATATCATAAATTCTGTGATTAACTAAGGACCCTTGAAAAATGGGCAACAGTCTGGGGGAACTGACTGGTAGAAGCTAGTTAGGACAGTTGGCAGTAGTTGCCTTTATAGACACCTTTTTTCTTTAGAAAATGAAAGGTTTTCCTTTTCTGGTGAGTGAAGCTTAAAAGAAAGAGACTTAAGGGAAGCATGGAAAGCAAGATGCCACTTGTACTTTTGAGCTAGCCAAAGTTCAAAGGCACAAATCAGATCGAGTGGGGCCTTAGTTCAGAGATACCCCAAAATAAGTTACATGTATTTGCTGTGAAAGTACAGGTGGTCATATGGCTAGAAGATTAAGTTTGAAATCTTTGTCATCATAACAAGAGTGGAGTGTTCTGCTGTTCTATAACCATATGGATGAGGGTGATGATAAAGGTGGAAGTCAGGAAGGAAAGAAGGAAGTATTTGCTAGGGAGAGATGGTGAGGAAAGAGGTATGTATTTATTTCTAGGTCCTATGGGTTCTTTGTTGGGACTCTCAAGGGAAACTAGAGTTAAGAGTGATTGGGTCATGTAACTGGTGATATGTGTGGAATAATTTAAACTTCCATGCTAAAAATCAGAAAGAGGGACCACTTCTCTCTAGTTAACAAATTATTTTCCAGCACTGGCAATATCCTTCTTTATACTGTCACAATCTATTAAGGGATTTTTGCAATTTAAAATAAAGGAAAATATATAATGAAAACAGTAAACAAAAGTACATAGTATAAGAGCTCATGTAGAAATTTCAAAATAGATGCTTTTTTCTGAAAAATATGCATTTGTAGTGTTAGGGGGGGAAATGACAAAATTTGGATAAGTCTTATTAAGTGCTCAGAATTCCATATCCTTATTTTCTAGCAGGGAGATTTCATTTGCTCTTAATACAATAACTTTGAAAAAATGTTTAATGCAAACTGAATTAGATGAACAGCATCAAATATTTTACTGGAATTTTAGTGGATTTAAAAAATGCAGCAGCTAAAGTTAAAAAACAAATCTACATTCATTATTTTCTTAATTTCAACCACTCATAAATATACTTTTGAGAAGGAATTTAACTGTCTAGGGGCTACTGAAAAAAAGTGAAGTACTATTTATGAGATCTCCTATCATATTATAGAATAGATAAATGACATTTTGGGATCACTACTCTTCCCACTGATGCTTTCTTTCATAAATGACAACAGTAATTAGAACTTCTTAATTTGGGGGGAATTATATACATAAAAATAGTATCTAGTCTGGATTCATTCACTGTGAACAACTTTTGGGCATGAGAACATCTCTTATAGTTATTTAATTTGCCAGTCATCATCTTGGGACATGGACATGTAGCAGCTTTAACTAAATAACTGTTCCTAAATACAGAAATCAAGAAGTCTTTGGGCATAAAAAGGGGATTTTATCATTGTGACATTTTTGCTCCAAAAAAGCAAAGTTAAAAATACAACTAAGGCCTTGGGAAAAGATGAGGATGCTAACATTACTGGCACTGCCTCTGTAGTGGAAAAGATGGGCAAACTCACCCCGGTCCCCAGACAACCCATCACAAACCCACAATATCATTTCTTCTACTTCCTACAATGATAGAAAGAGAAACATGTGCACTCTCAAAATGGTCAGCATCAGCAAGTGTTAGAAGTTCCCTGAAGACAGTTTAAACGTTCAATTTTTAAGCATTAAATAGCCACAGAATGAAGATCAAAAAAAGTGGCCGATGTCTGCTTGACAAGATTGGTACATTGATTATGGCACTAGGGAAGTCACTGTTTAAATTGCTATGGACTGTGTATTTATTTAGTCTGAAACCAAACTTAAAAAAAATAACCAACCTGTATTTCAAGTATTCTTATTCTGAGTTGTAGAATACAAAAGAAAAATAATCACATTGAAGATATGTGCATGATACTGGACAGTTCAGTACTTTGCACAGGTTCTTAGGCTCTGCCTTGGTCCACTTTTTACCACATTGAATATGTCCTTCAATTTATGCCATTGTTTTCCTTTTGCTTAGACTCACTGGGACTGAAGCCGTCTTCACACTTCATTGAGGAACTCCAGATTGAGAACTGCAGGGATGTGAATCGAGTCCATGGTCAGGGCGGATGGGTTAAATGGAAATAAGACAGGGAACATGTGCTTGAAGTCTAATAGCAACTGCTGAGGGTCATTTCGATCCTGTAGTTGTGCCTGAGGAGAAGGAAATCATTAAAAATTCTGAAAAAGTGGGAAAACTTATATGAACTTGGGTTAACAGGAACAAGTAGAAGGACAATTTATGCAACAATCATAACACAATAAAGACAATCAAATTTGAAAGGCTTTAAGAACACTGATCAATGTGGTGTTTACCCATGACTCCAGAGGAGCAATGAGGAAACATTACTCCTCTCTGGCAAGATATGTGACAGTGTCAAGGTAAAGTAAGATTTTGTTTGACCATAATATTTGTTATAATGGTTGTGTTTTTGTTCTTTTCTTTCTTTCTTTGTGGAGAAGGAAGAGAAAATAAATGCTTTTTAATTGAAAAAAGTTTTGAAAAAGAATATAAGACTAAAAAACTTGTATAGGGTTTTGAGATGGGATGGCTGATGGAGTAAATGGGATAACACTTTAAGAATTATGCTAATAGGTATCTTTTTGTGTAAATTTTCATGCTAATAATTTAAAATACATATCTATTATTTAACAGGAACCTTGAGGGGAATAATTTAATAAAAATGAATAATTATCTGAATTTGTAAGTTTAGCAAGTTCAGATTTCTAACTGTTGTTCTTGCCTACTTATAATTATTTTACAGCAAAGCCTACTTGAAATTATTTTAAAAAGATGAAGTTAGAGTAAAAATGTGTAGTGATCACTTGGTTTTCACTTTACTAAGGAGAAAATGACCCACCAATGGAGGCAACCTTGACAGAAAGACCAATGTTACAGATGAATAAGAATGATGCAAAATTTGCCTCTAGAGATCTTCAGGAAGGGTTAATCCCCTCTTACATAGATGTTTATGGTGTGGTTAATCACCTCTGCAGAATGGGCCCTCCTAAGATTTATTGGAGTTATTTCAGAGAGAATAAGCCCCTAGCAGGTATCATCTAGCCATCTTCTACCTTTAAGCTAGTGTTTCTTAGGACAAGTATTTAAACTTAGTGTTTCAATTCCAGTTCTGGAAACAATCTTTTTGTAAAGCTGCTAAATATTCTCAAACTTACCTGAATTGTTCGGATGAAGGCTACTGTTACTCGTTCCTCAAATTCATTCAGGGGAGTGTAAAGATTGAGGATTTTGACAATCTGTTGCAATCAAAAGAAATGTTGGTCACAAAAAGTTAACCATATTTGAACCTGTAGAATATCAGTCAAATCTTGAATTTAGACCCAAATTAGGAATGGACAATAAAGTCTAGGCTGAACCTGACTATCAATACAATTTTCACACAAAATGCAACTCTCAATCTGTATTCCTCAAATACCATTTATTTTTATGCAAATGGATGTTTTTGGAGGCAAATATCCCTCTTTTGGCTATTTAGTCAGAATTTGTTTTTAAGAGCATTTATATTTTTAACTAAAAGCTTGTAAATATTTATTTGGAGTTCTCTCTCAACCTAACTTTAAAAAATTGAAACAATTCCAGACTTCTTGATCTAGAATGTCCTGGCAACATAGTCTTTGTAATAGTTCTGTCTTCTCCAGCCCCGGGAGCTTGGCAATTATTGAATTTTAAAGGCAAGAATTGCAAACTTTTAAAACAGAACTGCTAATATCCAAACTTTCATCTAAACTAAGGCAGCTCTGCTACACTATAGGAGAAAGAGTCTATGACAATCCCATACCTGCTGCGTACTGAGGGAGGTACATAAGGTGCAAATGGCCTCAGCATCTTCAGGAGTTTTCTTTTTTAACTGCAGAAGCTGTGCTGCATGGATCAAAGGTTCCATTGTCTCTGCTGCTCCACTCTGGTGGAGATTCTTTCCACGAAGCCACTCCTCAAGCTGGCTTATATTATACCTAAATGCATAAGTCAAAAGTAAATAATGGAAGTAGTGCAATATGTAGAAGTTGAGGCTTGGAGTCTTTGAGGGGTATTTGAGTTCAAATCCATCTCTAGACACTTTCCAACTATATGACCCTGGATACGTTAACTTAACCAATTTTTTTTTGCCTTTGCTTTCTCAACTGCAAAATAGGGATAAAAATAGCATCTACTTCACAGGGATGTTGTGAGGATTAAATGGCATGATATTTGTAAAGCGCTTAGTATAGTGCCTGGCAAATAATAGGTGCTTAATAAATGCTTTTTTCCTTCCTTCCTTTCTTCCCTCTTTCTCTTCGTTCCTTCCCTTCCTCTATTTGAATGTAAGTTTTTTGAAGTCTATCTTGCTTCTGTTTTTATCCTTAAACTTTTTTTGACACACAGTAAGTTTTATATATATATATATATATGTATGTATGTATCATATATAATACATATGTAAATAAATGTAATAAAAAAGAAATTATTTATTGAATCTACTCATCCTCAATAAATAAATGAAAAAAGAAATGTAATTCAATTTTTGCAAGTCTGGCCTGATTTTGTGAATTTTGATTGATGCATATTTTTAAGAACACATCTATCATTTATAATGATGCATACTTCTGTCTGGCTATTCTAAAACTGAAATCATTAATAAATCATAACATGTGTAAGAAAAGATCTCATAAGCTCTAAATTATTGTACAGCAAGTTCTTTTCTCATATGAAGTCTCTTTAAATCATTCATTCATTCTGACTGAGTTGTAGGCAGCAGGTACTTTTTTTTTTCACTCTGCATTATTTCCCTTCTACCATTCTTATTTCTATGTATTTATATTCTTCACATCTGGCTTTTTTTTTCTTGGATCCTGTTCTACTATGGAGGAAGAGGCTAGAGTAATTTTCTCCATTGATTATATAGATAACTCACTTGTAACTTCAAGTCTTAGAAAATTACTCAGACACATAATGCATTGTTGGTGGAGTTGTAAACTGATCTAGTAATTCTAGAGAGCAATATGGAATGATGCCCAAATGGCAATCAAATTGTATATAACCTTTGATTTCGACAATACCACTACTGGATTTCTAAGAGATCACAAAAAGGTAAAGGGGCTACATATATAAAAATATTTATAGCAGCTCTTGTGATGGCAAAAAATTTGAAATTGAGAAGAATGACCATTATTTGGGAAATGGCTGAATAAGTTTTGGTATATGAATGTAATGGAATACTATTGTGCTATAAGAAATGACAAGCAGGCAGATTTTTGAAAAACCTGAAAAGGCTAACATGAATTGTTGCAACATGAAGTGGGGAGAACCAGGAGAATATTGTACAAAAGTCAGCAGCATTGTGCAATAATTAACTATGTACAACTTTGCTCTTTTTAATAATACAATGATCCAAGACAATTCTGAAGGATTGATGGAAAATGCTATCTATTTCCTCAGAAAGAACTGGTGGAGTTTGAATGTAGGCCAAAGAATACTATTTTTACTTTCTTTCTTGTCACATATGAGTGCACACATACACTCTTTTAGCTTATTTCTTCTTTCACAAGATGACTGATTTGGAAATGTATATATTTTACTTTACATGATTGCACATGCACAATGTATATAAAATTGATTACTACCTTAGGGAGGGGGTTAGTAAAGAAAGGAAGGAAAAATTTAGAACTCAAAATTTTTTAAAAAGTGAATCTTGAAAACTATCTTTACATGTAAATTAGGAAAAAATACTATTAAAATTTTTTTTTTCCTAGAATATCAAGGGATTAAGTGACTTGTGTATAACTATATGTGACAGAAACAGGTCTTGAACTATCTTCCTGAGTCAAAAATTTGCTCCCTATTAACTCGAACACAAAACTTCTTACATGCCAAAATTTGATCAGCTGTCCATTCATTAATGGATACAGGAATTTTTTCTTCCCCCATCCCCCAATTTGAATAAAGCTGTTAAGAATATTTTGTATATAGATAGTCTTTTTTTCCCCTTTGATATATTCCTGAGAGATCAATGGGTCAAAGATACGTATAATTTTGTAGCTCATATTATATGTTACCAAATAGTGTTCAAATCCAATATTTAAGTACCAACTATATTCAAGACATTATGTTAAGCTCTAGGAATATAAAGACAAAATGTTTATGTTCTAGGAATGTAATCATTTAAAAAAAGCCTACATATAATAAGTATATATTTGCCATATAAAAATGCCTATTTTTAGATACCTCCAAAAATGAATTTTATTGTTTTAAGTTAATCCTACCAATTTTAGATTCACATATTTTTACATTTTCTCTTTTATTTTATTTTTTTTTCACTTTCCCATTTAAATTTTTATCTTAAGAGATTAATGTTTTTTTTTTAATTTGAGCACTGACTACTAATCCCTTTAATCAACAATCCACTGGAGAATCAATTTTTCTAGTATGAATTTAAGCCAGTTGTTTATATATTTTGAATGTCAGATTTATTTCAGAAAATTTTTGCAAGTTTGCTTTTATTAATGAGGTTTTATTTTTTTCCTTTAAATCATGGATATATTATCTTTTGTTGTATAAGGCTTCCATTTTTATATATCTCAACTTATTTACATTGCCTGATATAATTTTCAAAATTTGTTAAATATAGATATTTTTCTCTTCCACACAATTATGACTAATAGATATCACACTTCTTAAACAGTTTTTAAAAATAGTTTCTCTACTTGAAGTTTTTAACAGTCTCTGTGGCAATGAGAGGCTCTGATCCCTCCACTTTCCTTCCTCCATATTGCTATCCAATCATTCTAATAATTTTTATTGAAAATTGATTCCTTTTCTAGTGTTTTGGTGTCTGGAATATCATACACTAGTGTGCTGTATACTTTTAGTTCCAATTCTCAAATAGATATTTTCTAATCTATTTTTAATTTTATAATCTGGAACCAGATGATTTTGATCATTTGAGATCTAGGAGAGTGATATCTCCTTCTTCCTCAATATTTCTCATAATTTTCCTAATTTCCATGTCTATTTATTCTTCTGCACTTTTTGTTACCACTTGATCAAATTCTTTTTTTTTGTTAAAGTTTATTATTTTTCAAAACATATGCATGGATAATTCTGCAACATTAACCCTTGCAAAACCTTATGTTCCAATTCCCCCCTTTCACCCACTTCTTCCCCTAAATGTCAAGTAGTCCAATATATGTTAAACATGGTAGAAATATATGTTAAAGTCAATATATGCATACATATTTATGCAATTATTTTGCAGCAGAAGAAAAATCAAATCAGACTGGGAAAAATGAGAAAGAAAAAAAATGCAAGCAAACAACAACAAAAAGTGAAAATGTTATGTTGTGATCCACACTCAGTTCCCACAGTTCTCTCTCTGGATGTAGATGGCTCTTCATCACAAGATCATTAGAACTAGTCTGAATCATCTCATTGTTGAAGAGAGCCACATCCATCAGAAATGATCATTGTATAATTTTCTTGTTGCCATGTACAATGATCTCCGAGTTCTGCTCATTTCATTCAGCAACTTGATCAAATTCTAATGAAATTGTTTACTGATGTCTCAATTGGCATTATATTATATCTACAAACTAATTTGAAAAATAGTTCCATCTTCTTGGTTGACTCATTCTGTACATGTATATGGATTCTTCAATTATTTAATTTTTAATTTTCTCCTAAATCTATTTTATATTTATTTTTATACAAAGGCAAATTTTTACCACCTAAATGTTAAGTGGTCAATTTCCCAGCTCTGTGGTATTCTGGTTTTCTTTTTCAGGGAAAAAGCATCTATGCATAGTCCCTCACTCACAGGAGGGATTTAAATGTTTGCTGAATTGAGTTAAAGTTTCTGCCTTGTGGTTATAGTTTGTGATATCAGCTGTTGCTGTGTGCACTCTGGATACCTTTCTCCTAACCCCCCTTTAACTTACCGGAGTTGCATGCCTGTGCTCCAAGAACAGACATCCTTCCTGAGGAGGAGGTTATTGAGTGCTACAGCATTGATCATGTAGAAGAGCTGCTTAAACACCTGCTGTATGATCTCAGGATCAAGACCCTGATCACACATCACACTGTGAAAGGAATTCATCTGGCGTATGATGGCATCGAGGCTGTAGGAATTGTCCCCATCTACCATGCTAGAAGATCGCTTCCTGTAGCCTGTTGGCTTTACTCCAGACAAACCCTGAATGCTTTCATTTTCCAACATGGCAGACACTAGGAAGAAAATAGCAAACGGGCTCAAAGATTTTCCCCACAAAACAAGATTATTAATTTTTATATCACCCAGATGTTCCAGTTACTCTGAGTTTTGATACGGGACAGAACTCCTTAACCTATTTCCACTCATGACTCCTTTTTCATTCAAGAAATTTTTATATGACCCTAAGTATATAGGAATACATAACAGGAATACAAATCAAACATTTACTGATAATACATCATAATTTCATGACCTCCATTTTTAGTTATGATACCCCGTATTGGGTCATGACCCACAATTTAAGAAGTTGGGATATGGGGCACCAGAAAAATACCCAGGGACAAAAAATTTATAAATATGCCTGTACTTGAGGTAGCTTGGTGGTACAGTGAATAGAAGACTGGACCTAGAGTCAGGAAGACCTGAGTTCAAATTTGGCCTTAGACCTAGCTGTATGACTCCAAGCATGTCACATAACCTTTATCTGCTTCAGTTTCTTCATATAAAATGGGGATAATGATAGCATCTAAAGCCCAGAATTGTGAGAATAAAACAAGATATTTGTGAAGAGCTGCTAAGCAAACCTTAAAGTGCTATACAAATGTTTGTTATCAATATTATTATAACGTCTTACTTTTCTTTGGCATGGAATTTTTTAGCTAAGAGTCTCCAAAAATTTAAAAGGGCTGAGAAATGAGCTCTAAAAAAAGTTCCAAGGATAAAGAGAAATAAAGACTATCAAATACTATATAATGTAAAGTAAACCTTTCTTTTTTTTTTGTCTTATATACTCTTTTATTTTTTTATTTTTTTTATATTCTATTTTTTTTTATTTTTTTTAAGCTTTTTATTTGTATAACATATGTATGGGTAGTTCCCCAACCTTGATCTTTACAAAGCTTTCCAAAACAAATTTTACCCCCAGTCCGCTCCCCTTCCCTAGATGGCAGGAAGTCCACTACATGTTAATAATGTTGAAATGCTTGAGAAGTTATGCAAGAAAAATCCTATCTACAAGAAAAAAAAAAGAATCAGAGAAAGGCAACACAATGCAAGCAAATGACAATAGAGATCATGAAAATGTTGCGTTGTGGTCCATATTTCATGTCCCTCTTTCTGGGTGTATATGGTTTTCTTCAGTGAACAACTGGAACTGGTTTGAGACAATTCTTTATTGCAGAGAGCCATGTCCATCAGAATTGATCATCATGTAATACTGTTGTTGCTGTGTATGATGATCTCCTGGTTCTGCTCGTTTCACTCAGCATCAGTTCATACAAGTCCCTCCAGGCCTCTCTGAAATCGTCCTGCTGGTCGTTTCTTACAGAGCAATAATATTCCATAACATTCATATACCATAATTTATTCAGCCACTCTCCAATTGATGGGCATCCCTTCAGTTTCCAGTTTCTAGACACTACAAAAAGGACTGCCACAAACATTTTTGCACATGTGGGGCCCTTTCCCTCCTCTAAGATCTCTTTGGGATATAGGCCCAGTAGAAACACTTCTGGGTCAAAGGGTATGCACAGTTTGATAACTTTTTGAGCATAGCTCCAAATTGCTCTCCAGAATGGTTGGATCCGTTCACAGTGCCACCAACAATGTATTAGTGTCCCAGCCTTCCCACATCCCCTCCAACATTCATCGTTATCTTTTCCTGTCATTTTAGCCAATCTGACAGGTGTGTAGTGGTATCTCAGAGTTGTCTTAATTTGCATTTCTCTGATCAATAGTGATTTGGAGCAACTTTTCATATGACTAGAGATGGTTTTAATTTCATCATCTGAAAATTGTCTGTTCATATCCCTTGACCATTTATCTTTTGAAGAGTGGCTTGAATTCTTATATATATGAGACAATTCTCTATATATTTTAGAAATGAGGCCTTTATCAGAACCATTAAATGTAAAGATGATTTCCCAATTTGATGCTTCCCTCCTAATCTTGTCTGCATTTGTTTTGTTTGTACAAAAACTTTTTAACTTAATATAGTAAAAATTATCCATCTGGTGTTCAATTAGGAGTTCCAAGTCTTCTTTGGACATAAATTTGTTCCATCTCCACAGGTCTGAGAGATAAACTATATTATGTTCCTCTAACTTGCTTACAAAGTCCCTCTTTATATCTAGATCATGAACCCATTTAGATCTTATCTTGGTATGTGGTGTTAGGTATGGGTCAAGCCCTAATATCTTCCACACTACTTTCCAATTTTCCCAGCAGTTTTTGCCAAATAGAGAGTATTTATCCCAAAAGCTGTGGTCTTTGGGTTTATCGAACACTAGATTGTTAAGGTTAATGCCTAGGTTGTCCTGATAACCTATCCTGTGCCACTGATCGACTGCTCTATTTCTTATACAGTACCAAACGGTTTTGATGACCGCTGCTTTATAATATAGTTTTAGATCTGGTACAGCAAGGCCACCTTCATGTGCCTTTTTTTTCATTAATCCCCTTGAAATCCTTGACCTTTTGTTCTTCCAAATGAACTTTGCTACTATTTTACAGATCTAGAAAAAA
>JAJPUD010001015.1:332898-360229 GCA_023553655.1 Myrmecobius fasciatus | reverse complement strand
CTCCCCCTGTTTTTACTCCTTTCCCCTGATTCTTCTATTTTCCCTTCTATTAGTTTGTCCCTTACTTTTCCTCCTTTCCCTCCCACTTCCCTCTAGCAACAGACAAGTTTCTATGTGAAATCAAATGTCTGATATACACTTTTAGAGCCCAACCTGATGAGAGTAAGATTTACACAGTGCTCATCTCCCTCCCCTCTTTCTCTCAATTATATTAGGTTTTCTTTGCCTCTTCAAGTGATTTTACCTTGTTTTTACCTCCTTTTTTTTAGATCTTATTTTACCACTTTTTCCCTCTTTTCCCCAGTATGACAACCTTTTCCCCTCTAGTTCTCTTTTTCATATTATCAAAGTAATATTTAGTTAATTATACCCCCAAACTTTGAGTATCCCCCTAGTAAAAATAAAGTTCTCAAGAGTCCTTTCCTTTTTACCTTTTTATGTATCTCTTGAGTTCTGTGTTTGGGTGTCGAATTTTTTGTTCAGATCCGGTCTTTTCATTAGAAATAGGTGAAATTCACCTATATCATTGAATGACCATCTTCTTCCCTGGAGGATAATGCTCATTCTAGCTGGATAGGTTATTCTTGGTTGTAATCCAAGTTCCTTTGCCCTTTGGAATATCTGGTTCCAAGCCCTTCGATCCTTCAGTGTGGAAGCTGACAGATCCTGTGTGATTCTAATTATTGATCCTCGGTATTTGAATTGTTTCTTTCTAGCTGCTAGCAGAATCTGTTCCTTGGTGCTATAGTCCTGAAATTTAGCCACGATATTCTTTGGGGTCTTAATTTTGGGGTCTCTTTCAGGAGGTGATCAGTGAATTCTTTCAATTTTGCCCTTTGATTCTACAATCTCAGGGCAGTTTTCTTTCAGGATTTCCTGGAAGATAGTGTTTAGATTCTTTTTTTCATCATGGCTTTCAGGAAGTCCAATAATCCTTAGATTGTCTCTCCTAGATCTATATTTTAAGTCAGTTGTTTTTCCTAGGAGATATTTCATATTTTCTTCTAATTTTTCATTTTTTTGTTTTTGTTTGACTGATTCTTCAAGTCTTAGTGAGTTATTCACTTGCATTTGTTCAATTCTTATTTTTAAAGTGTTGTTTTCTTCAGTTACCTTTTTAAGCTCCTTTTGTAACTGGCCAATTTGTTCATTGCACTCTTTTTCCACTTCACTAATTTTATTTTTTAATAAATTGGTGTCTTTTTCATATCTCTTTTGCAGGGCATCATATCCTTCTTGCAAGATACTGTATCCTTGCACTGATTTCAGTTTATTTTCCCATTTATCCTCCAGCTCTCTTTTGAGGTTCTTTATGCAATCTTCCAGAAAGGCCTTTTGAAAAGGGGACCAGTGATGGTCCTGGCTGTTTTTTCTGGATTTTTGTCTAAAGAAACCTCTTGATCTGAGGTCGTTTCTTTGCCTTGATAAAAGCTGTCTATGGTGAGAGCTCTCTTTTGCTTCTTCATCATTTTTTTTTTTTAGACAGCGTGGATATCTCTTTAAGGTACGAAAAAAAACACAGCTGAAGACGCTTTGCCCTGGGGCACTTCGGCGAGTTGACTTAAGGTGCTGGGCCGGTGGGGGCTAGGACTAAGTCCAAATTACTCCTTAAACAAGGCAAGTCGGCCAGAACACCTGCCCCCAATCAGGGCAGAGTGTCCCGAGTGCCTCAGATAAACTCCAGGTGTTTGGAATTTGGAATTTGGAGTTTGGAATTTCTTCCAGGATGAGCTGGGCTGAGTCCCACCCTCACTTCCGGCCTGCACAGGGGTCGTCTATTTATCTCTCTGTCCGAGTCTGACTAACCTGATATGAAGTTATCCAGAGAGCCGTGCCCAAATATTTCAGAGTTCGTTGACTTGAAGATCAGTTCAGAGGCTTATTTTATTGTTGATTTGAGAGAAGATCGGAGGAGAGGCAGAAAGTCACCTTTTCACTCCGCCATCTTGGCTCTGCCCAGTCGAAGTAAACCTTTCAAACAGCCCTATAGATTTTAGGTCACCATATTTTGGGGTGGGAGGAGAATGAGGAAATAACTGAGAGGGATTAGAAAGAAGTTGCTTTGGAAGCATCTGGGGCAAGCTATTCAACTTAATAATTCAGTTCCCATGCTCTGAGAAATAGATTAGATTGGAATTTTGCTACAATATAGCTTATTATAATGAAGAATATGGTATGCATGGATTCTTTTGGGAACTCCTTTGTCCTTGGAACTCAAAACACTTTCATTTCATTTCATGGAAGCATGGTCTAGACTCTTAAAAAAATAGAATCCCAGCTATTAACTTCTGTATCTTTGTACTGCCTGAGTAATGGGCATGAGTGAAGAATGAAAATGACAGCATGTAGAACAAAGATATTCAACCTGGAGTCTAAGAAATTGTTTTTTTTTTCTTTTTATAATTGAAAGTAATAGAAAATATTTAATTTTATAGTTTAAGTGTTGAAAAGCTTATATAACTGTTTATTGATTTGGATTTATGTAACCAAAACTTAGAACATAAAAAAGTAGTGAAAGTTCACATTATCTTTCACATATTTGTAAATATCAAATTATATCAGTTTGATATTTGATAATTTGATATAATTATATAATTGATATAATTTGAAGAATAATCAAAGACTAAAATGAGAGAAAACAAAAAATCTCTAGGAGTAACAGAATTTCTTTAAAAAAAAAATTGAAAATTACCTAGCATCCCAAGGTAATATGTAAACAAACCTTTATGATGCTCAATGAGTTGTGTCTAATTCCTATAATAAACTGTTAAGTGGCATCAGTTGTATAGCATTCACTTTACCATATGTGACTTTTATGTAAGTTTCATTCATCATTTTTGCTATATCTTTAAAGTAGCAAAGGGATGAACCTCAACTATTATGCTTATTTGAAAAATAAGTTGACAGAACTCTTGTCTTCAGAAAAGCCAGCAGCATTTTTCTATGTATTTTAGGTAAGTGTTAACCTAAGTCTTTAATATCATCCAGTTTTCTTTCTATTAAACCACCTTCTATCTCCAATAAAAGGGGAATAAAACTCCTGGAACAATTGTCTCCTGAGTGACTGGTACAGTCATACCTCATCAGACTAACAAGGAAGGAAAATGTTTATCTCTGGGTATGTGTATCTTTCAGACAGACAATTCTGTGCTCTCTAACAGGGTAATGAACATTTATCTTTTTTCTACACAAGTGACATGGATCTAGATGCATTGTGGCTTTCTCATACTTAAAAACATAACCACATACAAGAGTCTAATACCAAGCAATTATTAATCCTGTTGGGAGTTTAAAAAATTAAAAAGCAATTCTATCTTCATTTTGAAAAGGGAAGCGTTGAAACAAACACTGCAACCCTCATAGAAGACAGGTCTTAGTCTTCCTTAAACATCATGTAGATTTGCTTGGAAAAAAACTCACTTTCTCTGGGGATTCTCCCTGTGTCTGTTGCATAAGCTTTTCTGAGGAGGTAACAGCATGGAGCAGGACATCTATGACTTCACTTTCGAACCTTAGGATCATATGAATTGTTTAATATCCACTTACCTATCATCGGTTGCAACATGCCCTCTGCGATCTTAATGAGCTGCTGGTAAATCTGGATGGAGAGATCGCTTAAGACTTGGCGGTATTCAGTGAGGTCAAAATTCTTAAGACAGTGTTCATTCTGTTTGGGGGTGTTCTGGGTCATGAAGCCCTGGTGGGAGAAAATATATTGGGAAAGTTCATCTTTCTGCCAGGGACAGGATGACAGCTAGCCCTTTGTCCTTGGACCATGGCTGTCTCAGAGAGTCCCTCATTCCCTTGGTTCCATATTTGTAAAAAACAACCAGCTATAATATTCTAATGTTAGCTTTTGGATACTGTTCACGTAACATATAAAAGAACAAATATGAAAAAAATAGTAGAATTTTATCTGGAAGGGACTAAAGGTAAACCTTTAGTTTACCTTCTTTTTTATAGAGATGAGAAAACAATGGCACAGAGAACTGAAATGACTTACCCCAAATCACAGAGCTGGCAAAGTTGGGAATAGAACCCAAGTAAGCCGACATGTTAAATGCTACTCTTTACAAAAAACCCCCACAGGATCATAGATTTAAAGCTATTATTGACTTCAGGAATCATTCTAGTCCAGTCCCTTCAAAGATAAATAAGAGGTCTATAGACATGAACTAACTTATCCCAGGTCACAAAGTTATTAATTAGTAGAGGGGTGATTCGAATTCAGGCTTTCTGATTCCATACCTGGCATGATTTGCACAGTAGTCCAGAATTTCTTGTTTTGGTGAAAGCTGAAAATACCTCTGACCTACTATTTCATACTTGGGCCATCAGACATTGTTAATGTGTTCTTCCTGAAAATTTGGGTATATGGGAAATTCCATCTTGTCCAGAGGCTTCCCAGGAAAGCCCCTAAAAGAAGGGGTTAGCAGTACTTTACCTTCCTGCCCATCTTTTTAAAGTTTTAATTTGTTCCAAGAGGCTATAATCTAGAGATCATAGATAGAGACACTGTAGCTAGAGGGCCGAATTCAGACCAAAGCCTGTTTTATGTGTAGTCTGGAGATAAGAATGATTGTTATACTTTAAAAATTCATTTTATTTTAAAATGTAAAAAAGCATTTTTGTCTTACAGAGTATACAAAGCAGGCTGGTGGGTCAGGCCCAGGGAAATGTAGATGCCTATTCTTTATCGTCTGGGCTACCTACAGTAGATGAAAAGTCTCTTACTCTTACTATGCATATGTGTTCTGATCCTCCTCCTTATAAAGGGACTGGTCTAGAACTCTGGTTGTGAACCCAAAGCACATGTGACATCAGAGCTTGGAATTTTCAGTGAAATTTTCCAGCCTTCTTCTATTAGAGGACAATAAGGTACAAAGCAACTTTTTTTTCTTACAGGAAGAAAGTAAAACTCCTAATAAGACCTTGAATGAATTAATGACCTTAGAGATCTATCCCCTCATTTTACAGAGGAAGAAATGGAATCTGAGAGAAAGAAAGTGATTTCCTCAAAGTCATACAACAGTAATGAGCAGAGATGGAATCAAACTGATAAATTTAAATCCAGAGCTCTTCTACAAGCTCTATGATAGGAACCAAGCTTCTTTTAGCATTTCATCTTTTCTTTATAAAGCACCATTTGAAAATGTGCCCTTTTGAATACAACCCAAGCTAGCCTTGGAACAAATTAAGCTCATCTGACATGCTGAGACAGACAATCTGGGAGAAGATTCTGCTATCAGCTGAAGTTAGGTGATACTTTATTGTGAAAAACACATTTCAGTGCCTAAGGAGGCAGCCAATTTTGCAAAAATTATGTATATACATACATACAAACACATATATATGTGTATATATATGTATATCTATATATGTATTTTAAAAGTACATGGTAGACTTTGCTAAAGCCTACTAGTGTAGTAGTGCTGGCCTCAGAATCTGTAAAAATGGGGCTTTAGTCCAGATACATCATGGCTTTTGTGGATGCCATTAAAGTCATTTATCATCCCAGTGTCCCAGAAATACTCAAGAATGTAAGGTATAAAACAGCTGTCAATCTGCATTGGTTAAGAGAATTTCTCTACTGGTTGGATTCCATACCAATCTACTCATCAGAGATTTAGATAAAAAATTTTTAAATGCACATGTATGCACATACACACAGCTTTCTCTAATGCCTCATTGTGGCATAAAAGTGAACTTGGGTTCTTAAAGCTTATGCTTGTGGAACACAAATAGTTTCTATCATTTTAAAAGGATTCAAATATCCTTTTTACTGGGTTAGCTAGATTTGAAGGGACTGACCAGTCTTGATGTATTTTCTTTATTTCCCTATTTCTTTCATCTTTTCTTCCCCATTTCTATTTTCCCCCTTCCCTCTTTTCTCCCTCCTCACCTCTCTCTCTGCCTTCTCCTTCCTCTTTTTCTCCTTTTCTTTTCCTCCTCTTCTTCCTTTCTTCCCCCCTTTTTCTTTCTCCCTCTTCCTCTCTGTATTGTTATATCTGGTAAACTCTGACCATAATGTTTCTGTCTTACCTCATCACCACTGTATTGCTTCAAGCAATGAAGAAGGCGGCATGTATTGGATAACCAAAAGGATGTCATCTCAAAGTCATCATTGTGCTTCTGGAGAGCAAAATAAAATTTATTGAATGACTGATGTCCATCTATTTTAATTATCTTTCAATCTTATTATTTAAACAATATTACATTTAGATATATTTATCTGGTTCTCTTACATTTTATTCCATTTTCCATCCTATTGTGCCTGTTTCTCAGTGGTATCTACTCTTCTATCTAACAGGGCTTTAATTAGATAATAATATCAAGAGATGAGGCTACTATCAAGAAGTTATTTGATTGAGTTAAGTTGTTTTCCTAACTACAAAGATATAAGATTTTAGAAAATGATTCTCTCTCACCAAATTCCCAGTACCATACATGCTAGACAGCTGTCTAGCATTAAGGGTGCTATCCATGGCAGCAGAAAAATATGATATTCACTGTACATATGCAAGGTTTGTACCTATGATACAGTTCTTCTAAACCCCGTACTTTAATCAGCTGAGCTAATGCCAGCTAGATAATTCATAAACATAATGCCATACTAGATATAGTAGTATTATAAGACTTCCTGATCATTTTCTTTACAACCAGAGAAAAGTATACAATTATCTCTTCCACATCATAAGGGATAGGTGCTTTCACAATCTGGAAAATCTGCAAAAAAATTTTAGTCTCCCTTCATACCAGAGAAGAACTCTGAATTATTATGGTATTAAAAGATGAAATATGTTGAAATTGTACATATATTTTATGCGTTTCTGAGTTTTTAAACTTTTCCTGTGTCATCTGCTGGCTGTTGTCTACAGCTTCTGCTAAACTTCCCCCTCCTCCCCTCATTCCCATTTAATTTCTTATGCCCACGCAATATGTCAAAACTGCAATGGGAAAAGTCACTATGTGGAATGATAACTGTATTAGAAAAAAAACAAAAGCCAATAATAGTTGTATATCAAAAAACAAAGAATGATTATATATAGAAGAAGCCAGATAAGTACTGTAACAAATCAAAAGCAATATGAAGGTAGTGGTGAGATCATGTGGATATTGCTTGCATGTCTATGGAATTTACATTGATAAACTATAAAAAAATATGGTCTTTGGAATCCACCATCTAGGGAGGATTCTAGAGAAATGGTTGGTTCTCAGACATGAGAGAAAGTAAGAATGTCCAACACCTATTGGCCTTTCTTTGTGTCTATCTATGGAGATAGAATGGGATTACAAATTCAATCAGAGAAATAATAGGAACACAGAGTGATCCCAAAATTCAGAAAAATTCAATCAAGAAGGTAATAGTAATACATAGTGGGTTCCAAAAGTCTTAGTACCAAGCTAAGACCTTTGGGATAGTATATAGAAAATTGTTTTGCTGGAAAGCATTATATGAATTGATGGAAAGTGAAGTGAACAGAACCAACAGAACAATATACTGCAATATTGTAACAGCAATGATCAGCTATGAAAGACTTTGCTATTCTGATAATACAATAGTCCAAGACAATTCCAAAGGATTCATGATGAAAAATGCTGTCCATCCCCAGAGAGAAAACAGGTGAGCTTTGAGTGCAGGCTTAAAAGCATACTTTTTTCATTTTCTCCCTCCCTCCCTCTCTCCCTCCTTCTCTCTCTCTCCCTCCTTCTCTCTCTCTCTCTCTCTCTCTCCCCCCCTTCAAACACACACACATGACACAAACATGCAATCATGCACATGTGTGTTTTCTTTTGTACCAAGGCTAATGTGGAAATCTGTTTGTGATTTCATATGTATTACTGATATTATATTGCTTGCCTTCTCAAGGGGTCATGAAGAAGGCAGAGATAATTAGGAACTCAAAATTTTAAAAAATGAATGCTAATTTTTAAAATAGTAATTGTGAAATATTTAATGAAATTAAAAATAAAAAATTAACATTTCCAAGTATTTTTCTCATAACACTTTTGTGAAGTGGATGTATCATACCCAATTTATAGATAAGGAAAATTTTTTACATTTAAAAAATATGGGTATTCCCTAAGATTATGTACTTTGCTCTCTCCTCTTTTCCCTAACAATCCCTTTCATTCATATAGCTTCAACCACAGTCTCTATGAAGGTGATGCCTAAACTTCTATTTCCAATTTCACTTCTGGTTATAGGCCTACGTTTTCAGCTACCAACAGAAAATATCCATCTGGATAGGCCATCGGTACCTCAAATTCCAAAATCCAGCTAATCAATCTCTTCCAGCAAACCTGTTCTTCCTTCTGACTTCAATATGTCTCTCTATGATAATGCCATTCACCTAGTCTTGCAGTCATCTTTGATTCTTTCCTTTCTCATGTCTCATAACTTCAAAGTTATCAAGTTTTATTGACTCTTTTCTGCAATTTCTTTCTTCTTTCTAATCCTACCTTTCCTGGTGTAGGTCCTCATTCCTACCTTTAACACACAATTGCAATAGCCCTCCCATTAGGTCTTCTTGCCTCTATTTTCCTTCCCTTTCATTTCCTTCAATATATTCTTCACATGCCTGCCAAAATGATCTTTTCTATGAATAGACAGTTTGACTCAAAATTCTTAAGTAGTTCCCTATGGTCTTCTATATAAGTTCAAACTTCTTAGCATGGCGTTCAAAGTCCTCGATACTTGGTGTCACCCTCTTTCCAGCCTTAGCTACTATACACTTCAGCCAAACCAGTCTACTTTCTGTAAAGAGTAACTCAAGCACTTAATGCACTTTCTTATCCCCATGACTTCATAATTGAGACTATTGCCTTTGCCTGGGAATATCCTTCCTTCCTTCTCTTTTCTTATCAATTAGTCAGCATTTATTAAACAACCATCTTTTTAATAATTCACATTTACATAATGCTGTAAAGTTTTCAAAGTTCTTTATATGTATTATCTCAAATGGTCTTCAACACCCAATTCAAATGCTGCCTCCTCAATGAAGACTTCTCTAGGGATCCACTATTGGTAACAATCTGCACCCACTCATCCACGAACCTGACAAAGCACTTTGTTTTGTGATTCCTTCATGTATGGTTGTATATTACTCTATCTGTGCCATATGTACCATTAGACTTTATCCTTTTTGAGTACTTTTTTGTCTCCCCCAGTGACTAGAAGAGTGCTCTGCACAAAATGTGCTTAAAATGTTTGTTGAATGAATGAATCAATGAATGGATGTTTCATATATATAGTTTCATAGGCCAATAGCATATGTGAAGCAATAAAACAGAAGGAGGTGGGAAGGAAAGTTAGAAATCAGGTACTATTTCAGATGGACAAATATCAGAGGAGCAGACAAACTAAAAAGCAGATACAGAATTGAAGTACAATAATGTATGTTCATGACAGTGGCCATGAATCATCCCTAAAAGGTGATATTCTTTTCATATCACATATTTTAGGAAGTAATAAATTTTATAGTTCATTTTAAGGAAGATTTCCCCTTTGAAAGGTTTAAAACTAAGCTGTGATATTTTTAGAGGTTCAGTTTCTGTTTTCTGAAAGATGAGCTCATGTGAAATCCTCATTTATCAAGGATAGTGAAAGAGTTAAATAGCTGAGTCACTTACCTTTGGAGAAGGAAGTTTGTAAGACACTCTCCCTTTCTCTTTTTTCCCTCAAAGTCTAAGCAGGTTGAGTTCATTTATTTCAAATACAAGATATGCTAACTGTTAGTTACCTTTAGTACTTTCTTAATGCCATTGATGGTTGAGGTGAGCAGGGAATGCACTTTGAGGTCATCATTAACATAATCTGCATGTCTGATGCACATGTAGAGGATGTAAGCAGGAAGACATGGAACTGTGCCTGACAAAGTCTGAGGTTTCAGATCTACCAAAAAAAAAAAAAGAAGCAAAGGAATTACTATTAAGAAGCAACCCGAGGATGCATAGTCTTGGCTCACCATGTAAATAAATGTTGTAACACAAGAATAGGGACAACTAGATGGCAGAGTGGACAGAGCACCAGCCCTGGAGTCAGGAGGTCCTGAATTCAAATCCGGTCTTACATACTTAGCACTTCTTAGTTGTGTGACTCTGGGGAAGTCATTTAACCCCAACTGTCTTGCAAAAAAAAAAAAAACACACACACACACATAAAAACAACAACAACAACAACAACAACAACAACAACAACAAAACAAACCAAGAATAAAGCACAGTTCAAAAGAGGTTTAAATCTTAAATGGTTAACTTTATTAGAGGTAAGGGGTAAAGCAGACAGACCACATCAGTATTTCACTGTTGCTCTCATAACTGCAACTGGCTTTCCTGAAAAAAAAAAATCTGAACAAGTCTATGGATAGACCTGAAGCCACTTAGTACAGATTTCAGGGTATTTTCTGGGCAAGTCAATCTTTTCAATTTGCCCTCTCTTCTTACACTGCCTTAGGCACAGGAACTCATACAACAGGCCACTATATTCATGGCAAAATAGATATTTGCCCCAAGGAAGTCTCACCAGTTTTGCTAACTAAAGTGTGTGTGGGTTTTTTTTTTTTTTTTTTGGGTTTGGTTTGGTTTTGCAAGCCTGAATTTCCTAGCAAATGCTATTGCACAGAATTAATTCACCTAGGAATTATTCTGAATTTATTTTTAAACCTTCTCTTTTCACTGTTTGGACTACAATGTTCTCTTTGGCTCTTCAGATCTATTATAGAAGAGTAACCAAGCGTGACCCTCATGGACCTTGGTACATCTGTGCATCAAGACAGGAATTTCTAGGTAAGGAAAAGACATATAACCAAAGGGAAAAAATTAAAGATGAAGCTAGAAATCTCCAGAGCATAAAATTACTTTCCTTTTGGCTACCTAACTCTTACATCTACATTCTCTTAATATTTGCCTTTTCAACTTAAGTTGACAATCTCCTTTAGCAGATGGGAATAATAGTAACAGCAGCAGCTAGATTTTTAAAGTGCCTTCCACATATATGATCTCATTTAATCCTCCCAACAACTCTGTGAGATTGGTACTACTATTCTTTCCATTTTCCAGATAAGAAAATTGAAGCTCAGAAAGTAGAGTCATTTGCTCAGGGTCATATAGCTAGTAAATGCCTGGAGAAGAATTTGAATCCAGGTCTTCATAACTCAAGGTCCAACTTTCTATATGCAACATCATGCTGCAAGTCTTGCCATAGCAGTGTGACAAAGGGATCCAACCCCTAAGGTAGTGTGATTCTACCAGGTACAGGGAGATGCTAAGGACTGATCTTTTCCTCCTTGGATGAAATTGCATTTACTGTTTCTTAATGATTTAATTGTCTACTGTCTTGTGGCAACTTTCACATTTTAATATTTAACGTGTGTTTTTAATGGCTGTCTTATACTTATTTACTAGTATCTCTCTAATTTTTTTACTTCTCTCTCCATTCCTCCCACTTCCCACCCTCTACCCCCCCCCCCCATCGAGAATCTGGCGCAAGGCTAAGTGTAAAGTTAACTGTCTAATATACATTTGTTGCTTAACTAAAGAAAAGCTCTTTGGGGACATGGGAGAACTAATTAAATTCTCTAAATTAATAGTTTAGTGTCTACTCTCTCTACATACTAGTAATTTACAAGGTACTGTATTATGTTTTTTAAGCACTCATTTTTTAGGGTCCTTTTTTCTCTTAATTTCACATCATGAATTTAAGAATCCCACATTTTATGTTAATATGCCAAACTGCCAAATGAACTCTGGTAAAATTTTGAAATCAATATTCAGCAGATTCTATATATCATCTTATGTTAATTTAGTGAGTGATCAAACCTCCATCTCTGGACTCACTGGGAAAAATTCATCCTTATAACAGGTAGCAGGCCAGGGTCCAGCTTTGGGAGGTATATTAAAAACAAAAACAAAACCACAACCAGACTGTAAACTCCTGGTGGGCAGGTTTGTGTACTGTTGTATATAACCCTATAAATCCCCATACAACTCAGGAGAATAGATGTCAATGCATCTTTCTGATTGATAGATGAATGATCATCTCTGAAACTGCTATCGCACCATCTTCCTTCCCTTCTTTTCTTCCTTCTTTCCTTCTCTCTTTTAAGATCAGGCCTCCCTATCTTGTCCAGGTTGTAAGTATAGGGCCCTCTCAGAGACGCAGTCTGATCATCCCAGGATCTTTAAGATGCTCTATTTCCATTCTGGGTTGGTTTGTTCCTCCTTGGGTAACCTGGTGGCTTTTTACTCTTGAGGGATTCATCATATCAGTGCCAGTGTTAGTATGGGCATGCAACTGGCTTGGAACTCCCAGACTGAAGAGAATTTCCATCTCTCTGGTAGAAGAGCTTATAGGAGTACATTACCACATAGGCCACTGTTAAGACTTTTCAAGACTCTCTCATCTCTCTCTTATTCATTTTCACAATAGTAAATAGATCTATAAAATTTCCCCTAAGTACTGTTTTGACTATATCCCATATATTTTGATATGTTGTTTCATTGTTGCCATTTTCTTTAATGAAATTAATTTTTTTCTATGATTTCTTATTTGACAAACTAATTCTTTAGGACTAGGTTATTTAGTTTCCAATGAATTTTAATCTGTCTGTCCATGGCTCCTTATTGAATGCAATTTTTCTTATATTATTATCTAAAAAGGATCCATTTTCTATTTCTGCTTTTCTGCATTTGGTTGTGAGGATTTTATGCTCTAATGCATGGTTCATTTTTGTGTAGGTGTCACATGCCACTGAGAAAAAAAAATTCATTTCTTTTCCTATTCCATTTTCTCCATACTTCTGTGATGTCCAACTTTTCTAAAATTCTATTTATCTTCTTAACTTCTTTCTTGTTTATTTTTGGCTAAATTTATCTGATCATTTGAGGAAACAGAACAGTTGAATGACTTGCTTGGGGATCACTTACAATCAGAAGTAGAACTCAAGTTTCCTGATACAGGTTCTCCCCTAAACTACAAAGTTTTCCAAATTAGCTGCTCACGTAACTCTGCCTGTTGTGGAACAAGCCATGACTAGAAGCTGCCAGAGGATATCAGCAGTGAGAAAGGCCTTCTAGAGCATTGAAACTAGGATCCGCTTGGGATCTATGAAAGGAAAAAAGTCTTTCCTAACAATAAGTTTAGAGATTCTAAAAATATAGGTATATACATACATTGGTATACACAAACATAAGCTGAGACTGAAATGCATTTGGCCCAGACTTTTTCTAGTTCTCCATGGAAAATTATTCTTCTGTTTGAAAATTCTGAGTACTATCATGCCCTAATTCTTTGAGTCAAGCAATAACAGGTGGAACAGAAGATCCCTGAGTAGTTAGTCAGTATGGTATCCATTGATGAATCATTTCATCCCTGCTACTGAAAGCACTTTTACCTCCAAAAGTCAAATATTGACAGCTGTCCCTGAAATCACAGAAAGATACACAGTGGCCTTGCTCCAGTGGCAGGGATACTTTGTATCTGGACTTTATACCATTCTATCTCTATCAGCACAATGAAATTCTCAGTCTAAACTCCTCTTCAGTTTAAACCCCAGAGAACCAACCTTCAAATTACCACAAGCTTAAGCCTGGATATAATTAGACCCACTAAAAACCAAATTTCCATTTTATTAAATTGTCCCAGAATTTCCAAAGCAGCTGCTAAAAGGAGAGGATCATAAAACCTTTTTCTAACCTGTCACCAGATTCCGAATGAGAAGGGGCTCATCTTCTTTGTAGTATTCCAGCATCCCCTGGAAATCCTTCTCCTTCCTTTGGACTGTGACCTGTCTGGTAAGCTCATTCCGCTTTCTCTCACTCTGTGCTAATGCTTGGGCAGCTAAAGGAAGAAGAAAGACAAAAAGAAACATTAACTGATGCTCCAGGACCATCTGGGAAGCTAGTGAGATGATGCTCTTGTTGGCTGTATGTCACGTGAGCTTTGTTTTTGAAGAGGATCCATGATATCAGGAAGTCTTGATGTGCAAGTGACTTGGCTTTCAGTGAGGTAAGGCTGTGCAGAGTTATCAGCCTCATTCTCTCCTCTAGGTTCATGGGAGTCCACTGGCAAGACATAGGTCAGCATGACTAGCAATAACTCTGGATGCAGTGGGAGAAACCTGGCCTTTTTAAGCTAAAGTCTTTCCCCTGTCTTAGTTTGTCTGAGGCAACACATATTCAGTAAAGGCTAGGAGGAATTGAGGCAAAAGATGACCTAGTTTACCTTCACAAAAAAATCACCTGTAAAGAAAAGCCCCTTAACCAGTGAGTGGAAGGAAGATCAGGCCTCTACCTGAGACTTTAAGACTTTCAGCTTCCTAGGACAAAACCTTGTGGCCTCTCCTAAGAGTCTCCAGCAGTTCACTATGCACAGCTTGCTATTATTCTTAATTTTTTAAAACACTCTACAAGGGCAAGGACAAGTCCAAGCTGTCTGCAGGATTTATGACAGCAACCTTAATAACACTGATTGGCTTAGTCTACCTGTGCTTGAAAATTCTAATCTCTCTTCAGGGGTATATGTAATTATTAGGGATGATGGCTGGTCCTTTAAATCCATAAGAAGAGAATTCCATTATGGGTAGAACATCTTTTAGTTCTTTGTTCCCACTTAGAATCACAGGAGATAGAATTGCCTCAATCTGAAGCAAAAGGAGCATTTAGATTAGTCAATGGATCATGGGCATTATGAGACAGCATGGTGCATGTATACAGAATCTGATTTAATTTCATAAGCATTTGATTGTATTTACCATGAGCCATGCACTCTGCTAATCATTAGGATTTAAAAGCCAGCAGTGACCCATGATATCTTTGACATAAGGAATTCTCAATGAGGAAATTCCCTCTACCACAGCACCTATTCTACAACTTATAGAGCTGAAGGGGACATTGAGAGGTTAAATGACTTGACCAGGTTAACACAGCCAGTATGTGTTGGGATAGAATTTGAATACAGGTTTTCCCGATTCCCAGACCAGTTCTCCATTTATAAATACTATGACACAAAGATAAAAATAAAAACAAGCATTTTCTTCTCTATAAAGTTGTAATGAAGGGTAAGAGGAAACTATTTTTATTGGATACTTCACATAGAGCCTCTGGGAGCAAAGGGCTAGAATGGATGATTTCAAAGGTTCAGTCTACTTGTGTTTGAAAAATTCTAATGTTTCTATGGAGGATACATAATTTAGGGATGATGGCTGGTCCTTTAATTCCACAAAAAGTAAAAAGGGAAATGGGTAAGACATCTTTTAGTTAATAATTTCAACCTCAAAACTAAACATTTAATAATAATCCCTGTCCATGGGTCATGGGGATTTCAGAACTGATAGGTGACTGACTTTCTAGAAGCAAGTAGTCAAAAAAAATTTTCAGTTGGTTAGTTCATACATGGAGGTATTTGAGACTCCCAAAGGCTGAGTAGGTTTCTGGAAAGACCCATCATATAACTGAGCTTCTTGTATCTTAGCAGCTCAGAACTAAGGGAAGGTACTTTTTAGGGGGTAAGGAGAAAGAGATATAGAGAGGTTGATAGGGACTGTGGAGGGGTCATAGAAAGTTACTGAAGTTTTTTGAACAGCTGAAAACATGTTTGGGTAGTTAGGTGATGCAATGGATAAAACAAAAGTCCTGGAGTCAGGAAGACTCGCTCAATCTTTCTGAGTTCAAATCTGGCCTCAGACACTCACTAGCTGTGTGACTCTAGACAAGTCATTTAACCCTGTTTGCCTCAGTTTTCTCATCTGTAAAATAAACTGGAGAAGGAAAAGGCCAACTACTCTAGTATCTTTGCCAAGAAAATCCCATGAAATCACAAAGAATTAAACACAACTGAACGAATGAGCAAGAGGAAACATGTATGTTGAAGTCCTGCTTTTCCTTCAAAGTCCAGCTCAAGTATCATGTCCAGGAACCTCTGTCTTATATCCAAGTGATTTTCCCTCCTCAAATTTTCCTAGAAAACTCATTATGATCTCTTTGCTCTTATTACAATGTATTTTGAAATAGATTTTATGGATATACATTCAAGGAAACAATGATACAAAACAATAAAATCTTGATGATAGAAAGAAGTCCCAAAAAGGCAGGAAAGTTCTTAGAAGAAAATAGGAAACACAAATTCACTTTCCCCAGATAAACTTCTCTCAAAACAACTACCCAACCCTAGGCCCTGCCTCTTCCCCAGCACTGCCAACTCTCATCATCATTATTAAGTACCTTCTAGATCCTGGACTTTCTTCATGTAAATCTTCAATTGTTTTTTCAGTTTCTTCTCATTCTTTTCCAGCTTTTCTACCAACTCTTTGAGGTCCTAAAACCAAACGGAGGAAGTTAGAGGAGAAAGGTATGTAAATCTTGTGTTTTCCAAGAAAGAGGCTCATCCAAACCTGCCAACAGCTGTCTCTGAAGAACAGGAGGTACCATTGGACAGCCAGGTGCAATTCAGAGTTTGTTTTCACATTAAAGACTGTACAAATAACTTGACATTAAAGCCTCCTGGCAGCCTGACTAATCCCATAGTTTCTCATGTTTCCTTGCCAACCCTAAAGGAAGTACGCACCCAATTTGGGTGTACAAAAGAGGGTGTACCCTCTAGATCTGGGTGAAGTTGATGATTTGCATGAGACCAATTAGAACTGGGAGAAAAATCAAGATGGTGGCTGAGGCTCCACTGTTGCTACAATCCCATCTGAGTCCTCAGCAACCACTGGGAACAAGGCTAGCTGAACACTGACCATAAGGGACCTAGTGCAATTGGAATGATTTCATTGTCAGTATCAGTTGCTACCTTTCCCTGTAGTCCATAAAGTAAGTGGAGGGAGAGATTTTTTCTGCTCTCCCATTTTCAACTATAATACCAACTTCCTTCCTTGTCCATCTTCCCTCTTCCCCACACCTCCCCCAATGAGAATGGGCAGGGATAACAAAGAAAACATAATAACCCTCTAGGAAACTCATTTGCCAACTGAGGACCTGAATGCTCTGGATGGAAACTCACAATAAAGACTGATTTTCACCATGCTTTTACCATGGCAGGTGACTCCACTTAGATTTCTATTGCCAAAGGTAACAATTTGTTTGGTTCAAGGTAGAAGCTCTGTTTTAACATGGCCCTGGAGAAATGAGGGTGTTTTACAAATTTGTAAACTTATTTAAATATCCTGCACCTTCAGCTTTACTCATTTTCCAACTGAGGACCTGGATCCTCTGGATGGGGGTTCACAATAAAGGCTGATTTACACCATGCTTTTACCATGGTAGATGACTCCATGTACATTTCTATTGCTAAAGATAACCATTTGTTTGGTTCAAGGGAGACATTCTGTTTTAATGTGGCCCTGGAGAAATGAGGGTGTTTTAAAACTTTGTAAACTTCCTGCATCTTCAGCTTTACAACAGGGCTTCAAGATTAGTCAATGTCTTCTTATACCCTTTAATCCCTCATTTTAATCATTTGTTAGGTTTTTGATCTTTTAGTCACATCTATAATTTTCTCCACCCCACATATGAGCAGCTAGGTGTCACAGTGGAGAGAGCACCAAGCTTGGAGTCAGAAATATTCATCTTCCTGAATGCAAACCTGGGCTCAGACACTTACTAGCTGTGTGACCCCAGGCAAGATACTTAACCTTCTTTACCTCAGTTTCCTCATCGGTAAAATGAGCTGGAGAAGGAAATAGCAAACTATTCTAATATCTTTGTCAAAAAATGCTCTAATGGGGTTATGAAGTCAGACATGAATTAAACAATCAAACAACATGTGTATATGCACACCAAAATATGCCTCTATATGTTTAAGTTGCCCCTTCTACTCAGCAATGATATGATTCAATTTCTTTCTTTTTAATCAAAGTAAAAAATTCATAACAGTACTGCATGACTAGATTATTAAACTGATTCTTACCATGCCAGTTAGACAAGAAGCTAAGAATTAGTTAGCTCTTAGAACTTAAAATCTGTGGGTCACTAGGGACCTAGTTAAACTTTTTAGCACTAAACTGGACTCCTGCTTGGAAATATAGGATAAGAGAGTGGATGGGAAGGATGGGAGTTTGTAGATAAATATAAATCCTTTTTTCTCTCTTAGGCTTCCAATTCATTACTTTGGGAAGTTGTCACTATTTAACTCTACCCTAAAGCAATAGAATTTCCTGCTAATCCATATTCCATTTACATTGCTTTTTTTTTTTTTTTTTGTCAATTTAGACATTAGGAAAATCTCTTTATTTTTGTTATATACAACACATTCATAAAGGATAAATAGGCCATCCTGGTGAAAATGTTAGTCCTCAGGGATAATGCAGTCTGAGAGCCATGTTCTGTCTCTTGGGTCACTCTCATACTAGGGAAAGCCCTCAGTCATGAGCCAGAATCAAGGTTATCCTTTAGTCAAGCTCTTGAGGCTTATTTCTCATAAGGGACTTGTGCAAAACATTTCTGTCTCTCTAAAATGACTCAACATAGAGCAAGAACAAACTTGTTTAGAAAAAGTTTGAAAGTTTTTGAGTATGAAAGTGGCAATTTTAGGAAAAAATTTGTAAATTGCCATGCTACTTTATGTAGAGAGCACTACAGTTTATAGCCTAAATTACTCTAGCTCCTAGAAGATCTTACCTTTTTCACCAATTTACCTATTTTCCTTTTGGACAGTGTCCTTTTAATTTTTTTCTTCTGGCTCCCTTACCATTCAGGTCCCAGAAGTCGTGTCCATCCCCTTAAAGGGGACAAGGACAGAACTGATAAGTGATATAATCAGCACAATAAAGTCCTGGGTCAGGATGTTATATGCTGTTGACTGATCACATCACCCACATGCCTTGTCCATTGCCCTTATTTTAAATTCTTTGTAGCAATAGTTATATATAGCTCATAGGTATAATACTAAATTGGTATATTAATAATGTATTAAAAAGATGTAGGTTTTTTTCCCTTAGGGAAAGTTTAAGGTCATCAAAGGGACTTTGAAATTTTCTGAAGGCAATCTATATCAGTAAAGTTAAATTCAAATAGAAATTGATCCTTTTGGGGGCAGCTAGCTAGATGACAAAGTGGATAGAGCAACGGCCCTGAAGTTAGGAGGACCCGAGTTCAAATCCAGCCTCAGACATTTAATGCTCCCTAGCTAAGTGACCCTAGGCAAGTCACTTAACCTCAACTGCTCAGCAAAAAAATAAAAAAATAAAAAGAAATTGATCCTTTCAGGATACATACTACATATTGACTTAGAATACCACAAATTAGCATTATCCATATTGTACTGTAGTTTTATTTATTTTGTTAAACTTTTCCCTATTACATTTTAATCTTGTTGGCATTGAGAATTTGACATCTTTGATCTAGAACACTTTTATTCCTCTTTAATTTCAGGCCCTTTCTCCCTTGGCATAACAGTAAATGGTATTGGTGGGATAGTGAATTCTTAACTCTCCACAGGTTCAGAAGTTCTTTTTCATGTAAGGGACTCCTCAGAGATTAGTTGCAAACATGGTACAAACCTTCTAAAGGCAATGGTCTGCAGAGGGTAATTTGTAGAATAAGAATTCATGAACTTGTTTAAATTTTTTTTTGGATAACTATATTTTGATGCAATCAGTTTGCTGTGTAATCCTATGTATTTTATTACAGACACTTAAAAATATTGCTCTGAGAAGAATAACAGCAGAGAAAAAAAATTAAGAACCCTTGTACTGGACTCTCATGGGCCTGGTTGCATTTCCTTTCTGTGCCCTTCACTGTGTAAAAAAAATTATATGTTAAAGCCTTGTGAACCTTGGTATTTGTAAAAGGTATTTTTGGTTACCTTAAGGAGAATGTCAGATAAGCTAGAGTTCCTCCTAGGTCTAATCCTAGTGGAGGCAACAATCCAGATTAGTGAATACCAAATATAAAAATTCTGAATTTCTCCCTGGGTGGGGAGCAATGAGTCAGATAAGTGTGTTTCTCCCAAAGTATATCTAGAATCTTTGTGTCCAAAAGAAGATTCTGAGATAAATATTGCAATATTAGAATAGCATTAAATTTTGGGAGTTATAAGAGATCTCAACAGCCATTTAAGAATCCAAAAGAGGATTCTGAGACAAATATTACAACAGCATTAAATTTGGGGGGTTAGAAGAGATCTCAGCAGCCATCTAAGCCAACATGTAAAAGGAATCCTCACTATACCCTACTCAACAAATAGTTGTCTAGCTTTTTTTTTTTGAAGACTACCAGGAAAGAGAGCCTATTCAACTTTTGGACAACTTTAATTGTTACCAAATTTCTATCACAAGTTCTATCCCTTGCTATTGATTCTGGCTTCTGGAGCTAAAAGAAAAAAACAATGCTGATCCCTCCTCTACAAGACAATATATTTTGTAATACATTGAAGAGAGTTATCATCTTCCAGAATTTATCTTCCCTGGGCTAAACCAATTCCTTCAATAAAATGACATAAAATATGCTGTATTTTTTTTCAAATTTCACAACAATAATGACAAAAAATGTCATTAATTGTGAACATGAACTCCATTCCCCTTTCAACTGATTATCCTATATAAGGAATATTATTGGTCCCTATTTCAAAATAATATTGACATTGCTGTGCAGTACTTTAAGGTTTCTAAATCATTTTACACATATTATTTCATTTGATTCTCAGTATAACCTGGGGGGTGAGAGGGATAGTTGTTGGTAGGTATTACAGGCATGATCATCACCATTTTATGGAAGAAACTGAGAGTTGAATTACTCATAATCACATTTATCCTGTGTGTTAGAAGGAGGAGCTAAACTAGGTCTTCCTGAATATTAGTCCAATACTCTTATTTCCACACTAAATCACACTGTCTTTCCTTGGATTTTAGACATGAAACATCCGTTAAAGTCCACAGTGCTTAGACCCCCAAAGTTATTAAACTATACTTAGTCTTTGACTCAGTAATATTGCTACTAGATCTACACCCAAAAGAGATAAAAGAAGAATATATATATGTATATATATTCTTCTTTTATCTCTTTTGGGTGTAGATATATATATATACAAATATATAAATTTTATGGTAGCTCTTATTGTGATATCAAAGAATTGGGAATTTAGGGGGTGCCCATCAATTGAGGAATAGCTGAACAAGTTATGCTATATGACTATGATGTAATACCACTATGTTGTAAGAAATGATAAAGATGTTTCAAAATAAAATTGGCAAGATTTGTGTGAATTGATGCAAAATGAAGTGAGCAGAGCCAGGAGAACAATTTATACAAAATAATCAACTTTAAAAAACTTAGGATCACTGATCAACACAATGACTCACCAGAATTCTAAAAAATTTATGATGAAACATCTTTCTCCCTTCCTCCCTCCCTCCTTCCCTCCCTTCCTTCCTTCCTTCTTTCCTTCCTTCCTTCCTTCCTTCCTCCCTTCCTTCCTCTTTTCCTTCCTTCCTTGCTTTCTTCCCTTCAAAATTCTAAAAGGTCAAGGAAGGTCCCTGTTGCTGTTGTTTCTGGTTGAAGGTAATACCAAGGACTCAATCCTTGTCACAAACACCTTATTTCTCACAGCTTCCCATCATGAAGTTTCTGCTTCAGGAAGTTTGACTTTCTTAAGGTCACCTACAAGCAGTTATATTCTAGAGCCAGCTCATACTGGCTCACAAGAGCTAATAGTTAATTTTTCATTGTGAGCTTTTATACCTCAGAAATTGGCAAATGTTATAAATCAAGACTTGATTTGTTTTGTTGATTGTCCAGACTCAAGAAAATAATGGAGTAAATGTTACTAATGAAGATAAACTTAAAAGTATGTCATGCATTTTTAAAGAGAACTGGTTATTAAACATTTATCAGCATACTTTTGTTTATGACTCACCTAATTACTTACTTTTCAAAACCTATTTCAAGTACAATTTTTTTCCAACCCACTCTAGTCCATACTGACCTTTCACTTCTGTAAATTTACTGTTAAATTTTCCATTTATCTCATGGAATCTCACATCATATTGTCCTTTTGTGGTTGTATATTTTATGTGTGTACATCTTATCTCCCTAACTAAACATTAAGCTCTTTTTTTTTTTTTTTTTGAGGTAATTGGAGGTTAAGTGACTTGACCAGGATCATATAGTAAGTGTCTAAGGCCATATTTGAACTCAGATCTTCCTGACTGCAGGGCCAGTGCTCTCTCTACCGTGCCATGTAGCTGCCATCCAGCTTGTAAGCTCTTCTATTTCTCTAGGATCTATCTATATTGTTCCTAACACGTGGCATTTGTTATGCTGACATAATAATACATTGCACAGCTCTTATTCCTGCTCCAGGGACAAGACCATGATTTGTGTCACCATGTGGCTCTACACATTTCTACTAAGACTTTCAGGAAGTAAATGTGGTCTCCTTACCAAGTTTTCATTGGTCAGCCGAGATATTTCTTGCTGGACTCCAAACTCCACCTGCGCCTCGGGAGACAACAAGAGCGTCTGACAGAAGGTCTGCTGCTGCTTGTCCATCTCCTCCTTCAAGGTTTCAATCTGGCTCCTCAGTGACTCCATCTCTTCCTCATGCTCTCGGCTCTGAGCCTGGAGCTGTGCTTCCAGCAACCTACAAAAGGAAGGAGAGCACACTAACTTATTTGTCAAATCCCTGACCTCAGCTGAGAAGGGACATACACGCAACTTTAGGCTGGCTTCTCAGAAGAGCAGACAAGCCGACTTTCACCAAAGGATGCAAGCTGAGACAAAGGACAAAGAAAACGAGAATTTTGGGACAAGCAAGCAAGACCATCCTGAAGAAGCTAATGGCCAAAATGGGCCAGCACAGGACTTGTATCACCTCCAAACTCTGTTATAAATATGGAGAATTTTGGCAATAAAGGCTTTTTCTAGGTTAAGATACCAGAGCAAAGATTAATTTCTCCATATGTTTTTACTAGGGTGCTATAGTTACCACAAAAATACTGACATTCACCATAAAGGCCAATTAGGAATCCTTCTGTTGGAAGAAAACATTAGCACAGAGGAGAGATTAACAAATGTTTGCTAAGTGATTGATGAGTTGATCTGATTGTTTTCCCTCTTATAAAAATAACAGTTCACATTTCATAGTGCTTGAGGGTTGGCAAAACACCCTTCTCACAATCACTCTGTAAGATAAGAATAATAAGCATCATTACTCTCATTTTACAGATGTGGAAAGAGCAAAGTTACTTGTCCAAGATCACACAGCTAGAAAGGATCAAAGCTGGGATTTAAATCGAGGCCTACTGACTCTTGAACCAAGAGAATACTGTACACAGCAACAAGATTATGTGATGATAAACTGTGATGGACTTGGCTCTTTTCAACAATGAGGTGATTCAAAGCAATTTCAATAGATTTATGTTGGGAAAGTGCCATCTCTATCCATAGGCTGAAAGTGGATCAAAGCATAGTATTTTCACCTTTTTTGCTATTATTTGCTTGTTTTTTTTCTTCATGTTTTTTTTTTCCTTTTTGATTTGATTTTTCTTGTGCAACATAAAAAATATGGAAATATGTTTAGAAGAATCGCACATATCTGGATTGTTTACTGTCTTGAGGGAGTGAGAAAAATTTGAAACACAAGGTTTTGCAAAAGTGAATGTTGAAAACAGTTTTTGCATATATTTAGAAAAATAAAATAAATAAAATACTACTGAAAAAAGCCTACTTGCTCTTTTCACTATATTCTTCACAAAAATTTGAAAAATAAATGAATATTTATTCCTCTGCCCCTAGCATACTCTGCTTGCACAGATATACTTTTAAAAAATTATTTGGAAAAAAATTGTTGGTAAACGAAAGTTCTGAGTGAACTAAGAACATTAACTGGTTTGTTAGAGGCAGAGGGATCTAGATTAGAGTGCCTTGGAGAAAGGAAAAGACATTGAAGTGCTAATTCTAGTTAACTGTGTGACTTTGGGTGAGCACTACTCTTTGGGAAGTAATATAGTATAATGAACTTTGACCTGAGAGTCTCAGATCTGTCACTTAATAGTTGTGTGATATTGGGTAAGTTACTTAACTTCTATGAGTCTCAATTTCCTTGTCTGTAAAATAGGAATAATGTTTATATTCTTTTCACAAAATTTTCATGAGATTCAAATGAGAAGGCACAAGCAACCATAAAGCACTTTAAGTTTCATTTAAAGCAATATAAATATGATCTTTTATTGTTTAATGAAAGAGGATGAGGATTTCATGATGATTAAGGAAGGATATTCCTTCCTTTTGCATGCTAACATATTTGATCAATGTCTCTTTAGGCTCACACCTTAGAGTAATGAGAGGAAACCAAGGAAATGATCAGTAAATATTGACTTTGGAGCCCTAGTTTCACTCTAAAATATCCAATATTTATTATTCACACAAAATGTCAATATTCTAGATAGACTAAAGATTTGTGTTCCAGGCATAGCCCAGAATTTACTAGATGCAAATCTATCTCCTAGCCTTCTTCAGGATATAAGGAAAAAACACAATCAGTCTCTAGCACAGTATCATGTATAGGGCACACATGTTATCAACAATTGATGACAAAGACTGGCCCAAATGTACATATCACAGCATAGGATAGTAAATTAAGACTTGGAAGAGACCCTAGAGACCAGACATTAATTTTAACATGCCCACTTTACAGATTAAAAAAACTGTAGTACAATAAAGGAAAAGACTTGCTAAGGGTCATGAAGTTAGTAAATACCCAAGGTAGTATTTGAATACAGGTCTTCTTGATTCTAACTCCAGTGCCCTATCCACTCTACCACACTTTAGGGGCAAAGAAACAATAGCATTTACGTAAGATAACCATTTACTGTGTGAAGTAGAAGATGTACCCAGGGACTCTTGGGAGTCATAAGTGTCTAGAAAATGATCACACAAACTTCATAGTGGCAGTACTTTCTTGCTATTTGAGAAGCTACTTCTGGAAATCAGAGGGAGCAAACACCACCAACCACTTAATTCCCAAGAAGTGGGATGGAGTGGAGATTTATAGGCTGAATTATCCTACTGTTCCAGGTCAGTTGCTGGAAAGTGTCAGCTCTTAAGGTTAGGGTACCTCTCTGATTATGAAAAAGATAACAACACTAGAAAGGTCAGCAGGAATGAAAAGCTGTAAATTCCCATTCCATCCACTTCATGGGAATTAAGTGGTTGGTACTGATTGGTCCCTCCACCCACTTAAATGTCCTCCTTCCTTCTGTAGCCAACTGACCAGGCACCTGAGGAAATGAAGAAGAGGCTGCAACAGAAATGCCATTTCTCTCATCACCTCAGTTCTAGGTGATGAGAAATCATCTTTTCCTCCCCTCATGCCTAGAGATTCTCCAAAGCCTTTCTGCCCAACATGCCAAAGCCTAGTTCAGTGTTAGAATATGTTAAAGAGAAAGAAAGCTAAAAACAGCCTTCCTGAGGTTGCCCAAAGGGATTGTCTCCATCACAGGGAGCTCCAGAAGGCTGTTCAAAGTCTTTGGTTAGATCCAAATCTGGCTTCTAGTAATTACTTCATAATATGGGGCTCAAATTGCTATGGTGAGGGACAGTTTGGTGGTACAATGGATAAAGCACCAGGCCTGGAGTCAGGAAGACCTCAGACCTTATTAACTATATGACCCTGAACAAATCACTTCATCCAGTTTGCCTCAGTTTCCTCATCTGTCAAATCAGCTGGAGAAGGAAATGGTAACCTACTCCACTATCTCTGCCAAGAAAACACCAAATGAGATTACCAAGAGTCAGCCATGACTGGAACATCTAAACAAGAGTAGTGCAAAGAAAATGGGACCAGAACAGCACTATTACAACTCTTCACAATTACATAGTGCTTTAAGTTTTAGGAAGGGCTTTATGTAGATCATTTGATTCAATCTTCACAACAATTCCTTGAGGAAGGTATTATTATCCCCATTTTATAAATAAGGAAACTGAGGCTTAGTGAGGTTCAGTTATTTGCCTGGGATCATATTGTGCTCCGGGGTCCAGTCTGTCAAGCACCCCATCCCCTGGGCCATTCCTTGCTGCCTCCCTTGTACATTCCTAACTATAATTTGAGAGCAATAAAAATTTAGCACAGATGGAAAAATGAACAGAAGGGCACATAGCAAATAAGATATTTTTGCCACTCTTTTGCGAAAATGAACATTACCTTCTTGACAGCCTATAAATAATTTATGCATGATTTTATTCCTTATTTTGGTACTAACAACAGTCATTATTTGCTATTGATAAAATACTTGCTTTAAATTTTACAAGTGCATTATGTTCACTTTCCCATTTGATCCTCATAACCATCCTATGAGGTGGGCACCACACAAGTTATTAGACCTACTTTTACAAAAAGAGAGATTAGAGATATTCAGTGGCTTGCCCATAGTCACACAGCTACCATGGGTCAAAGAAATTAAAATCCAGGTTTCTTTTGATTCCAATTCCAATTCTCCTTCTTGTCTTTTGTTTATTTGATGACTATTATGGAAACTGCTTAAGTTTATGATAAAAATTATGCCTTAAAAATTGAAAAACTGGATTTCTTAATCTCAGTTTTAACACTATCCATATGATGTTGGGCAAAGTTATTTATCCTTTTTGGTTCTCAGCTTATTTATATAAAATGGGAGTGAAAATGTATAAAAATTAAAGGAGAGAATATATATGGGAATTTCTTAGAAAAGAAACAAAAAAGAACAGTGAGAACAGGATTGAGACATCAGGCACTAAGCATGTAAAAAGTCTTACTGGGTAACCCATATAAAGCCAGAGCAAGAAGCTGAACAGGCATAACAGGCAGAGCAGAAGCAGGAAGATAACACGATTATTTGACCTGGCAACTTGTTTTAGGCCTTGGTAGGCCAAGCCGAGTTCTCCATCTTCATTCAAATATCCCCAGTCCTCAGTCTTGCTAGAAATAAAGGACAGGAGAAAAAAAAAGGAAACCAGTAGATAGAAAAGAGAGAGAGTTAGACAGATATATCAGAAGGGAAAGTTAAGAAAGCCCAGCTATGATTGAAAAATAAAGGAAGGAAGGGCACGGATAGAAGGAGAGCATTCAGGTAAGTGAAAGATCAGATCATTATCTTATCTCATCCCTCTCAAATGCACGCAAAACCAGGGGGAATTATCCGTCTCTTTGTTTCTATGTCTAGTTAACCATCTGGGGAACAGACCCACCTTGTGCCATCATCACCTAAGATTACTGCAAATGCACCATGCAGGGCAAACACATCCCCAAAGATGAAGAAAAGGGTAACTTACTTGTGGTGCCTCTGGGAATCAGCCCTAATGAGGAGGAGAATAGATAAACTCCCAAAGCACAATGAACGCCTTTACACACACACCA
>JAJPUD010001015.1:236178-331313 GCA_023553655.1 Myrmecobius fasciatus | reverse complement strand
ATATATAAATGTACAGAGGAAAGTATGGGAAAAGGCATGAACATGAAAAAAGCAAGTGTCATATTTGGTATGTAAAGAGACATTGTGGTTTTACTAGAGTAGGGAGAAGAGAGAATGAAAGCAGCAAAGAAATATGGACAGTGCTAGAACTGTGAGCTCCAGGCAAAGTAATATTGACTATATTCAGGAGGCAATGAGAAGTCCCTGAAGATTTTTTTAGTGGAGGAGAGGTCTGACCAGATCTGAAGTTATTCTCAAAGTGGAAGATGGGTCAGAGGGGGAAGAAATGAAGGGTAGGAGACCTGCTAGGGTACTCTTACAATAGTCCAGAGTTGTGGCAATGGGGCAGGTCCTAGGGTGGAAACAGTGGAAGTAGAGACACGGGGAGTAACAGAAGAGTGACTCCAAGAGTAGAAACAATAGGACTTGGTAACAACAGATGGGCAATAAGTCACAAATCATAGAAAGATTCAAATATAGGAGAAGGGGTGAAAAAATGGTAGTAACCTTGACTGAAATAGTGATGTCATTAAGATGAACAGGTTTAGGGAAAAAGATAAGTGTTATTTTTGGATAATTGGGTTTGAAATACTGATTGGCAGAAGATCCAGGTGAAAAAGCTAGATTAATAAGTGCTAATGCCTAGGTAAGGTATATTATTTTAACTGGGAGTCTTTCAGTCAAGGCCATTCCTTAACCCAAAGCCACGACACAGCTGGGAATTTCTGGTAATGTGGCCAATCTTTGAAGAAAAGACCACAAACTTTCAGAAGTAAAAAGTGACATCATAAAGCATAGGAACAGCATGTAGTAATATTCCACTGGTTTCACATCCATTGTCCTGCTCAGTCCTCACAACAAGCCCTCAAGGGAAGCAGGACAGGTAAAATGAGGAAACTGAAGCCCCCAAGGATCAAGCAGAGCCCAGGTCTCTGAATTCTCCTCACTGCTCTTCCTACCACACAAGACATATTTGGGGGATGGTGGGGAATTCCTCTGGCACCATTTCATTCAAACCTTATGGATGGCTATTTGCATTCTATCCAAACAATATTGTCCTGCCATCTCCCTTCTCCTTCCTTCCCTTCTAGAAGAGAACACTCTTGCCGCTCTTCCTACTGAAAAAAGTCTTGCAGAGATCTGCGAGGGCAGCACAGCAGAAGACACACTAATTTTGAATCAAATGACTTGGGTTTAAATTGTGCCTCTGACTTTATTATTACCTAAGATAAGGTAAATCTCCCAGGGCTTCTATATCTATAACAAGGTAGACTGGTGGGGTGGACTGATGCTCTCTGTGATATTTTCTAACTCCAAATCTATCTTCCTATGACTTTTAATTTTTTATTAGGACAATAACTTTTATTTCACATCTAAAAGATTCAAGTATCTTGCAGATTTTTGAAAAGGTTTATACAATTTCAAAAGTTTTCAATAGTGCAGTTTGCTTCTCGGTGTACCTGACCCAGAAATGGTTCAAGACATATCAAAGCCTCAGATATTTATCAATGGAAGGCATTATCATTGGAAGGGGACAGAAGAAGGAAAGGATAGAGTGAATGGGGAGAAAGTTAAGGGATGAAAAGGGCAGAAGAGCTTTTTGGATCTTTTTTTTTTTAGCCAAAAACTAAAACTTTTCTGATTTCCCTAGTTAAGCTATTGTTCTAAAATGCCACCTAGTGGGTATATTAGAAAACACAAGTCTATGAAATTGAGGCACAAATCTGTGAATTAAATCAATCAACTCATATTTGCTGATGGCCTTCTACATGTATGACAATATTTCAGACATCAACTGAACACTAATTTGACAAATCTAAATTGTAATAAATTTTGATTGGATAGCAGTATTCTTCTAAAAATAAGGAAACTAGCCCTCTGTCCCCTTTCCTGTAAGTGACATCAAAGGGATTCTATAGGACAGAACTAGACCAGTTTAATTATAGACTGGACAGTTGAACTAATTTGGTCTCATTCTCTATATTTATATGTAAGAAAAATGAGGCCCTATAAGAGGAAGTGATTTGCCCAAGATCATCCAATGAAAAGTAAAGGACTTAATTCAGATGAACTTGAGGATTTCTTTCCAGCTCTTTGGTTCTATTTTTAATTTGGGTATTTATAATGGTCAGAATGACCTAGTTGCTCAAAGTTGCTCTTAAAATAATATTGCTATTACTGTATACAATGTTCTCTTGGTTCTGCTCAGATTCTTTATTATTTTGTACAAATCTAGGTTTTTCTAAAATTATCAAATTTTTTTTCTTATTACATAGTACAGTTATTCATGATAGATATATAGAATGATTTACATATAAATGCATATGTGTGCATATATATGTTTGTGTCTAATGATTCTACTTTTTATTTTCAATCATTTTACTTATATCTCACTCTTCATGATCCCATCTGGGGTTTTATTGACAAAGATGCTGGAGTGGTGTACCATTTTCTTCTCCACCTCATATTACATATGAGGAAACTGAGGCAAATAGGATTAAGTGACTTGCCCAGGGTCACATAGCGAGTCAGTGTCTGAGGCCACATTTGATCTTAAGTCTTTCTTACTTTAAAGCCAGCACTCTTATCTATTGCATCTCCTAGTTGCCCTTTTGATTCTATAGTCTATGCTGAAAAATTCTTTTATATAAATGTGATAACATACTACAGTAAGTCCGCAAAAAATGTGATATAACCTCTATCCCAGGAGCCCTGCAGAAATAGAAATTGGCAATCATTTCTCCTGCATTGTTGAAATGTTATTTGCTTAGTGATGATGGGATTAGTGCATTCAACCTCTCAAGGTCCTTTCTAGGACTGGGGTTATAAAATTCTTAACTATATTAAAAAAAAAAAAAAGAAACCTTCTAGAATTGCCTATCTGGACTTCACTTTTTTTTTCCTACCCTATTTCCTGGTCTGGTTTATGAAGACATTGGGGATACAAGAAGTCTTCATTCTGTGAAATGAGGAACCCAAGACATCTAAAGTTTCAGACTTGGTCACAAAACAGATAAATTATTTGTGGCACTTGGCAACCTGTTTTTCGACAAAAGCATATGTTGTTGCTGGCAACTGCAGCATTTTCAAAAACATTAGGGCATTTTAAACTTCAGAAGAAAATCATAGGTGTCTAACCAGGAATTATTTCTAACCCAGATCTACGAATTCAGAAGATCCATTCACCCACATTTTATCCAGATGGAATGAACCTGAAGAGGGTTTGGTAGTCTGCTGTCTAAACTTAACTAAACTAAACTAAACTTAACTGCTATCAAGACTACAGCAAATCTTAGTGAAGTTCCCCTTTCATTCCAAACACTCCCCTATTAATAAAGAAGGTTAATTGTGCTTAGTAAGAAAAGGCCCACTCAGCACTCAATCTTGATTATCTCCAAAAAAAAAAATTCTGTTAATTGAAAAAAAAAAGATTTTTTAAAAAAAAGAACAAATTATTTTCCTCTCTCTGTGTCTTAGTTTCAAATACAAAATGACTCAAATCACAAGATTATAGATTTTGGAGCTAAAAGAGATCAACTAATCTACTCTCATTTTATAGATGAATCTTAATTTTGGCTTCTTTCCTTCCTGACTCTATAAATAGTGGTGAGGTGGAGGGAGGGAAAGATAGATATGAGAAGATCAAGAAAGATTTTGTTTTCAATATCTCATTTCAAGACCTCATTTCCAAAATGCAACTCAGAGAGTTTAAGTTTCTTGACCCAGGTCACAGATCTAGTATTTGACAGAAACATGATTTCAACCCAGATCTTCCTGACCTCAAAGCCAACTCTCTCTCCAACATACAATGCTTGAATTTATAACTGTTCCTAAATTAATTCCTTTTCCCCCACATTTAAAAAATATAATTTCATTTTATTGTTGGTTCCAAATTCTCTACCTCTCTCCATTCTTGCCCCATTTATTGAGAAAGCAAGAAATATAATATTTATACCTATTTTCATGTTTCCCCATTAGTCACATTTCAAAGGAAAACAAAAGGCAAGAAAATAAAAGGAAAAATATGTTTCAATTTACACTCTGAGTCTCTGAGTCCTTTATTTGGAGGTGAGTTAAATAATATTTTTTGACGTAAGTCCTTTGGAGTTGTGGGGGATCAGTGAATTGATCTGAGGTATACTAAGTCTTTCACAGTTAGTTATCTTCATAATTATTGCTGTTAATGGGAAGATTATTCTCTTTATTCCATATCAATTCATACAAGTCTTCCCAGGATTGATGCGAGTACCCCTTTCATCATTTTTTACAGCACAATAGTTTTCCATCACCTTCATATACCATAACTTCTTTGGCATTTCCCCAACCAGTTCTAAATGAAGTTGTAAAACCTTGTTTTCTCTTCCCCAGGTCTATAAATTGGGGGGAAAAGATAGAGATACAAGGATCAATAGGGATTCTCTGTGGGAGTATAAACAACAATGTTAAGGGGAAAAAAGTTCCTTATACACTCCCACAGCACACAATTTATGCTTAAAACATAAAATTCTATAACGTGGAAGAGGGAATTGTATTTAGGAGAAAATAAATTCCTCTTCTTTTTAAAGAATCTTGGGTTTGCTGAGAGCAGCCTCTAGCATAGTGAGTTGCCCTCCTGGGCAGGAATCCAAGAAATCATTAGTCAATGTTATCAGATTTCTGCCATCTTATGCATCTGCTTGTTCTCCCTCTCTGAGCACCAAGGCAGTCATAAAGCTCTTTCCACTCCAAGGCAGATGTGCCAAGTTGGCCTGGAGACAAAATACCCCATATCTACCTGAAAGGCACCCAATCATTAGGGAACCTATTCTTCACCTTTTTTTTGGGGGGGGGGTAATATAAATAGTTCCTACCTTGTGTTTAACTCCACCTCACAGATTATTCATTTCTAATTTGTGGGCTGGGCTTACTGAGAATTGAATTATTTTAGCTATAATAGAAGCTATTTTAAATTTTATCATCATCATCATTATTACTACTGTAAGGGAAGACAAATTCAGGATATTAAATTGTCCCTGAGAAAACACAGTGCTGAAGCTTGGCATCCTGCCAGGTGTTTGGAGGTAATAAAAAGGAAACTGATAACAGCAAGCCTCTGAAGATTAGGGGGATGTCATTGCTGATTTGTCAGGACCAAGCACATAAGAAGTTTTTATCATCTAAGTACTTTTATCTTGGACCATGATAATTTAAAAGACTAAATCTGGATCTCAGTTTAAAACTCGAGAGATTAACCTTCAGTTTCTTCTATATTCTCTCTCCCTCTCTCTCCTTCTCTTCCCCCCTCTTTTTCTATCTTCCCCCAACTTTTGAGAAAAATTTTATTTCTTTAAGAATAAATTCATCTAACTTGACTTTTCTGAAAATGTTTTTCATACCTTCACATGTAATTTCTTAATTGTGGGTGGGGATAAGGGAGAGAGCCTAGAACTCAAAAATTTAAAAAAAAATGTAAAAAAAATATTTTGAATGTAACTGGGGAAAATATTAAATAAATAAATTTGTAAAAAAAAGAATACATTCATCATTGCCATTCTTTGGGAAAAGCATGACTAGAGGCCATTGTGGAAAGACCAGTGGATTAAGTTAATATGCTCAGGCTATGGTCCTATTCCTGGCTAGCTAGCCATGTGTACTGGACTAATTTTCTTCATGCTTCATGCTTGGATTTTTATCAAATGTACTTCCAGCTCTAAAACTATGATTTCAATCAAGAGACTATTATATACAGCAATGACAAGATTATGTGATGACCAACTGTAATGGACTTGGCTCTTTTTAACAATGAAGTGATTCAAGGCAATTCCAATAGACTTGGGATGGAAAGAGCTATCCATATGCAGAGAGAAAACTAGGAAGACTGAAAGTGGATCAAAGCATAGTATTTTCACTTTTGTTGTTGTGGTTTGTTTGCATGTTTTTTTTTCTTATTTTTTTTTCTCTTTTGATCTGATTTTTCTTGTGCAGCATGGCAAATAAGGAAATATATTTAGAAGAATTGCATATGTTTAACCTATATTGGATTGCTTGCTGCCTATGGGAGGGGGTAGAGGGAAGGAAGGAGAAAAATCTGGGACATAAGGTTTTGCAAAGATAATGTTGAAAACTATTTTTGCATATATTTGGAAAAATAAAATATTTTTAAAACATAAAGCCATTATGATTTCATGAAGTATATGTACAAGTGAAATGTACTAAGGTAAGGTTCACTCCTTCATTTACAGCTAGGGCCCAATTAGAACAAATAATGAATCTCCAGAAGTAATTATATTATTTGAATTTGCACTGCATATTTCTACTGGGCTAGAATAAGTTACCATATTTCATGTAATTACAGCTTTGAAAACAGTACAAATTTAAATATGTGGGAAAATATAAGGAAATTCAATATTTGTACCAAGAACCTCACTATAATGACATATTCCACATTCTTATAGATTTTGAACACATGGGACTAAGGGTATACAATAATAGCTAGTGTTTTGTTCAGCGCTTTACAATGTTGCAAAGAAATTTAAACTCATTTTCTTGTTAGAATCTCACCAAAACCTTATGGGGAAGGAGCTATATTTCATAGGTGAAGAGACAAACATTTAGGATTGGTTAGCATAGACTTAGAACTTAAAGGGGCTTCAGAATTTTATTTTACAGACAAGGGAACTGAGGCTTAGATAGGTGAAGCAACTTTCCCATAATTATAAAACTAGTAAGTGCCAGAGGCACATTCAAGCTTGGTCATCCTGATTCCAAGTTCAGCTTTATCTCCACAGGCTCATAACAAATAAGGGTCAGAATCAGAATATGAACTCAGATCTTCCTAGTTCTAATTCCTGTATTTCAGTCACTTTGCCATGCTTGCCATCAATACTTGTAGACTATATGATTCCTTGATTTTATATAACCTTGAGCTAGGTTTCAGACCCTTTTGGAAGAAACACCTTCATAGGGATTAACTGTTCTATGCAAGCCCCAGGACTGACACAGATGTCAAAGCTGTGATTAAAAAATGCTGAAATCCAGCTCTGTGCTAATTCCCCAGGCCATTTTGCTCCAAGGATCCCATCTTCCTCAGAGAGTAAATCTCTCTAGCTTTAACCCTTGATTAAACACCATCTACGGGAAACAAGGATTTGACAATCTATTTTGAAATCTAAATAAGTTGTTTTTTCATGCAATGAGGATTTATTAAATGTCTACTACAAGAAATGCAAACTGAGAGGGTGTCCATCGATTGAGGAAAGGCTGAACAAATTACAGTATATAAATATAATATAATACTATTGTGCTGATGAAAGAGAATGATAAACCACAGTTTGAGAAACCTAGAAAGACATTATAAATTAACTCAGAGCAAAGTGATAGAACCAAAAGAACAATTTATTTTGAAACAACATTATAAAGACAAACAACTTTGAAAAATAGCAGCATAAAAAAACCTAAAACTCAGAACAATGTCTCCCCAATCCCTAGATGAGCAGATCCTAACTTTTAAAATAAAGTTTAAAGCCAAGAAATAGGATGAAAAATCAGCAAACAATTAAAAAAAAAGAACTTGACCATAAAAAGCTACTATGTGGCAGGGAAGACTAAGACATAAACTCAGAAGAAGAATACAGCAATGTGAAAATAGTTACCAAAAAAGTCTCAAGGGACCCAAACCCCACAGGAATTCCTTGAAGTTTTCAAGAAAGAGGCAAGAGTGTAGAAGAAAAAATGGAAAAAGAAAAGAGTGATACAAGAAATTTATGAAAAGAGAATTAGCTTGGTATATTGAAGAAAATATCACCTTAAACATCACAATTGGTCTAATGGTTAAAAACAAAGGTACAAAGATTGAGTGAAGAAAACTCTTTAAAAAGCAAATTCGTCAAATGCAAAAAGAGGTACAAAAGCTCACTAATTCCTTAGAAATCAGAATTGGACAAATGGAAGCTAATGACTACTTCAGACATCAAAAAAAAAAAAAAAACCCAAACAAACAATAAAATAAAGGAATTCAAAGGAAAAGAATGTGAAATATATAATTGGAAAAACAACTGACTTGGAAAATAGACTGAGGTGAGATAATTTAAGAATTACTGATCTATCCAAAGGCATGTTCCAAAAAAAGAGCTTATATATCCCATTTCAAGAAATTATAAAGGAAAATTGCTCTAACATCTTAAATCCAAAGCGCAGACTAGAAAATTAAAGAATCAAAGAATCCATCAATCACCTCTTAAAAGTAATTCCCAAATGAATAATCAAATTCCAGAGCTCCCTAGTCAAGGAGAAAATTTTGCAAGTAGCCAAATAGAAACAACCCAGATATTGTGTAGTCACAGTCAGGAATACACAAGAATTAGCAGTTTTCATGTTAAAGGAGAGGAGGGTTTGGAATATGATATTCCAGAAGGCAAAGGAGTTAGGATTACTATCAAAAACAACCCACCCAACAAAACTGAGTATAATCCTTCCAGGGAAAATGGACCTTCAGTGAAATAGAATATCTTCAGGCATTCCAGATGAAAACATCAGAGCTGAATAGAAAATCTGACATTCAAATATAAGACTCAAGAGAAGCATAAAAAAGTAAATATGGAAAAGTAATCATAAGGAACTCAACTTTACATTCCCATATGGGAAGATGACACATGTAACTCTTAAGAAGGAGCTTACATAGACACCATAATGTGAGTTCATTGTGTTAGTATGATCTAAAAAAATGAAGGAATGAAAAAGAGGAATGAACTGGCAGAAAGGGGAAAGGAGAGGGAAATTTTTCTCACATAAAAGAGGTATGGCAAGGAAGAGATTTCACAGTAGAGGGCAAAATGGTGGGGTGGTGGGCAATGCTTGAACCTCATTCTTATTGGAATTGGTTCAAAAAGGAAAGAGCAATATTCACACTCACCTGGGCATGGAAATCTATCTTACTCAACGAGAGGGAATGATAAGAGAGGGGAGATTAAGGAAGGCAATAGTCAGAAGGCAAACAGACTTTTGAGGAGGGACAGAGAAGGGAGAAGATAAACAGAAGAAAAAAGGATACAGAGAAATACATAATAATTGTAATTGTGAATGGTAAGAGCTTACGCATAAAACAGAAATAGTAGAATGGATCATAAACCAGAATCCATCAATATGTTGTTTATATGAGACATACTTGAAAAATAAAGACACACAAAATTAAAAGGCAGGAGAAATGATCATGATCTCAGACAAACCAAGAGCAAAAACAGGCCTAACTGAAAGAGATAATCAGGAAAACCACAGTTTGTTAAAAGATACTATAGACAATGAAATAATATATAAAAAAAAACTTACAGTAAGTTTCTCTGATAAAGGCTTTAATTATCAAATATATAGGGAACTAGAGCCATTCCACAATTGATAAATGATCAAGGGATATAAACAGGCAGTTTCAGAGGAAATAAAAGATATCTAAAGTAATAGAAAGAATGCTCTAAATCAATATTGATTAGAAAAATGCAAATTAAAATCTCTGAGGGACCATCTCACACCTATTGAAAATAACAAATGCTGGAAGGGATGGGGGGAAATGGTACACTAATAAACTGTTGGTGAAGTCCTCTCTAAACATTCTGGAGAACAATTTTGAAGTACGCCCAAAAGGCAAATTGTGTATATCCTTTGCTTCAGCAATACTAATACTGTTTGTGCATCAAAGATATCGAAGGAAAATGAAAAAAGATCTATATCCATAAAATATTTATAGTAGCTATTTTTGCATTGGCAAAGAATTGGAAATTGAGGGGATGCTTATCAATTGGGGAATGTTTGAACAATTTGTAGCATATGATTGTGATAAAGTATGATTGTGCTATAAGAATTGGTGGAAGGGAATGACTTCAGAAAAAAAAAATATGAACACATATGACGATGTAAAATGAAGTGTGAAGAACTGGGAGATCCTTGTGCAATACCACCACCAGTGTTGTAATGAAGATCAGTTTGGAAAGACTAGGCCATTCTGATCAATTCAATGATCCAAAACAATTCCAAAGGACTCATGATGAAAACTGTTCTCTACCTCCAGCAAAAAAAAATGAATTCTGAATACAACTTTCCCTCCTCCCTCCCTCCCTTTCTTTTCCTTTCCTTTCTTTTCTTTTCCTTCCTTCTTTCTTCCCTTCCTCCTTTTCCTTCTTTCCTTCCTCCCTTTCCTCCTTCCCTCTTTCCCTCCCTTCCTTCCTTCCTTTAAAAGAGTGTTAAAATAAATAAATAATAGATTTTTTTAGAAAATAAATTCCATTCTATGCTTTGAGCTCAGTATTCCACTTTCATCTCTGTGGCTCCACAACTGCTACCTCCCATGCTTGTAAGGTATTTCCTCTTCTTTTCTACCTTGTACAATCTTTATATTCTTTCAAAGCATATCCCAGTTCTTAAATCCCTGTGGAGTCTTCTGTGATCTCCAATGGATCTTCCTTTCAGTGTGAGTATACTTTTCCCTTATGGCTGTTTACTTATCTGTGTGCATATTGCAAACCAAGTCTTTTTATAAGGTCAGACTATTTCTTTTTTGTTTTGTATCTCTAAGACCTATCGTTGTAACACAGGGCCAGCTGGGGTTAGTACAGAAAGAACAGAACACACGACCTTGAAGAAACTTTAGGAATCATCTTTACCCTCTCATCCAGTGGGGAGGAGCTCAATTGGCCAAAGAGGCAACTTGCCTTCTTTGCCCCTTTCCTTTTAGGGAAGCTTTTCCCCCCCAGTATTTATCAGTGGAGCTCTGGTTGCTTCATGTATATGAGTCTTTCCCCAACTAAACTAAAAGCTCCCTGAAGACAAGAATATTTTCCTTCCTCTCCTATCCATCACAACACTTGGCACAATGTTGTGTATAGAACTAGTACTTGGTGGAAGTGAAATGTCTGTCTAAGCTAAAGTATCTCCATTCTTTCTCCTGGGAGGAAGGACATACCTATTTGTCTGACAGACCCCATGATAGGCTTCAATGGCATCTTCCTGGTCCACATGCTTTTCACTGTTGGGCCAACTGGTTCGGGCATTAATGTTTGGCTCCTAGAGAGAAATATGATAGATCAAGACAAATAAAGATGACTTGGCTGTCATGGAGTTTAAACTCTACATATAAGCATATGGTTAAATAAACACTTCAGAAAAGTATGAGCCCTTGTATTTTAAATAAGACAAATTTAAATAAGATTTCTTCTAGGAAGAGTACTGAGTATACTTTGTTTGGGGCGGGGGGAGGGTCAAGTACTTTTCTATTATGCTACTTCAAAAGGCAATATTCATCTATGGAATAAAATAAAAAGCCCCCTTCCCCTTTTTAAAAGCAAAACTCAAAGAAGATGAGAAGGCTGGACATAGCTGTGTTAATTTCCTAGCTCTTTTAGAAAGATTCCCTTTCTTGCCTCTCCCCCCCCAAGTCTTGAAGTATTCAAAGGATATATTTGGGGGTCTCCCTGTAAAGAACTTGAGCTTAGGAGCTTAAGATACAGGTGAAAATTGAGGCCACAACTGCTCATTTCTTCACACCCATCTCCTCCCTATTCCTATTTCCTTTTGCTCAACTGACTCCAGGGCATAGAACAAATTGCTTGTCCCCTTCCCCTATCTCTTCCCATCTCTCCCTGCCTTAGTTTTTGCTCAGCTCAATTCCATTCCCCAGCCGTTGAGTCTTAGAAGCTGAGTTGGATTCCCCATGCCAAGGAGGGAAATAGAGACAACCTATCACTGTGCCAGTACACAGGCCAGGCAGCAGGCACCTAGAATTTTTAAATAAAGCTAAATTTTTTTTCCCCTAAAAGGAAAATGGATTTGGAAGAGAAAGGTATAATCCAAGGCAAAAGAAAAAAAAATGATTAGTTGGGTTTCTTGAACATAAAGCCATTTTCTTTTGTGTTTCTCCAGTCTGAGGGTTGGAGCTACACAGGCTTCATACACCATGTATGGTCCTAGTTGCCACCATTCATAACCTGAAATTCTCCTTCTAGAATCTGTAGGGTAGGAACAACCTTGAAAGATCACTAGCTCTTTCAGAAAGGATCCCAAAACAAGTCTCTGAAATCAAAGCTCCCTTCCTTAATCTTAGGTATTGTGGGATAGTCATAGCTCATCGGGAAGAGAAAGTCTACAGAGAATAAACCCACCCTTATCCATTATCCAATCTGTTGACTCCACCCCAGGCTGTATGCCTTACCCCACTCCTGCCAGCATGCTTCCTCTGGTCAGCGCTCACAATCTGGGTCCTGAGAATGAGCACCTCCTCCTTGCGAACCTCCAGCTCCTCATTGGCTGACTTGAGCTGGTTCAGCAACAGGGTGTAGCTGTCCTGGACATCATGGGTCGAGTTGTTCTGCGTGGCCTGGTCAGCCACTGCCTTTCTCAGCTCATTCAGCTCATTCTTCAGCTTTTTGTTTTCCGACTCTAGTTCTTGTCTCTGGAAAACACCAAGGTCCCCTCCCTGTTATCTCTCAGAGGAGACTCATCCTAGAAAAATGCTTCCCACCATGGGAGCATCCCATTGTACTTCCTTAATGAAGCCAATCTCTCCACTAAGCCTGTTCTACCTGATGCAGATGTGTGTAAGGATGCTTAACAACTAATATGAATAGTGCTTTAAAGTTTGCAAAACACTTTCCATATTTTATCTCATTTGATCTTCACAAAAGCCCATGAGAGGGAGCTGTTATTATCCTTATTCCCATTTTATACTAGAGGAAAATGAGGCTGAGAGGTTAAGTGACTAGTCTAGAATCATACAAGTGACCACATAAGTACATGAGGATGATTTGAACTCAAATCTTTGGGATTCCAAGCACTGAGCCACCTAGCAGCCTTAATAATTATCCATAATTCCATAAATTCCAGGAGGAATCTTCTTGCTGGGCATAGCAATGCCAGATTTACATCCACGAACTGACTTTACATATTTCTCTCAGTATAGTGAAGTAGATAGAATGTTGGACCATAGGAGAATGTGAGCTCCTAGAGAAGGGGTTTTTTTCTTTTCATTTTTGTCTTTTCATCCCTAGAGTTTAGAACTTGAAAATCATTTAATGAATGCTTGTTGAACAGCTGAGTCAGGAGTCCAAGTTGCTGCTCTTCCTTATCCTCCTCCTCCTCTTCCTTCGCTTTATCCTCCTCCCCTTGCTCCTTTTCCTCCTCTTCCTCCTCCTTCACCAATTCACGAACATTTAGTACATGTTCGTCATGTTCCAGGTAAATTTCCAGGTGATGAGGAGCTTCTTGTCCCACCTGGGCTCCACAGCTAGGAAGAAGGTCAGTGAATTGGGCAAGTCTCTGCTTCAGTCTTGGTTTCTATTGTCTCATTTTTATAGATGAGAATGAGCTCTACTGTGCCTTCTGCTTTCAACAGTGTTTTTGCAGGAGAGGAGCTACAAGACTGGAAGACCTAGGTTCAAGTCTAGGCTCAGACATATGCTGGCTGGGTGATCCTGGACAAGCCACTCAAACTACCAGTGCTCTTGGCCAAAGGTGTCAAACATGAGACCCTTCATGTGGCTGCCCACATGCTACAGGCCCAGATTAAAATGTAACTAGGAAATATTTAACTAAGTAAGTAAAAATACAAAAGAACATAGATTATGTTGTAGGCAGCTAGATGGTGCAGTGGATGGAGTGCTGGGTCTGGAGTCAGATCTGACCTCAGACATTTACTAGTTGGGAGACCCTGTTTACTTCAGTTTCCTCATCTGTCAAATGAGTTGGAGAAAGAAATGACAAATCATTCTAGTATCTTTGCCAAGATCCCCCCTCCAAAAAAATAAAAAAAAAGACCAAATAGGGTCATGAAGATTCAGACATGACTGAAATGACTGAAAAACAACAATAAAATGTGAATACACAGTCAATGGGGAACCTCATATAGGTTTAGTGAATTTGACAGCCGTGCTCTAGGTCACTATCTAAAGCTGTAAGTTTTAGAGGAGGTATAAACATATCCTGGTGGATAGGACTTTTACTTCTGGAGGTCCTTCTTCTAAGAAAATTGTAAGTCAAATGCTTATCCTGATCTCTATTCACCAAAAAAACTTAGAGCCAGGGTATAGTTTAAAAAATGAAACTCACTAGTTCTAGTCTGGGATTATTTGCTTATTTTTTAAACTCTAATCAAAAATACTTTCCCCCTCTCTAAGCCTCAGTTTTGCCAAATATAAAGTAAAATGACCTCTCACTTTCCTTCCCAATCTCCAAGTCCACAAGGGTTACAGAATGTGTCATGCTAAATCCAAACTCCAGGTGTCCCCACTCACCAATGATATCGCCCAACAGAGAACTGTGAAGACTCAGGCAGAAACCTAAGCCAACGTCCACTCATTCCTGCTTTTCCCAACTACACTATATATAAACACCTTTATCCTTGTATCTTCTCTTCCAGACCCCAAGGATACCTTCCACCACTTCTCCATCACACATGTATTCCAAAAGGAACATACTACAGCATGCCATGGACATTTTCATGATGTACCTGAGTGTTGTGTCACCTTGGGGGAGAGAGATTATAAGATAGGGGAGACAGCATTTCACTATTTTTGAAATCTCCCAGTCTGGGACAATGGAGTTTTTCTGAATCCCTAGAATGATGCACTCATTTATTTCAAGGAGCTTAGTGGTATGACTGGTAGCCAAGGGGCTTGATGACTATAAATTGTTTTTTCCCTACAAATACGAAGAGAAGGCCATTCCTGTTAAAGATTAGTTATAGATGTGAGGGGGTCCCTGGTTCAAGAACTTCCCCTGAATTGTCTCTGAAGGGATGTTGCCTGTGCCAAAATACTGGCAGCGAAGAGGGGACTGGAAGGAAGTACAAATGTGTCAGAGGGTCACAGAAGGACAGAAATTAGTTTTCTCAAAAATTATGAGTGCTCTAAGTTCAAAACTATGAGGTGGTCTATGGCTATAGAACACAACAGTCAAGAAGATGGTCCCAATAATTTATCATTAATCCTCAGCAATGAAACAGGTCACAGAATCTGCTGGGGTCTTGGCAAAATTATGATTCTGATGTTCCTCTTCCTAAAGACCTTTTCTGATTCTATCCTAGATTGAGAAGAGTATGTGTCTAAGCAGAACTGGAAACAAATTTTTGTGCTATGGTAAATAGCACAAAGCATACCTTCATTTGAGCAGAGAGAAGGGTAAGGGTTAGGATATATCCCCCCTGAGGGAAACAACGACTAGAACATTGTTATACAATGTGGTTGTTGAAGAAGACATTGATTTTCAGAGCACAGGGCAGGTGCTCATGTGAGCCCATTATCTTATGGTTTCCTATTTTAACTAATTATTTTTTGCTGACTAGGCATTAAGCAAGTGCTTTCTGTGCCCTAGGAGAAAGTCCTAGTTATCCTGTCCTAGTTATGGCTTTGATATGATCCAAAGAAGGATCTAAGGTAGAATCTTGCCCTAGTCTAGAGATCAGTTCCCATCAATCAAGGACTCAGGTCCATTTCATATTGGGTTTAGAGATGTGTGTGGCCAGTCTACAGATCTCAGGTTTGCTACATCGGGTATAACTTTCCCAGCTTTTTACCTCAATGCATACTTAGAAATGATATCATAAGCAGCATAACATTTTCCCACAGAAATAATTCTATAATTGGGGCTTGTTTTCCTGAGGCCCTGGCAATAAATTGCAGATATGACTAACAAATGCCATAAAAACAAAGATATAATAACTTTCAACTTATATAATAATTTAAAATGGTAAAATCATATTTCCTATCCTACAAAATGAGCATTATTGTGCTGGTACAGTGATTATACAGGGGACTCCAAAGCACTATGAACAAAATGTACAATCAGCACATCAACAGTGCAACTCCAGCACAAATTTGATCTAAAACTAATGTGCTTATTACAGCAAACAATTCCATATTTAATTAACAATGACTGCCTTGAATTTAGAAGAGTAGGGAGAAGGAATGGTGATGTGAAAGGTCTGTTTTTTCTGTTGTATGTTTGTTTTTAAGATCTGTCTTTTTTAAACTTTCTTTTTCTCTTCATCAGTTTTCCTGAAGCGAGGCAATAGGATCCCAACTTCTACCACTGACCTGAGAGCTGCTTCACAGTACTGAGGCTGACCTATTTGATATTTGTTGACAGATGTAAGAGTTCTTCACACTTCATTTGGAAAGCCATACCCACAATTACCGAGTCATTAGCATGGATGTCAAAAAAGGTCCTTCAAATTCTCCCTCACAAAATTGTTAAGACAGGCTTAAAAGAGAATCCCGATTGAGTATCTGCTGTTGTTTTTGTAAACCATATTGTGACGATGGCAGAAACTGAGGGACAAGGAAGATTACTGATACTAGTATCAATATGGGAATGAGAGTGTTTAACTGATTCTCTAGATAAGTTCAAAACTGACTTTATATGTAGATACCATAGACCTGTAGGAAGCATTTGAAGGTCTTCCAGGAAGGTTCCCCTCTCCCTAAGTCTCCCTTCTAACTTTAACCTGTCTCACTGACTGAAAACTTACCATTAATAAATCACCTTTTTTTTTCATTAAAGCAACTAAGAGACAAAGTAAATATAGAACTAGGATTGAATATCTAAGAATATTTAAGTTCAAATCCTGACTCATAGTTCCTAGTATATGACCCTGGACAGATCACTTGAATTATGTAATTGTGGGGATAATAAATTATTAAATATTAATTATGAAATAGGGATAGTACCTATTTCATAGAATTGATATGAAATCAAATGAGATAACATGTGAAGCACTTTGCAAACCTGAAAGTGCCATATAAATGCCAACTATTATTGTTATTATTATTAATGATATAATTGTTGCATTGTTCTTTACCTTTAGAAATAGATTTGGGATGGTAACACATGTGGCACTGACCCCTAAAATAGGTTGTACTTCTCTTATGGAGCTTAATAATTTTATCTTTAGAGTATAAATATCTTTAGATATTTAGAAGAATTGCATATGTTTAACCTATATTAGATTACTTGCTGTCTAGGGAAGGGGTGAGGGGGAGAGCGAGAGAAAAATTTGAAACACAAGGTTTTTCAAGGGTGAATGTTATAAACTATCTTTGTATGTGTTTTGAAAAATAAAAAGCTATTATTAAAAAAAAACTTATAAAGTTCTTTCCTTCCAACAGTTCTCCAAAGCCAGGTAGAGCTAGCATTGTGTCTAGAATATTTGTTTGGAATGGGCTGTATCACACGTAATCAGCCTTTCCCTTAAATCTTTCTGATGTTTCCTGATGAAAGTTGGATAACCCAGGATACTTGAGAGAGACATTGAATAAGGATTTTTTTGGGGGGGCAAGGGGCAGGAGAAGGGAGGGGTCAGTGATAAGTCATAAAGACAATCTACTAAGGCAAAGAAAGGCTGAGATCTGTGGAGGGATCATCAGTGAAATCACAGATCTTTTGAAGTCTCAAAACTGGTAATTGGCTTAGAGCCAGATCTGAGTCCTAGGAACTTGGGAAGCATCCCTGAATCTAGCCTTAGTCCAACCATGTGATTTACTCCAGATTATTGGCCTTATTTTTAATCTTTTCATAGAATATTAGTCCTAAGGGGCAGCTAGGTGGCGCAGTGGATAGAACACCAGCCCTGAAGTCAGGAGGACCTGAGTTCAAATCTGATTTCAGACACTTCCTAGCTGTGTGACCCTGGGCAAGTCACTTAACCCTAATTGCCTCAGGGAAAAAAAAGGAATATTATTCCTAGGCATTTAAGAAGGAATCTGAAGGATTCTGAAGTAGAATAGGCTGAGATCCTAGGTCCCTCTACATTCCTTTTCTATTTTTCTGGCTTACAGCAGAAAGGGCTGGATAAAGAAATAGTTAGTACTGATTTCATCCTGAGTGTTAGTTTGTTGTCTGGTTTCTTGAATTTTATTCCCAAGCAAATGTATAGAATATTTCTGAATAGCCCCTGAACTGCAGATGATCCTCTGCCCCCAAATCTGTTCAAATCCACTTATTTTATCATTAAGTTTAGCTAGTCTTTTCTATGCCCCAGTATCTAAGCTATCTCCCTTTCTTCTTCTTAGATACTGTACTACTGCAAAGGAGGGTAAAGCTTGGAAAGATGGGGAAATAGCTGTTTGCTACTGGAAGGCTTCATCTTATTTTTTTGGGGGGGGGAGGCAGTGGTGGTATGTGCTACTGTTTTATGCCCGTAAGTCTTTTCTCTCAGTTACCACCTTTAAGGGCAGGATCCAACATATTTCTTTTATCTCCTATAATGATTCATGAGGAGGAAGCATGAATAGTGGGAAGAACACTATCTTTGTAGTCAGCAGGGACCATTTCTGCTCATGGTATTGAAATTTCAGGCATTGATCTCTCTAAGCCTCAGTTTCCTTATCTGTCAAGTAGGGATAATAATATATAACCTTAAATCTCCCTTACTTGCCACAGCTCTAAACCATATTACCTCTACTTTCACCATCATCCCACCTCTTTTCCAGAAGAAATTTGATTTTCATACTGGGACTCATCCTGGGCTCCAAAAGGGGAGCTTTTTACTTTATCTTGCCCTACTCCCACTGTATTTACAAGCTACCAGCTGCAAACCAGGATGTGAACACTGACCTTGATCAGAGAAGCTGTGGCATGGCCATTTGGGGGAACAATTTGAGGAACTATAACTTGGTCTTACACATCATGGATGGTGGATGATCCCTGTCTATCAAGATCAGTGGTAGGGCTGAAACCCCTGAAACTTCTGTAATGGGGGAAATGTAATCTTCTATGAAGAAAATAGTGGGGACTGGAGTTAATTGATTGGCTATAATGTAAGAACTGGGAGGATGTTAAGATAAAAAAAAAACCCATGTCAATCAGAGCCTGACCTTTATTCTTTTTTTAATTTTATCTTCCATGGGTTGGGGAAAATGTTTGTATTTCTGTTCTTGCTATTGTTTGTGAAGCAAACATATCTTTGAAAAATTAACTAATGTTATTTGGTTGAATGGCCCTGGGATGGTAACACCCTAAAATGAAGACACAATCTGAGAATGTTAGAAAAAAGATATCTCATCTTTCCAGGGGCTCCCCTAGAACTTTAAATGGGAAATGGACCTGGCTTCACTCTGGAAAAGGGAGCTTGGTCCTAATGTGTTCTTCTCAATGACAAAGGCAGATAATTGGGAGAAGAAAGGAAGGCAGAGCATCCATTTTAAGAGACAAGTTCTGGAGGAAATGATTTGCTAGCAAGTTGGTGCTGTTGTTGCACCTAAAAAGAGAGACAGGATGAATGACTTAATAATGCTAAGTGTTTTTCATATTCTCCAATTCTCCTGCCATGATCAAGGATCCTCTGGGGAAGGCTTACTGAAGGAGAGCAAGTTTGGGTTTCATAGGCATTCATCAATTGTGAAGACTTACTAGCTCTATTAAGACTTTTAAATCTTCCAGAAATCACACAGGAAAAGAAATCTCAGCCCAATAATTCAAAGGAAAAATCCTGTTGAGAATTCTCATACTGTGCTAGTAACAACATCCCTGCTGGTTGAAACGAACTTCCAGGAATATGTTTAAAATGATTGCACATGTATGTATAATTTACATCAGAATGTATAATTTACATCAGATTGCTTATGGTCTTGGGAGAGAAGTAAGAGAAGGAAGGTGAAAAAAATTTGAAAGAAAGATTTAAAAATCTTTCAGAAATGAATGGTGAAAACTATCTTTACACATACTTGCAAAAATAAAATGCTATCGAAATTTTTTTAAAAATTAAAGAAAGGAACTTCCAGGGCCAGATTAGTGCCTGTCTTATCTCTCAGCTTTAGATGGTGCAACAGGTTCATTTCCAAGCTGCCTGATTATGAAGGAATTTTTGAGTATTGGTCAGCGATAAGATATATGTAGGGCTTCTAGAGATTGAATTTTCATGCAGGTCTGATTCCCTTGAGTCCCTTCTCCACACCCCTGACAAATTCTTCATCCTTTCTGGGTCCTCCTTACCCAACCTCGAGGTTTCTATGTTGTCTGCCCCTCTCCCCAAAACCCATAATGCTGTTCCCAGTTCCATAATGCTGGATAAGTCATTTAACTTCTTAGACTCAATTTTAACATTCAATCAGCATTTATATGTAAAATGAGAAGAAAAATACTTAATACTACTTACCTCACAGGATTATGGGGAAAGCATAATTTAAGTCTCACAGTGTTATAAAAAATTTACCTCAGGTCTGCCTCTCACAGTGCTAGGAGTCAGCCAGTGTCATGAGTACTTCTATACCTGGCAGTAATATATGTGTGTGAATGTAATGCATATAAAATATGCATGTGCATACTTGTGTATATCTGTGTCTGTGTAGACACACACATTTATTTATATGTTCATGCACATGCAATACACATGCATCATAGGTACACATGTGTGCATACATGTATAGATATATTTGCACAAACATCAGCCTGTGTTATTAGGACTTCTCTACCTGACACTGATGCATGTATAATAATATAAGCATATTCATGTGTATAAATATCCTTATATGCACTCATGTTTACACCTCTATGTATATATTTTTCTTGTATATGTATATATGTGTATGTATATCTATATTTATGGATGGATACATGTGTATACATACATGCATACTCTTGGGCTTTTTCTACTATTGTCCTTGCACTTCATCTTCATGAAAATCCTATAAATTAGGAAAGGCAGAAATCCTTGTTCTTTATAACAAAACCCATTTAAAATACTTTTCTTAATTTTAGACTTGTTTCTTTCAATTGCATTGAATTTATTAAAAATCTTCTATGTGTAAGGTGAAGGTGAGAAAACAAAATTCTACAGAGATAAACGGATTTGCTTGATGGCACAAATTGAAGCTGGGAGCAGACTTGGGATGTGGCTTTGGGTCTCCAGACTCTCAATACTGTTCTCTTCAAGCTGATTACACAAGCCTCAAGGAGGAAAAAGAATCTCCTTTATATAAATGCTCAAGGAATGATGAAATTGAGGTTAATAAGGTAAATGACTCGCCCAAGATCATGCAGCTGATAATTATTACTGAATTAACCTTACCTTCAGGCTATTGTAGGCCAGATCTGCATCTTGGTCTGCATCTATCCCATTATTTGCTTCAACTACCTGCAAAGATAAAGACAGGCAGATAAGAGATGCAAAGCTATAACAGCAGGACTATTTGTTGTTTGTCCATGACATCAGGGAGGAGAGGCCATGAGAGGTCAGTGTACCAATGTCTTGCCTACCCTGATCCCTTACTGCTGCAGCTCTAGAAACCAGAGACCAGAGATGCAAAGCCAGCTCCAGCACCCTTGTGTGATCCAGAAAAAGTCCCTTAGTCTTTCTATGGGTTAGTCCATCATCTGCAAAATGGAGTACTACTCATAATGCCTATTGCTATCTCATAGGACTGCTGTTAAAAAATAAAAGTTCTTCACAACTTTAGCAAAGTTGCAGGATACAAAATAAATCCACATAAATCATCAGCATTTTTATATATTACCAACAAAGTTCAGCAGCAAGAGGTACAAGAAGAAATCCCATTCAAAATAACTGCTGATAGTATAAAATATTTGGGAATCAATCTGCCAAGGAAAAGTCAGAAACTATATGAACTAAACTACAAAACACTTTCCACGCAAATAAAGTCAGACCTAATCAATTGGAAAAACATCAAGTGCTCATGGGTAGGCCGAGCGAATATAATAAAAATGACAATACTACCCAAACTAATCTACTTATTTATTGCCATACCAATCAAACTCCCAAGAAATTATTTTACAGATCTAGAAAAAAATAGTAGCAAAGTTCATTTGGAAGAACAAAAGGTCAAGAATTTCAAGGAAATTAATGAAAAAAAAAAAAAAAAGGCTGATGAAGGTGGCCTTGCTGTACCAGATCTAAAACTATATTATAAAGCAGTGGTCATCAAAACCATTTGGTACTGGCTAAGAAATAAAGTAGTAGATCAGAGACATAGGATAAGATCACAGGACAAACTAGGCAATAACTATAGCAATTTAGTGTTTGATAAACCCAAAGACCCCAGCTTTTGGGATAAGTATTCACTATTCAATAAAAACTGCTGGGAAAATTGGGAACTAGTGTGGAAGAAATTAGGGCTTGACCCATATCTAACACCACATAAGACAAGATCTAAATGGGTTCTTGATTTAGACATAAAGAGTGATATTATAAGTAAATTAGAGAAACATAGGATAGTTTACCTTTCAGACCTGTGGAGAAGGAAGGAATTTGTGTCCAAAGAAGAACTGGAACTCTTAATTGAACACGATAGATAATTTTGACTATATTAAGTTAAAAAGTTTTTGTACAAATAAAATTAATGCAGACAAGATTAGGAAGGAAGCAATAAATTGGGAAATCATCTCTACATTTAAGGGTTCTGATAAAGGTCTCATTTCTAAAATATATAGAGAATTGTCTCATATCTATAAGAATTCAAACCACTCTCCAATCGATAAATGGTCAAAGGATATGAACAATTTTCAGATGATGAAATTAAAACTATTTCTAGTCATATGAAAAGATGCTCCACATCACTATTGATCAGAGAAATGCAAATTAAGACAACTCTGAGGTACCATTACACACCTGTCAGATTGGTTAAAATGACAGGAAAAGATAATGACAAATGTGGGAGGGGATGTGGGAAAACTGGGACACTGATACATTGTTGGTGGAACTGTGAACGGATCCAGCCATTCTGGAGAGCAATTTGGAGCTATACTCAAAAAGTTATCTAACTGTGCATACCCTTTGACCCAGCAGTGTTTCTATTGGGCTTGTATCCCAAAGAAATCTTAAAAGAAGGAAAGGGCCCCACGTGTGCAAGAATGTTTGTGGCAGCCCTTTTTGTAGTGGCTAGAAACTGGAAATTGAATAGATGCCCTTCAATTGGAGAATGGCTGAACAAATTATGGTATATGAATGTTATGGCATATTATTGTTCTGTAAGAAATGACCAGCAGGACGATTTCAGAGAGGCCTGGAGAGATTTGCATGAACTGATGCTGAGTGAAATGAGCAGAACTAGGAGATCATTATACACAGCAACAACAAGACTATATGATGATCAATTCTGATGGTCATGGCTCTCTTCAACAATGAGATGTTTCAAACCAGTTCCAATTGTTCATTGAAGGAAGCCATATACACCCAGAGAGAGGAATCTGAATATGGACCACAACATAACATTTTCATGTTCTCTATTGATGTTTGCTTGCATTGTGTTTCCTTTCTCTGATTTTTTTTCTTGTACAGCAAAATAACTGTAAAAATATGTATACACATATCCAATTTGTCAAGTATTTTAACATAATTAACATGTAGTAGATTTCCTGACATCTAGGGGAGGGGTGGGGGCTAGGGGGGAATAATTTGTAACAGAAAACTTTGCAAGGGTCAATGTTGAAAAATTACCCATACATATGTTTTGCAAATAAATAGCTTTAATAAAAAAAAGTTCTATAAACCTTCAAATGCTATATAAATGTAGTAGGATTTGTGGCTCTGCCTATCTGCCTCATCTTCTGCACACTATTCTCTTCATTGAGTCACTGTCCTCACCAGCTCAAAATTCACCTTTTTCATTAAGCTTTCCAGGACCAAAAAGACTTAAAAGTTGGTTAAAGAGATATGGGTAATTTGCCCAAAGTCACCCAGCCAGGTAGTGGTCAGCCCAAGCTTTTCTGTGTCTAAGTCAGAACTCCCTTTTCTACCTTACTGTGCTCTTCTAGGTAATATACCCAAACACTAAGAAAAAGAATAAGCATTTATACAGCACCTACTATATGCCAAGATCTATGCTAAGCATGTTACAATTATTATCTCATTTGAGTCTTACAACGATCCTGGAAGGTGGAAGCTGTTGTCCCCATTTCACTGATGAGGAAACTGAGGCAGACAGCTGTGAAATGACTTGCCAAAGGTCACATAGCTAGCAAGTGTCTGAGGCTGAATTTGAATTCCAGTCTTCCTGATTCCAGGCTACCCAATCTTAGAAACATCACCACCAAGATGATAATGGCCAAGCATCACATAAACCTCCCTCAGTGGACTGAAATAATGGTAGCTCAGATTCATTATAGCCCTGGCTAGCAGTCATGGTGTCAGGGTCATTGGTCTTGCAAGGGGACAGATCAAACAAATATTGATTTTACATCCAATTGATTTCAGTGCCATCTCTTATTTACAGACATGCCTTTCTTCATGGTTGACAGTTGTGCCATAGATCTCTATCCAGGGGCAGCTCTTTTCTCAAAATTTTCTAAATCAAGGCAGGCAAGGTGTTATATGCCTGTGACCCTAACTACTGAGGAGGCTGAGGCTGGAGGATCGCTGAGTTAAGCATTTCCATGACACTTTGGGCTAACTTCATGGGGTGTCCATATAAGGTGGGAGCAAGAGACCACCTGTTTGCCTGAAGGGAGACCCAAATGGGGCTGGGAATAGAGTAGGTCATAGCTCCTGTGCCCATCAGAGTGGGACCAGGGCATTAAGTAGTACTTTCAGTCTGGGCAAAATAAGGAGATTGACTCTAAACAAAATGAACAAATAAAAATCCTAGAGCATACTGGATCTCTTCATCCCTAACAGTCTACCTAGTAAAGTATATATCATAGTCTGCAAATCCCCATGCATCTAGAATAGAAACTTACTAAGGACAGAGAGCAGGGTTTGGTTTTTCTTAACCTTACACTTTTGCTTTTTATTAGTATTTTCATTGGTGGAGGACATTGGGGTAAGGAACTCTCTACCTATGCAAGTTCAATTGAATTCTTCAATTGAAAGTTTTAGAAAATTGCATGGGACAGATACCAAGAGCCTAAACCAGGATCACACAATAAGTGGATATTACAGCCAGGACAGGTTCCCCAGATCCCAAAACTGGCATGTTCTTTATTCACAAAGCCATATTCCCTAAACTGGATTGAATTACCCTGACCCTTGGTCTTTGTACAAGGAAAGGCTTGGTAACTGCCTGCCTTCCACTCTGGGTCTCATGGCTGGATAATGGGGTTTCAGGATATCATAACTGGGTTCTGTTGGTTTTTTCTCATGTTACTCTATTATTTCACTCACTTAGAAGCTAGTGATATATTTAGGAGGAACCCTAAGTTTCTCATTTTCATTCCTGATCTCTGGAACAAGCAGCTGACCCAGTTAGTAGCCAGAATAGTTATCCAGGGTCAAATAGATGGCACAGTAGATAAGAGTACCAGTCCTGGAGCCAGGACAAACTGAGTTAAAATATAGCCTCAGATAATTGACACTTACTAGCTGTGTGACCCTGGGCAAGTCACTTAACCCGCAATTGCCTCAGCAAAAAAGAAAAAAAAGAAAACCCACAAACAAAACAGTTATCTAAAGGATGGGTGTCTAGATTATTTGGAATTGATAGATGAGGGCATAGAAAATAGATGGATAAAATACAAGCCATTTTTTAATTCAGAAGGAAGCAGGGGCAAGATGTTTATTCTTTCTTTCTTTGTTTCTTTTCTTTTTTTTTCTTGGCATCTTCTGATCCAGTCCATTTGGCTTTCCATACATTTGATTACTGCCTTTCATTTCTTTTCTAATGCAATGTGTCATTTATAAACCTAATCCTTCTACCCTCCATTCTGAGTCTAATCCACCAGAGAGATTTAAATCCACCAGCAAAAATATTGCAGGGGATGGGGGTAGCTCAGGAGCCCAGCTTACTGCAGGGGATGGCAGGTGGCTCGGGAGGGTCTCAGAGAGAGGATGGAGCACACTTATATAGAAGAATAGGAACTGTTTATGCAAGCTTCTTGAATTTGCACAGGGAGAATAACAGAGATAGCGTGTCCCATGTATGTATGATATATTTATTCCACACAGTGAGTAAACAGCTCATTCAGGCTGAGATGAAGGTTAATAACCTATGGATTTTCATACCTTTTTATGTATGGTGTGGGCAGCTAGGTGACCAAATGGATAGAGTGCTGGGCCTGGAGTCAAGAAAACCTGAATTCAAATCCAGCCTCAAATACTTACTAGCTGTGTGACCCTGGGCAAATCACTTAATCTGTTTGACTCAATTTCCTCATCTGTAAAATGAGCTGGAGAAGGAAATGGAAAACTTCAAATGGAGTCACAAAGAGTCACTCATGTCTGAAATGAATTGAACATGTAAGGTTCCAGAAAGTCAATGACTCTTCATGAGATATTAAGATTTTAAACCAAGAGGACTCCAAATAAAAACAGGGCTTATTTTAATCCAAACACCTCATTTTACAGAGAAGAAAAAACTAAGGCACAGAGAAAGAAAAAAAAAAACCTCCTAAGATCAAAGAGGTAAAAAGTAGCACAGCCAAGTTTTAGATTCCAAGTCTTCTGACTTCAAGTCTATACTGTTTAGCCATCACCATATTAAATATCAATATTGCATAGGTTTTAAGTAGGCCAAGAATTTTTAGTTTGTTATAATTTAAGATAAAGGTTTAAAATGAAGTACATGTGCAACTAGAACATGCCCATTGCAACATTCATTGATCCTTTCTCACAACACTTTTACATCTATAGTTTGGGTCTCATGTTTTAACTCTTGGTTCTATATTGTATTGTATGCATTTCTGTAATAATAATAACTCATCATGGTTTTTTAGTAACAAAAAGCTTTCTGAACACTCTTTCATTTAATCCTAATAAGGCCCCTGTGAGGTAAGTGGGGAAGTAGTATAAATATAATGCTTGTATTATTGATGAGGAATGTAAGGCTTCAGAAAAGAAAAAAACCTGCCATAATCACACAAATAGTAAACAGAGCTAAGGCTTAAACTTGGACTTCTTACTTCAAATCCAATACACTGATCCTGCCCTCTTTTTTTTTCCATTTGTTTTGGATTTGTTGTGTTTTTTAACAAAGCAAATGTATTAAGTGACTTGCCTAAGGTCACACAGCTAGAAAGTGTTAAGTATCTGAGGGTGGATTTGAACTCAGGTCCTCCTGTTTCCAGGGCTAGTATTCTATTTACTGTACCATCTAGCTGCTCCTAGATTTTTTTTTCCAACCAGACTATAAACCAGATCTTCTGGATCCTTTAGAAACACCCAGGATCATGAACAGAGTAGATGCACAGTCTTTCTCACAGTAGAGAAAGAATAAAAGAAGAAATTGCAAGAAAATATATCATCCATCTAGCAAAGGGGTAAAAAACTACCAGCAGAAGATCTGTCTTACTAATTAAAGCTGCTTAATTTAGGACTATCTGGGCAATATCTTACTCTGCTAATCTGATGAGGAGGTATAAGGAATGCATATAGTAGAATCCTGAGATTGTTGTTATTCAGTCTTTTCAGTCATGTTCAACTCTTTGTGACCCCATTTGGGGTTTTCTTGGCAAAGATTTGGAGTGGTTTGCCATTCCCTTCTCCAGCTTGTTTGACAGATGAGGAAACTGAGGGAAACAGGGTTTGAATTACTTGCTCAGGGTCACACAGCTATTAAGTATCTGAGCTCAATTTGAATCAAGTATTCTTGATTCAAATCAAGTATTCTTGATCCAGTAGTTTCTCACCTACTTGCCCAAATTCTGATTTAACATGTTTTATTAGCAAGTACACAGACTGGATTATTTATGACCAGGTTAGCTCACACACCCTGAAGTCCATCCACGTGAACACTCTAAACAACCAAACTTGGATATATATCCAGTCTATGAAGGGGGTGAGATGGTCAGTGTATCTCCTAATGTGGGCATTTCAAGGGGTCCCCAAGAATTTCATTGTACCTGGACTTTCTTGTTTTCTTGTTGTTCCTTCTTTTCCAGCTGTGTTTGCAATTTCTTTCTTTCCTGCTCCAGCTCCCGAACTCTCTTCTGCAGCTTCAAAAAGACAGACATATCCATAGCTGCCTTTTCCAGGCCCAGTTCCTTCAGGAACAGGTGGAAAGAAAAGAAAGATGTTCTGGATGAGGTAAATACTGTAGGGAAACACCTCATTATCTAATTCTCTTTTGTCTCTGCTCATCACTTTCTCAAACAAAACAAAAAGCTTGACTTCTTCCAAAACATGCGGGATCTTTCCACATCATGGACATAATAGATTTGAGGTTTTTCCCCCAAAAAAGTCTTACACTGCAAATCTTCCCAAAAGCCTACAAAGTATCTGAGAATTAGACATAAACCATTCTCTCATGGGCATTCAAAATGGCCAATTATGTAGTAAAAGTCAAATTGGATGAAAACAAAGCCCTTTGAGGAAGGGGGAGAAATGAAAAAGAATTCTTTAAAAAACAAAAACAATTGTGTGTTTTTTTCCCTTTGCATTTGACTTTTCTTGCACAGCATGATGAATATGGAAATATGTTTAGAAGAATTGTACATGTTTAACCTACATTGGATTGCTTGTTGTCTGGGGGATGATGGGGGAAGAGAGTTAGAAAAATTGGGAACACAAAGGTTTGCAAAGGTGAATGTTGAAAAATATCTTTGTATGTATTTAGAAAAATAAAATACTATTAATAAAAAATATACCCCATATAAAATATACTAAAAATATGGAAAATAAAACCTTCTTATTAATCACATATGTTATCAGTAATCACTGCCAAGATTGTGGTCAAACCATGAGAGATAATATCTTGAGGTTACATATCTACTTCTATATCTAACACATTGTAGAACAGTGGTTTCTCAAGATAATTTTTTTCTCCTTCAGGCTTTGGTTTATGTTTCAGTCCTACAATTTTTTAAAATATAAGTGCCTGAGGAGAGCTTCATTTAGAGTTTCAACTCCTGTGAAGAAGTGACCCACCATTCCCATCCTTATGATGATCACCACCATTATCAAGTACCACTTTCAGGATTGAAAGTCAAAGAGCCTTGGGAATAGGAGTTAAGGGCCTTTTCCATTTGGTGCATTCTAATTTTCTTTTTTTTTCAATGCTCATTTTTATTCATTCAATAATCAATCAAATAGTTAACATTTGTTAAACACCTAAGGTATGCCAAACACTGTGCTAAGCACTGGGAAAATATACAAAAAGAGACAAAAGACAGTCTCTGACCTCAAGGAGCTTATAGTATAATGGATTTATGTTCTTTCAAACATCATCTTTTTTGCCCAGCATTATGCTGCACATCAGTATAGGGTCCAAAGGGATTATATAATAGTCTTTATTGTGTTATGTCATTTTTCTTTTTTTTTAAATTTTATTTGCATAACATATGTGTGGGTAATTCTTCAACATGAACCCTTACAAAGCTTTCTGTTACAAATTTTTCCCCCCAACTCCCCACCCCTCCCCTAGATGGCAGGATATCCACTACATGTTAATTATGTTAAAATATTGGCAAATCGAATATATGTATACATATTTCCACACTTATCATTGTTGTGCAAGAAAAATCGTATCTACATAAAAGACATATCAGATAAAGGAAACACAATGCAAGCAAACATCAATCAAGAGTATGAGAATGTTTTTTTGTGGTCCACATTTCACATCCCTCTCTCTGGGTGTATATGGCTTTCTTCAGTGAACAATTGGAACTGGTTTGAAACATTTCATTGTTGAAGAGAGCCATGTCCATTAGAATTGATCGTCATATAGTATTGTTATTGCCGTGCATAATGATCTCTTGGTTCTGCTCATTTCACTCAGCATCAGTTCATGCAAGTCTCTCCAGGCCTCTCTGAATCATCCTGCTGGTCGTTTCTTACAGAGAAATAATATTCCATAACATTCATATACCATAATTTATTCAGCCACTCTCCAGTTGATGGGCATTTATTCAGTTTCCAGTTTCTAGCCACTACAAAAAGGGCTGCCACAAACATTCTTGGTGCATTCTAATTTTCAGGGAGTTTATTACTAGGGTGAGATTTTATTCCTCTCCTATTAAGCTCTTAATCCTTTTTTATATTTCTATCTTCTATAGCTTTCATTTCTTATATCACATTTTTAAAATTTGCATAATTTCTTTGAAGAATTCTAATTGTTTTTGTGGGAAAGCTATTGATATTTTGATTCTAAGTGTAGTTTAATTATTCTTCTCTTTCAGGTGTGTGTGTGTGTGTATGTGCTCATTGGCGTCCCTGTCACTATAAAAGTCTTAAATTGTGCTCCTTTATTGTTTACTCATTTTTGCTGCTGAGGCATAAGAAACTGAATTCTAAGTCTCTCCTACTCTGGGGACTAAATCAAGTTGAAGACTTTTCTTTTATAGTCCTTCCTTTAGTCTTTTCTCTTCACCATGGACACTAAAATTCTCTCATGTTATCAGCTTTAGTTCAAGCCTTTTGGATGAGACAGGAGAGACCTTTTTCTTTAATCTTCAGTGAAATCTGAAGATGACCTCCTCTTATGGGGTGACCCAGTTGAGGTCTTTTCCTTCAAAATTATGAAGAGAGCGGTTAAGGGCCCTTTTTTTACAAAATTAAAAAATCAATTGTCAACCTGAGAAGAATCTTTTCTTTCTTCACATGAGGTGTTTCTTTTTTCCTTAGTGCATCAGGTTTTTGTTTTATCTAGTTATCTAAATCTGGCAGTTTCAATTTAGTTTCTCAGGGAATTTCTTCCTGTTGAAGCAACTTTGACTTTTAGGGCAAACTCTTTTAATTTCATCCTGCAAACGACTTTTGCTTACTAAAGTCTGAATCCTTTCTTTCATCCCTGAGAGGATCTAGATAATATTTACCATTTCTCTAAGAGGGTTGTTAGTAATTGACTTCATGGTAGAATAAAGCTGACCTATATACTGCTTCCATCTTGGTGTAGAAAAATCTTTTTTCTCTGATACAGATCTTATTATAAGATAATGTCTTGATTTTTTTTATTTGTGTTTCCAGCACTTGGAACGTAGAGGAATTTAATAAATGCTTTTTTAAAATTTCATTCAATTGTAACAATAATATTATAATCAAAAAATGTCAGAAGTGGAAAAGACTACAAAGATTGTATAAGCTCATTCTAAGCCCTACCTCTTTACTTTATAGAGGAATAAATTGAGAACTCCTTCCCCCCAGAGGTTTGCTTAAGGTGAGCCACATGGTAATTAAATGAATATATGAAATTATCCTACTGTCTTCAATAGCTTGCTCAGATATTTAAGTGATTTATCCCACATTTCTCCCCATTTCTTCATCTTTAAAAAAAAGCCTTCACTCCTGTCTCATTCTTCCGTGTCTTCTATGGATAAAGGAGTAACATATCTTCTGCAAACTGAATGACAACCCTTGAGAGTATTATAGTAGATACAGCACTAGCCTGAGATTCAGGAGATCTGAGTTTTAGTATGTTTTGTCACTAGTTGGTTATGTAACCCTAAAGTAAGCCACTGTCCCCAATCAAACAATTAATCAAAAAACATTAAGCACCAACTATATGTTAGGTAGTGGGGATGCAGATTTAAAAATGAGACCCGTCTTTGCCCTTGAGAATTTTATATTAAGTATAAGGCAGATCTAACACAGACTAGTTGCAATTTCCTCATCTGCAAAAAAGGAAGTAGGATCAGATAGTCTTTAAGATCCCTTCCAGTTCTGACAGTCTGTGTTTCTTAATAGAGACAGTTATCTTGGGGATAAGATTTAATTTTCAACTTCTCTGTTTATCACTGACCAAATTTTTATATCCTAATAGGAGATATCATTGCTTTTTAGGGCTATTCAGGCAAGGAGCATAATCATTTCTTTTACTCCATCAAATTGTACATGGCTTTTATCCAGAAAGACTTACCTCCACTTGCTGGATTGCATCTTCGGTATCTCCGATCTCAGATGTGGAGACTGATGGATAATTCGAGTCAGATTCTAAACTACTCTGGTTTGAAGGGTTTCGTCTATGACCTGGGGTTTGCTGCTCAAAGAGACAATTGCCAAAACAATATAACACATAAAATTTCATAAAGAAACAATGCTAAGTAGCACTATTCTGGAGGAGCAATAGATCTTGTGGTTTGTTGTTACTGTTAAACTCCTACCAAAAAAAATCATCATTGCTGGCTTCTTAGAATAGTAGTTTGATAGAGTTATTTCAAAAGAGTCATTTCACCTGTATTTCCCACAGACATCTAAATAATGACAACACAATCCAACAAACACATGCTTGCCCCCACTACAAGGATGGGTAATTCTGTTGCTCAATGAAATGCAAATCTGTAAGACTTAGGGTATCAATTTATATGAGATGGCCTTGTGAAGTGATTCCTGACCTCCCAGGCACAAAGTAAGCATCACACCAAAGCTGCATGCCATTATTCACCCTCTTAAGATGATCCTGGAAATGCCCTTCCTACCCTCATTGCTATTACAAGCAAATTTTGAAAATTGGTAGGTATTGAAAATAGAGTTTATATAGTTTATTTAGTGTCTTTTTTTTACATTCAAATAAACTGAAAGAGTAAAAACTAGACTTGCTGGGGAAATTTTATAATTCCACATATGTTCCTACTTAATATCTCTTCCTGCTTACTCAACCAATGCTGTATGGGTAGGAATATAGGGAATTGTTTACAAGAATCAGAAAAAAAAATGACTGAAGTTTTGAATTATCAGAAAAACATATTTATGCATGAGATGTTTCACCAGGTATTTGAGAAAATAATCCAATTGGGGTATTATTTAAAGCATGTCCGAGTCACTTTACACAAAGAACCACTAAAACCACATTGGTTTTCTCAACTTCATTCATATGTCAGCTTTAACTGAAGATGAAGCATACTTGAAGCATGCTTCCCATCTCTTGGCAAAGGGTCAGTGGATTAGAAGCAAAACTTCTTACACTGTGGGTCAAGATCCCAGATGGATTCATGTAAGAGACTGGGGATTGTGAAATTCTGATTTATTACCAGTAAATGTTTAATTTGCACACCTATTTTATATATCTATATGTATAAAAAAAACTGGGTGAAAAAAAGGGTTGCATGTGGAAAAGGTTTAAGAAGCCCTGGATTAGAAGGATAGAATGAAGCTTATATTTTCAGACATGGTCAATATATGGATTTGTTTTGCTTGAAGTTGGTAGATAATGAAATTGATGTGAAAGAAAGAAAAATAAAGGAAGCTGAACAAAGGAAGGAATGAGGGAGGAAGTAAAGAAGAGACAGAGGGATGAAAGGAGGAAGGAAGGAAGAGAGGGAAGAAGGGACAGAAGGAGGGAGGGAAGAGAAGGAGGTTGAGAAAAAGGGAAGAATGGAGAGAAGCAAGGGAAAAAGAAAGGAAGGAACAAGTGAATGAATGAAGGGAGGGAAGGAGGAAGCAAGGGAAGAAGGAAGAAACAAAGGAAGGGAAGGAGGGAGGAGGAATGAAAAAAAGCATAAAATTAAAAATATATGAAAAATAGCAGAAGTTCAGAAATGGGCACAAGGATATTGTTGCTCTTGTTTTAAATTTATTATCCATTTAAAAACAAATTGTTAAGTAAGAAGAGAGGTCTAAAGGTTCAGTTACACAATACTCTTTCTATTCTTTACATATTGAAATTTCATGTTCGTTGATGTTTGTCAAGTTCTCAATAAAAAAGAGAAATTTAGTTTAAGGTATCTATCAGCTTCAGAGGGTGATGAAAGCTTAAAAATTTCCCTAAACTGGGAAAACCCTGAAACCATCCAAACCACTTGCTACTGAGTTCCTCACCAATGTCCCAGAAGATCCTTTATAAGACTCAGAAGCCACAGCCAGACATTGCTTGACAATAAATTTTCCTAACCTTGTTTACATTATATCTCCCCCAAGGAATGCCAAAGTCTAGATTGTGTTTGGTCATGTCTTGTCAGAGATCAGCTTCTTTGGACTAGGTGAAATAAGAAATGAAGTTGAGAAGGGATGTGAATAGGTCAGAAGTGTTTTGTAGGAAGGAATTATTACCATTACCCTTATGATAGTCATCTCATCTCGAAGGTTGTCATAACTTTGCTCCAGTCTGGAATACTCCTTTACAAGATTTTGATATCGTGACCGTTCCTCCTCCAGCTCTTTCTTCATTAGGAGATTCTCCTTTACTGAATTTTTTGCAAATTCATCTGAAAGGAAGACATATTAAGATACCACTTCATCTGCTAAATGAATTCCCTCAGTGTTTATCAACACTGGTATTTTTATTAGTTCCTTCTCAAAAGCCTGCCCACAACAAAATTGGTGTGCTTGACTGATGAATTCATTAAAAAACTTCATTTACTATATGATAAGAGAGATGCTTAGAAAGGCCAAGATCTCCCATTTCATCCAGGGCCATCTCCTGGTACCCTGATCTATACCTTGCCTCTGGACTCAAATGGCTCTGGAAGAGACAATGAGGCAGGTGACTTTCACTCACTCGCTGAATCTTTGCAGTGTATCTTGGAATTCACCAGCTAGATTTCTTTCTTAAGAACCATGCCTGAAGTCCAAATCACTCTGGCTTCTTTAGAAGGACAAACAACCACAACAACAATGGCCTACTTTGTGCCAGGATAAACTCTGCTAAACTCTGGGGATATGAAAAGAGGCAAATAGTCCCTGCCTTCAGGGAGTTCACAATCTAATGGGATACAAAACAAGCAAACAAATATATACAAATCAGCTGTATACAAAATAATTATAAGACTTAAGATTCTTAAAACTGGAATTAAGATAGATGAGAAAGATTTCTTGCAGAAGATGAGATTTTAGTTGGGAATTAAAAGAAACCAGTAGGCAAAGATAAGGAGGGAGAACATTTTCCATGGATTTAACTATCCTTTCTATGGTGATGATTCTCAAATCTACTGACACTACCGCAGTCTCTCTACCTACCTTGAACTTCTCATTTCCAAATACCTTTCACATATCTCAAACTGGATTCCAGTAGACATCTTAAATTTAACATGTCCAAAATATAACTCATTATCTTTTCTCTACTATTTGTACCATCCCTATTACTGTAGAGGACACAGCTATTTTCCCAAACCCTCAGGTTTACAATCTGAGTCAGGCTTGATTCCTCATTATCTTTCACATCCTGTATTTAATCAGTTGCTAAGGCCTGTCTGTCCAATCCATCCTCTTCTCCATTTAACATTGACACCATCAGGCAGTGCAGGCCCTCATCACCATTTGGGGTAGGGGAAGCAAGGCAATTGCGTTTAAATGACTTGCCCAAAGTCACATAACTAGTAAATGTTAAGTGTCTGAGGCTAGATTTGAACTCAGATCCCCCTGACTCTATCCACTGATCCATCTCATCACCTTTAGCTTTCTGGTAGGTGTGTCTGCCTCAAGATTCTCATTCCAGTCTATCCATTCAGCCACTAAAGTGACTTCCCTAAAATGCAGGTCCCACCACATCACTCATCTCAGTAAATGCATTTAGCTCCTTATTGCCTCCAAGAACAAATACAAAATATAACATTTGGCCTTCAAACCTTTTATAACCTAGACCTTTTTTTTTTTAACCTTTCCTTGTCTTATACCTTATTCCTTGACCCATACTCCTCAACCCAGTGACATTAGCCTCTTTGATGTATCATGAACCAGTTGCTCCACCTTTCAATTCTGTTTTTTCCTTTGGCTGTCTCTCTTCCTAGGAATGCTCTCCTCATCCTCTCTGCCCTCCTGAGCAAACTGGCTTCTTCTAAATCTCAACTAAAATTCTGTCTTCTGCAGGAAGTCTTTCTCAGTTTTCTTAATTCTGATGCTTTTGTTGTTACTGAGTTGTGCCCAACTCTTGTGACCCCATTTGGGATTTTCTTGGCATGGATACTGGAATGCTTTCCCATTTCCTTCTCCAGCTCATTTTACAAATGATGAAACTGAGGAAAACAGAGTTAAGTGACTTGCCCAGAGTCAGAGTTAGGAAGGGTCTGAAGCCAGATTTGAACTTATGAAGATAAATTGTCCTGACTCTAGCCTGGCACTCTATCCACCTAGAATGTACTCTCTTAATTTATTTCTTGTTCAACTTATCTATAGCTTCTATGTAAATATTTACTTGTTTGTTTTCTATGCCATTAGATTGTGAGTTCTCTGAGGAGGGACTATTTGTCCCTCCTCATATTCTGAGTGCATGGCACAAAGTAGGTCCTTAATACATGTCTACTGACTAATTTTGTACTTTGAGCAAGTCCTATTCTCATCTCACTATCACTCAAGTTCCTCATCTGTAAAATCAAGTTTGAGATAAATTCAGAATGACTTGCCTATGGCTAAATAGATAATTAGTGATACTAGGTCTAAATCCAGACTAAATCTGGACTTTTTCGACTAGACCATGATGAAGTTTTAACCTTTTCTTTTTGAGTAAGTCATTGGAGCCTCTCTCCCCCTATAAAACTCTTCTCAGAGTAATGTTTTTAAAATGCATAATCTCCTTTCTAGGATGTATAATACTGACTACATTTTGGGGAAAGGGGGAGGAGGCATCTGGATTTGTGAGTTCATTGGAAAATGCATGGAACAGGGTTTACCTTTCCTATATCTTGTAGCCTTAGAGTTAACTGGCATAGAGGAGGTGCTTAAAAATGTTTACTGAATTGATTCCAAGTGCTATACCCTATCTTTCTCCCTTTCTCTAAGTCTTAACACTATTCTGTGGTGAGAGAGACTGGATTCATGGAGTGCACTGTTTGGATAACATGAAAATCTAGATTCTTTTTTTCTCTTAGAAAGAATGTGAGGTATGACTCAAACCAGTTGTGCTGCGATGAAGATAGTCATATACATCCAGAGAGAGGCCTGTGGGAACTGAGAGTGAACCACAACACAGCATTTTAACACTTTCTGTGAATATTTCCATGCATTTTGTTTTCCTTCTTAGATTGTTTTTTTCTTCTTCTCTTTCTAGATCTGATGTTTCTTGTGTAGTAAGATAACTGTATAGCTATGTATACATCTATTGTATTTGTCATATAATTTATCCTATCTAGCATGTATTAGATTACCTGTCATCTAGGGGTAGGGGGTGGGGGGAAGGAAAGGGAAAGCTTGGGAAAAAAATAAAAATGAATGTACCCCCAAAAAGAAAAATAAAGTTTAAAAATAGGAAAAAAAAGAAAAATAAAAAGCTTTTATAAAAGAAACCTTAAAAAAAAAAAAGAAAGAATGTGAGGTGTCAGTGGTTTCATATTCAATACAGTGAAGTATTTTAAGGTAAGAAACTTCCTACCTGGTTTTATAAACTGCTGTGAAAAACATATTCTTACTTGAAGAACAGTGTTAAGACAGGGAAAAAGGGAAATGAGGAAAACAGAGAGGTCCTGGAGAGTGACAGACATTCTATCTATGGAGCCCAGGGTAGTATGGGATAGCTCTAAAGAAAATCTTTAAAGGGCTAAAAGTGAGTTAATTCAGCAGATCATGGATCTGAAGGGAGCCATGAGGCAAAGCAGAAGGCAGTAAAGGTCTTACTTGCTCATAAGTAGTATGGCAGCTGGGTGATGCAAAAATAAAGCATAGAACTTGGAATCAATTAAATTCAATAAATATTTTTAAGCACCTAATATGTGCCAGGCACTGTGCTAAGCACTAGATTAAAATTCTGTCTCAGACACTTATTAGCTATGTAATCCTGGACATGTACTCATCTGTAAAATAATAATGATAACTACACCTCCCCTTTCTCCCCCTCCCACCCCGGTTGTTGCTGGGGATAAAATGAGATGGTATTTGTAAAGTATTTTGCAAACCGTACAATGTTGTTATTATCAATCAATTAAATTGCCTCTAGCAGTGATGAGAGAGAAGCCAGTTCAGAGACAATGAAGAGACCAGGATAACAGGGATATCCTCTACAGGAACAAAGTACAGGGCAGTGAATGAATAGTTATAGACAGGAAGGCCAATCCCTAAAACAAAGGACCTAAAACTAGTTGAGTAATAATTTAGTCAAAGCCAAAGGAAACAGAACAATCAATAAGTAAGCACTGATTAAGCACCTACTATGTGCTAGGCAACTCTCTAAAGCTATAAGTTGCACCCCGTTCCATGTGTTTTCCTTACCAGAAGTACCTAAAACAATAAAATCATAAATCCAGACAATGATGATGATGATGATGATGATGATGGTGATCATGTGCCTAGCATTGTACCTCCTAAAGAGGAGATTACAGTTTGGGGGGTGGGGAAGAAGCAAGGCGGGCATCAAAGGATCTGGATCCTACATCAACTTAAACTTCAAAACATCTAGAAGTACTGGAATTCCTTGACAACTTTGCCGATTGAGTTCTTAAAGGGACTCCAGGCATTCATTGAGCACTATCCCTGTCCTCAATCCCACACAACCCATCAGGAAATTTTGACTTCATAAAAAAAAAACCACATCCCTGACTCTTTTCAACAGCTAGGTGATTCACACCAGTTCCAATGGTCCTGTGAGGGAGAGAACCATCTGCACCCAGAGAGAGGACTGGGGGCTGAGTGTGGATCACAACATAGTATTTTCAGTTTTTTTTTTTTTTTTTTTGTTATTTGCTTGCATTTTGTTTTCTTTCCCATTTTTTCCCTTTTCGATCTGATTTTTCTTTGTATAGCATGATAATTGTGGAAATATGTATAGAAGAACTGCACATATTTAACATATATTGAATTACTTGCTATCTAGGGGAGGGGATAGAGGAAGGGAGAGAAAAAATTTGGAACACAAGATTTTGCCAGGATTAATGTTGAAAATTATCTATGCATGTGTTTTGAAAATAAAAAGCTTTAATAAAAAAGAAACACATTCCCTAAACAAATTTAAACATTTTAAACATTCACAAATCTGACAGCAAGGGACCTTTCTTTAAAAGGAGTTATATTTGCCCCAAGCCTCTCAGATTAATATCTTAAATAAAAATGGCCAGGATAGAGAAATGTTTATTCATTTTTTTTCTTAATTTCTCCCAGAATAAGATTTTTCTGCAGTGCTGTCACATACAGCAACATGACAAACCATAATGAACTTTTTTTGGGGGGGGAGGGGGGAAGAAGGGAGTGGAGAAATGAGCATAAATAGAAAATAAAGAAGTGTAGTCTGACACACTGAAAACATACAGATAATCCATACAGCTCCTTACCTTTAGATTGGCACAAGATCTGGTTGTTAAGCATTTCTTTTTCATCTTTCAAAAGTGCATTCTCTTGTTCCAGGTCCAATACTCGCTAAAAAAGAATACAACAGGGGAACACGTTATCTCTTATAATGCCAGGCAGCTCAAGGTCAAGTTCTTTCTTTATGGGGATTACGCTTCAACTGGTTAACTTTGAATTTTTTCCTTTCTTCTTTTTTAAGCAACCTCCTTCACTCTTAATTCCCAACCTCCTTATATTAGTAAATAAATAAGCAAAACCCACAAAATCACAAAACCCAAAGAATTTCATAAACCAGACCTGGGAAAGTGAAATGCCTTTCATGATTTCTATTGTTAAAATAATTTCATGTAAAATACCATTATAAAAGGTGGGTTAAGCTAATTCCCCTGGCCTCAGAGTATATGAAAAGGTAGAGTATCTTTTAGAACTGTAATCAACCCCTTCCTTCTGTCTCCTGCTTTGGGAAATGCTTTACTAGAGGCAAGGAATCAGAATGAGCATATTTCTTACCCCAAGAAAAATTTCTTTTTGCCCAATAAATTTTTACATGACCCTGGACATATGGGTATATAAAATAAGTATACAAACCGAAGATGGAGTGATAATATATCCTAATTTCATGATACCCTCACATTCAGTTATGAGACCTCATATGGGGTCACAACCCACAGTTTAAAAAGCTGGGCTTTAGTGGACAAAATCGAACAGATTCTTTTTGTATGCTTGTTTTGCAAGATAATGGGGGTTAAGTGACATTCCTAAGGTCACCCAGCTAGTAAGTATTAAGTGTCTGCAGTCACATTTGAACTCAGGTCCTCGACTCCAAAGCCAGTGCTCTATCCACTGTTCCATCTAGCTGCTCCCTGGACAGATTCTTTTTAAAAAGCAAGGGATAGTTATTAGATAAGATTGTATTTTAGGGATAAAGATCTATTTGTTTATAGATCTTTAGAGACCTAGGAGGTGAATTTTTAACCAAGATGATTCATATGCAGAAGCTCAGGTTATTCTTTCACTCTCTATCTAGCATCCCCAGAAGGGTGTCTCCTCATTTCACAGCGAGGGAAACTGAGATAAAGCTTGATTAGGTCACATAGGTAATCCTTTAACCCAGGTTCTCTGATGGTAGTGAGGATCAAATAAGATATCTGTAAAGTACTTAATATGGGGCCTGACACATCATAGGTACTTTTAAAAAATACTTGTTTGCTTGTCTTATTCTCTCTATAAAGAAAGCTAATTGAATGAATGAAGGATCATAGTAAGCCTTCCTAGGATCACAGTGTTGTAAATTGAGCTCTAGAGTGAGAAGACACTTTAGAGACCATCTAGTAAATCTCATCATTTTACATATAGGGAAAATGAGGCAAATAGAAAGGAAATGATTGCTCTAGGCCATGAATATTGGAGGCATGATCTTAACCCAGATCCTCTAACTCCAGAGACACTGTTCTTTTCACAATTTTAAGCTACCCATATTGCCTCCATTTATAATTATTTGGGAGAGTCACAACAGAGAGGAACAAAGCCATTTGGCCAAGGAGAGTGTGACAATTTGATATTAGAAATAGGGATAATGCTCCTATGCTCTCACATTATGGGGCTCAAGGCACATAAACCTGAAACTGAGGAGAAACAGTATAAGTCTTTCAGAACTTTTTAGAATCTAAGAATTGGATATTATTATTTTTCATTACCCAAAAAATGTAGGTGGGAGTGAGAGAAGTATATGTGAAATAGTTTAGTATTTTTGTTTAATTATTTTGTTTAATCCTTTTAGATTAATATAATAAATCACATTTCTGGTCCAAATCCTTGCACTAAATAGGTGTTTGATTATAAGCAATACAGATTCCCAAATCTGTAAAAGGAGGTAGCTGTCCTTGGTACCAAGCATTCTTTTGAGTGTTTTAAGATTTGCAAAGTGATTTACCAATGATATGTTATTTGATCCTTCTAACAACCTAGGGAATCTAATAGTGAAGGAGGCACTATTATATCTTTATAGATAATAATACACATAATGCAGTTTTACAATGAATAAACTGAGACTGAGTTAATTTAAATAGCTTATCCAGGCTCATAGAATTAGTTGAGTGTTTGAGATTGGATTTAAACTCAGATCTTCATGATTCAACATTTGGAGATATATCCATTATGGCATCTAGTTGCTATATAATGACCTTACAAGCTAAGTACTGCTAGTATTATTTCCCCCATTTTACAAAAGAGATTATGAGAAGTTAAATGACTTGTTAAGGTTCGCTTCAGCTCTAAGATTTGGTGGTTCCATAATTATGATACATAATAACTTAAGTTACTAAAATGTTGACTCAATCCATAAAGAGAAGAGACTTCAAGGGTCATCTGCTCCAATATAAGGAATCCTCCTTACCCCAACATACACAGATGGCTCTAATCATTAACAAATTTTTCCTTATGTTGTACTAAAATCTGCTTCCCTATAACTGCTACCTAATCCTTCCACCTCAAGCATCTCAGAAAGACATCATGTTATCTACAACCTAAATTTTCTCTTCTATAGACTACAGGCCTTAATTCCTTTGGCCATTACTTCTAGGAGAAAATTACCAAGCCTTTAGCATCCTATTTACCTTTCTTAAACATATACCACATTGGCAACAATGTTCAAAGTGTTTTATTGTTGCCATTAAGTAATTTCAGTCATGTCTGCCTCTTCTGACATTATTTGGGGTTTTCTTCACAAAATGTCCTGGAATATTTTGCCATTTCCTTTTCTAGTTCATTTTACAGATGGAAGAAATTGAGGCAAACTAGCTGCCCTTTAAATCCTCTCATTTTACAGTTGCCAAAACGGAGTTTTCCAGAAAAGAGATTTTCCCAATGTCAAATTTAATTTCCAGGGGGCAAACCTGAGACTTGAATCCAGGTCCTCTGATGCCAGAACCAAGCTCATTCTCACACAACCACATTGCTCCTTAAAAAAAAAAATCCAAACAGGATGGTTCCAAAATTTTTGTTTTTCTAATGACTTGTTGCAGGAGCATACCAGATTCTAATGGTCAGGAGTCTAATAGCACAAATCAGACTAATATAGTCTTGTTTTTGTTTTTGTTTTGTTTTGTTTTGTTTTGTTTTGCTGAGGCAATTGACTTGCCCAGGGTCACAAAGCTAGGGAATGTTAAGTATTTGAAACCAGATTTGAACTCAGGTCTTCCTGACTTCAGGGCTGGTACTCTACCCACTGTGCCACCTAGCTGCCCCTAATATAGTCTTTATAGAAAAAATTCTAAGTATCTTAGACTGGAATTCATGATTTGACTTCCATATTCCTTTCCATCTTTCACTTTCACCATTCATCATGTACCTTTGTCTGCAAACCATTCTAGCTATTCCCTAAACATGACCCATGATTTCCCACCTCTGTGCTTTGCTCAGGTCACCCCTCTGTTTGAATGCCCTTCCTTTCAGCCCTGTTTTTCTAATTCTTTAAGGCTAGCTCAGATGCCACTTCCTTAAAGCCTTTGCAGTTTTCTTATCAGGCTTTCACAATCTATCTTGTATTAGAGAGGGCAGTGTGGTGTAGTAGAAAGGACATTGGGTTTGATGGCTTTTTTTTTTTTTTTTTTGGTGAGGCAATTGAGGTTAAGTGACTTGTCTAGGAAGTGTTAAGTGTCTAAGCTTGGATTTGAACTCAGGTCCTCCTGATACTAGGGTCAGTGCTCTATTCACTACATTAACTAGCTGCCCCAGAACATTGGGGTTGGAGAGAGAAGACCAGGATTTGAATCTTGGTTCTGCCATTCACTAGCCACATTGAGGTTGAGGCAATTAACCAAGTTTGCCTGAGTTTCCTCATTTACAGAATGAAGTGGTTAGATTAGATGCCTTCTAAGGTTTCCTCCAGCTCTACATCTATGATGTTATGATCAGAAGAGATGTTTATATGTGTGTGTGTGTGTGTGAATAATATGGAGTTATTTGTGGAATTTCTGGGATTGAAATTTCTTCTGCTCAGTAAAAGGAGAGGAGTGGATACAACACTGGACTTAAATCAGGATTCAATGAATAAGAAGCCCGCATCAATTTCTAACTAGCTATGTGATCCTAGGTAAGTCACTTAACTCTTTAAATACTTTCCTCATCTGGAAAATAGGAAAAATAATAGCACCTGCCTTCACAGGGCTAATATAAGGATCAAATGAGATGACATGTACAGGTATTTTTTAAATCTCAAGGCACTTTATGCATGTTAACTATTACTATTCTTTCCCCAGCTTCTTAAACTGTGATTTGCCACCCTGTGTGAGTTCTCATAACTGAATGTGGGGACTGTGAAATTATGATTTATTATTGATATATGTTTGATTTATATATATATATATACATATATTTGGACATATATATATATATGTATGTGTGTATATATATATATATATATACATATATATGGGATTGTGTAAAAATTTCTCGGATAAAAAGGGATCATAAAAAAGGCGGGCTGGAAAAAGTAAACTTTTTTTCCACTTGTGACCCCTTTTGCCCAATTTAAGAATCTTTGCTCTAGGCAAAAAGTCTTTATCCCCTTACCCTTTTTGGTGACCTTTAACATCTGGGAGAAGCTTAGAAGCTTGGTTTGCTGGAGGTAAAGATTCTTACTTAATTCTTTTACAATGATCCTGTGAATAATTACTGGTCCATTCAGGAGAAGGAACTATTTCATGTGAGCACATGAGTTAATAATGCTGATTTTAATATTGTAAATTGGTATGTGCAGGCGAGTTGTTAAAAATAGTTATAAACTGTACTCCAGAATCCTCTGGATATGGATTTTTCAGGGTTATTTCAGTGAATCAAGCTCACAGGATCATATGTAGTCAATTAAATCCAATTCAGTCAACAAAAATTCATTAAGCTTATATTGTATACAAGGAGAAGAAGCAGCATGGCCTGGTGGACAAAGTCCCTACTTCAAAACCAAGAACTGTTGTTTCAGTCTTGCCTCTAACACATACTGGCTGTGTGATTGTGGTTAGCAGATCCCCTCTCAGAGCTCTGTAGTTCAGTATTTTTTCAGTTGGGTACAACTCATCATGACCCTCTTTGGATATTCTTGGCAGAGATATTAGAATGGTTTGTCATTTCTTTCTTCTGCTCATTTTAAAGATGAAGAAACTGAGGCAAACAGGGTAAAATGACTTGCACAGGGTCACCCAGCTAGTAAAGTGTTGAGGCCAGATTTGAACTTAAGAAGATAAGTCTTCCTGACTCCAGATCTGTTGCTCTATTTTAATACTCTAGGAAATTCTTTAAGACTTTAAAACTCTTTAAGAGAAGCAAAGAAGGGGCAGCTAGGTAGCACAGTGGATAGAGCACCAGCCCTGAAGTCAGGAGGAGCTGAATTCAATCTGGCCTCAGACACTTAATACTTCCTTTTTTTTTTTTTTTTTTTAATTAAAGCTTTTTATTTGCATAGCATATGTATGGATAGTTCCTCAGCATTGATCTTTACAAAGCTTTCCATTACAAATTTTATCCCCAGTCCCCACCCCTCTCCTAGACGGCAGGAAATCCATTACATGTTAATAATGATAAAATACTTGAGAAGACATTTAATACTTCCTAATTCTGTGACTTTGGGCAAATCACTTAACCCCAATTGCCTCAGCAAAAAAGAAAAAAAGAAAAGAAAAAAGAATAGAAAAGAAGGTGCCAACTTATTTTGGAAAGGAGTTTCCATAATTGGGAGTTCCTAATGCAAATGAAATCACTATGTACAAAACAAATGTAATAAGTGAAGAGAATGCAAAGATAAAAATGAAGTAGTTCTTGTTCTAGGGGAGCTTCCAAAACATACAGATCTCATTAAAGATAAGTACAAGGCATTTGGAAGAGATTGAAGTATTAGCACTGAGGAAATTAGGGAAAGTTTTTTGGAGCAGGTAGTGTTTGAACTGAATCTTGAAGAAGGGAAGGATTCAGGTAAAGATGAGGGCTATATTTTAGGTAATACTCTGCAAATGCAGAGAGTTTTAAGTTTAGAGACCATCCATTAGTCTAGGCAGTAAGGCCCAGGGGATAGCACAGACACTTGAAGTCAGGAATTTGAGTTCAAATCCTTTCAAAGAAACATTACCTTTCTGTGAAATGTAATAATGGCATGACCTTGGAAATGTCATTTAATTTTTTTTCTCAGTTTCCTCATATGTAAAATGGAAATAATACTAGTACCTCCCTTTCCTGGATTGTTGTGAAGAGCAAATAACAGTATATGTAAAGCACTTAGCAAATCTGAAAGTGCTATTTAAATCCTAGTTTTTATTACTAGACATTATTTTACTAAACTGTCAAATTCACAGAGAACAGTATGAAAAAAGGCTTGAAGAGAAATGGGAGCTCCAATAAAGGGCTTAATGGAAGATTTGTATTTTATACCATATGCAATGGAAAGCCATTGGAAGTTTTTAAGCAAAAGAATGATATGATCAGATTTGTGCACTTTGCCTCTGCCAGCCTCAATTCCAGGAACTGTCAAACGAGAATAAAAGCATCTACCTCTGAGAGCTGTGTTAAGGAGCAAAAGCGATAATATTTGTAAAGCACTTTATTTTGGCCACCATGTGGGAAATGGATTGGAGAAGGGAAAGACTGCAAGAAGACCAATCAGGATATTACAACAGATCAAGAGAGAGATGAGAAAGTGGTATTTATGTGATCACAGAAAATGAAACAGAAGTGAATGAGATGGAATCAACAGGACTTCAAATCTGGCTCAGTATGGGGAGTGATAGAAAGACAAGAATCATGATAACCTGGAGAATACCAGTAGGAGAACAGTGATACCAGTGCAGAAATAAGAAGGCGGGATGGGCTGATGAAGGAAGAGAATGAGTTTTATCTTTGAGACATCTAGGAAGTGGTTGACAATGTGGGACTAATGTTCAAGAGTGAGATTGGGGCTGGATACACAGATTAGGGGCTAACTCTGAAGAGCTGACACTTGGGAGCTCCCAAAAGAGAACAGAGAGACTAAAAGGACCCAGTCTAGGGAAAATCCCAAGCTAAGGGGCAGAAAATCTGACCCAAGGGACTGAGATGACATAGCTAGATCGGTGGGAGGAGGAAGATAAGAGAGCAATGCAACCTAAATAAAGCAAGAAAGGAAAGAGTGTCCAGAAAGAGGAAGTTTGGCCAACAGGTTGAAATGCTCATTTTATTTTATGTTCGTTAAATCCAGAATAGGAAAAAAATCTAAATGAAAGCAAAAAAACTTGGAAAGGACTCAAGAAGGATAAGGACAAGGGAAGGCAATCTATATTAGCATTCAAAAGATCATTCTAACCTTGAAGAGAACAGTTTGCATATTGCAAAGGACTGAGAAATAAGGGATAATGAAGAAATAGAGACAGTGAAGGTAAAAAAAAACTCTTTTTAGGGTTTTGGCAGTGGAAGAGATTAATTGAAAAGCAATAACTCGAGGTGATGTCAGGAACAAAGGTTGAGACTAGAGTAATATGGATTTAGGACACAATATGATCTTTCTTCCATGGCATTTAGTAATGTAAAGCATGAGCAAAAGAGGAGGTGGGAGTAAGGACTGGAAACATATTAATGATGATAGGACAATGGGGGCAAGGGAGTCAAGGGTAGAAAAACATATAATTTAACTGCTTTTCTATAACGTCAAGAGAAAAAAGTAAGGTTGGACATCTATGACAGCCTTGGTGAAGAGAGTGGTTAAAAGGATTTCAAAAGTCATCATATTGAAGATGAAGAATTGGCTTAGGATCAATGAGGCAGAAGAGATGGAAAGATCATGATAACAGGGAAGACTTAAAGTATAATCATCTGCATGGATGACTGATAAAGGGAAACTATATAGAGTATGAAAGTTGATGAGGGTGTTTGAGAGGACATCAATATGCATATTAAAATTCTTCAGTATCACAGGCTATAGTGGAAAGAAAGGCTGAGTCCCATGTGAAAGAAGAGAGAACGATCTGAAGGTAAGCAAGGATTCAAGAAACCCATAATGGGATCCATTTTTATACTTGTACTAAGAATATTTGTTTAATATTAATCAAAATATCTCATACACCTGGAGATTCCTTCTAGTTACATATCTACTTCTGTCAGGAAAGTCTAAATATAAGAATTCTTAACCAGAAGAGGTACGCGAACTTGTTCTAAATTTTTTTTTGCAACCATATTTCAATATAATTTTTTTTCTAATCCTATGTATTTAATTTTATGAATTTAAAAGTCACTCTGAGAAAAGGTCTATTAAGCTTTATAAGATTACCAAAAGGGCCCACAACAGAAAAAATATTATGAATCCCTACTCTAAGGTAAACAGTGTTATAAAATTGAAAATATTCAGACAATTAGTAATTTTTGGCTATCTTTTAACAGTCAAGTAACATTATCTATGAAGACCACAAATAGGTCCCCTCTGTTCCTTCCCACTCTTCCCCCTAACAACAAAATTTGAATGAGTCAGATATTTGCCTTTGCTTATGTTGTGGAAAATTGTCAGCAAGCAGCATCTATTCACTCCACACATCGAATGATGAAAGCTATTTCCTTGGAGAATAGACCACATCACTCCTATCTCCTAAAATCCAGCCAGTATTCACTCAATGCACACTGTTCTTTTAGGGTAGGGTCTGAAAGGGGAGGTGGTCTCACTCCTAGGAAAGCAGCTTCTTTCTGTCTTTGCTCTCCCTCCAGTGAGGAGACTCAATCACAAAAAAGCCTTTCTTTCTCCTCCTGATCCCCCAGATGGAACTCACAAGCCAAATGAGGAAATCAAGGAGAGAGATGGGACTGAAGTGTGGAGAAGTTTTCTCAGGACGTATTCTACCAAGTTCCCTTCAGAGCCAGGTGGTGGGGCTGATTTGGTTAATGAACTATCTCCTTTTCCCTGAGGTAGCTCTGTGAGGGGCCAACCTAATTTTCCCTTTCATTCATCACAAAACAGTAACAGGGCACAAAACATCAAGCAAGCACATGGCATTTCTTGATAGATCAAAAAGGAAAGAGCCAAAGGGTCTGTTCTAGGAAGATAGTACAAAGCACCAGGAGAATTTAATAGAAAAACAGATATTCAGAAAATACTCTCTCATATCTATTGACAGGAATCTTGGAGCTGGGTAGAGACTGAAGGGGGCATGATGTCCAGTCACTAATCCTCCCCTCCATTTCCCCTTTCCAGGACTAGAAAGTATATCTATCCCTCTTTTAAACAAACATGGCAGGTAGATGTCTTCCTGACTTTTAAAACTCCAGGGATAGAGGTCTTCTGCCTCTCCCTCCCTTTAATAGCTTGTTCCAAGGCTAAACATTTGATCTTTCAGCAAATTATTCTTTATGTTTAACTCAAGTCCCCTGGACACATACAGTTGAAGTTTTTGGATCACCCTAAGACAAATGGATGATTCTTTACTCCACCAGATTTAAAACTGAGAGGAACCTACAAAATCAACTAGTCTGACTTCTCATTTTCCAGATTAGGAAACCAAGCGCCAAGGTGGGGGAGGGAATATGTGAAAATCTAATAGCAGGAGGAAGATTCAAACCCAGCTCTCTGACATTCAAATCAATGAGTGCTTCTCTTCCTACTCATGTTTGTATATTTATGAAGGAATGTAAATTTTGTTCTGGGCATGAGGACACAATGGTAATCAAACATGTCTGTGTTTGAAGAAGGGTCTTATGGAAGCATATTGTTTTATCCCAAAATGGTTTTGAGGGAAAGAATGTCATGCCCTTGGTAGGCAGGGAGGATATAAGTGTGGGCAGCAAGGAGGCCTTGTAGTGGCCTTCAAATCATACTGAGTTGACAGGTACCTGCAAATAATAATAATAATAATTAGCATTTATAGGGTGCTTTAAAGTTTTCAAACAGTTTTTATGAATATTATCTCCTTTGATCCTCACAACAACCCTGAAAGGTACATAACATTATTATCCCATTTTACAGATGAAGAAATTGAAGCTGAGAGTGATTAATTATTTCTTCAGTTACATAGCTATTAAGTGCCTGAGGCCAGATTTGAATTCAGAGTTTCTTGATTTCAGATCTAAAGCTCTCCTATGCAGCTGGCCCCTTTGGGAAGTCACTATTCACTAGGAAGTACCAAGGATGCTGATGCTGCATCAAGGACACCGGGGGATCTTGTTGGAGATCTGCCCAGAATTGGAAATGTGAAGCTATTTCTAAACCTTATTTAAAGCCCAGAAAAGAAAAGGAATGTAAAAGAAAAGAATGAGGGCAATGGAAATGAAAGCAAGCAAATGGGAAAGGAGACCTTCCAACCAAAGAAACTGACACCATCTCATGCAATGCCCATGTTTATGACATAGCTTCAGTACAGAAAAGCAGGTGGTCATAGAGCAATGTTGCTTCATAGTTGGAAGAGACCATATGGAACATCTAGTTTAGTCTTATATTCTCATTTTACAGAGGGGGAAACTGAGATTCCATGAACTTAAGTAATGGCAAAAGTCACACAGAGCCCCGAGAGTTGATTTTCCTAGCTCTCACAATATAACTTAAGCCTTATATATGCTAAAAGTCTTGTTTTCTCCAATTATGAACATTCCCGAGCCCTGGAAAATGCAGGTGCTACAACAAGGTGAGGCTTTTTGGGAGGTAATTAGTACAGGTCATCTCAGAAATGACAAAAGGCAAAAACTATGGCTGCAGTTCTTGGAAACTCTGTCTGGTGGGAGTGAGAATTGGCAGAACATTAATGGTGACTGGACAAAGGGGGCAAGAAAATCTGTGTGGGGGTTACTATACAACAGAACTGTTTAGTTATAAAGTCAAGACTGTCTAGAGAATAAGGAAAGGACAGAGAAGTGATGATAGACTTGGAGAATAGGAAGAGTAGAGGTATTGACAAGATCATGGTAAAGATGAAGAAGTGCACTAGGATGAATGAAGCAGAAGGAAGGTCTACCCTACTTCAGTCCTAGGTGTGGAAGATAAATAACTCTCTATTCAGATCCTTTGGGAACTAAAGTGAACACAAAATCAAAAGAAATTCTGCTTCCAAGATACATACCCTGTTACCCTAAAGGCTGAAAATAGCTACAAAAGGTATGTAGGGATAACCTAAGGGATACCCATGCTTGGGTAATCAAGGGCAACCAGGATATTGGAGGAATGCACCTAAGCTTTGAAGTTCATATCAAGGAATCTCTCTGACAAAAATAGAACTAGAACCCACTTTCAAGTTCATTTAAACAAAACAGTGCATGATCAGTGTGATTATCCTGATATAGATCTCCACGCAGACTAATCTGAACATCTTGGTCAAACCAAACTGTCACTTAGCAAAGTAACCCTGGTAATTCCCATAATCATCATAAAGACAATGAAGTTAGGGGAGGAATGACCTCATGGGGCCACAATTTCTCCATTCTCCCAGCAATCAGGATTTTTCCAGTATCTCTTACCCTACCTTTGTCAACTCATCTTTCTCCTGGCTGTGGATGTCTTCGAGGATCTTCCTCTCTGAGTGGGCTTTCTGTAACTCTGCCCGGAGGCTCTCAATCTCTTCCTGGAGGCTCAATCGCTGGCTGTCGTCCCCATCTTGACTCTGCTGGTATCTTATCAGCTCCTTCTTCAACTTCTCCACCTCCATGTTGTGGGCAGAGGTCACTGTGGAGAGCTGCTCTGTCAGGCTCTTGAATTCTTTGTTCTGCAAAGAATAACAGCTCCCCCTCTCCAGACCCTCCCCCAACAAATGGGGGAAGGACAGAGAAGGAGAGAGAGGGAGGGGGGTTACTATGGTCAGGCAAGAGCATGTAGGTTAAGAGAGGAGAAACATCTCAGACAAATAACACTTCAAGGTTATGACATGCTTGAGAGGTTTCTCGGTGTTTCACTAATAAAACTGGAAAAAATACAAAAGAAACAAACAAATCGATATCAGTATCTCTAAAACAGTCTGAAATGTTTATGAGGTATCTCCTGAGCTAGAAGCTGGCTGACAGCTGCTATTTGGGGATGGCAGCTAGCTGGCTCAAAAGCCAACCAACATCATGCTGAGGAGATTCCAAGAAAAAGACTTAACACGGAACTTGCTCACTCTATAGCCTTTTGCTGTTCAGGTTGTTCAGCTTTTTTCCCCGAGGGGCCCCCTCCTACCCTAGGAATCAGCCAGCACAATGGGCTGCAACCTAATCGCTGACTCCCAGACAAAGGACCCCTTCAGGCACAATCCCCCATTTCCCCCTCCCCCATCCTCATACCACTACCCCAACAGTTTTTCTGACAGGCCTTGGTACTCATTCCCACTACCTATTCATAATTACTCATCCTCTGAGGCCCTCTCTGGCTCTATTACCTTATCCTTTTACCACAAGGGTCCAAAATGTCACAGATCTTTCAACCAGACTCAATTAGACAATTAACTGAATCTTTTCAGCACCTGCTGAGTTCTTAGCATGTTGCTAAATATTGAGCTGACAAGGGTGCTATCAAAGTAATATAAGGTGCAAGTCCTGCCCTCAGGTAGCTTAGAGTCTAGTTGTGGAACGACATGCAACAATTAGAGAATAACATAAGATTATACTGAACTGCCAGTAAATTGTGAAAGACAGAGTGTAAAGTGCTGGTCAAAGTTAGCTGCAGTAGCTAGCCCAGTGGAGGAGATAGGTAGTGAAGGAAAGGGAGCAAAAATGATCCTTCACTTAAGCAAGCTATCCACTATCCACTACAAACATTCACTTCTACAAACTCCCAAAATAAATGAAAAGAATGTGCTATTTTGCTGAGATGCATCCTGAGAAGCTTGTGCTTAGCTTTTCTACATAATCCACCCAGGAAAGGAAATAAATACAACTAACACACTCACGTTATAAATGTTAACACACAAAACTGGAACACAGACTACCTGAGATGGGGAGATCCCAAATGAGAAAAGCCAATCAAACAGGAAGCTCTGTTCTACAGTAAAAAGTAGAGTAAGATTCGGGTGCAAGCAACTAGTGATAACACAACAGTATATGTCCAAGAGCCCTGTTCTCTGATTAACTGATGACAAATTAAGCTTTAAATTCTATATTTTTTCCAATAACCAGCCAGAATTTGGAAATCTCACAATGATAATCTCCAGGTTACTACCCCACATTTCCACATGTCCTGTATGGTCTGAATGTCAGCCTTGCTTTTAGGAGTGAATCACAAATAAAAATTTTTTTTAAAATCCCATTACATTGTACCCACTTTATAAAGTAATTTCTTGTGACTCATTCCGAATTGCAACCAGGACCATTTATGCAGGAGTTTTTTGGGAAAGAAACATGAGGTGATTGCAGTGTCCACCATGACTTTTTCTATTTTCAACCAATTGTTGTTCATCTTTGGTTCTTGAAGAGAACCAATGATATTATGAAGGAGAATTGGATTTAAGCATGATAGAGCAGTCATTGGCCTCATATTCTCCTCTAGAATCACTGGAGTCCAGTGGAGTCCAGGATGCAGCAGATGACCTTGTTCTTTTTAAATTAAGATCTTTCCCAGGTCTCTGTTCCAAGTTGGGGGGAAAATTCAGCTCAATTTGACTTCCCAGCCAAGGATGTCTGAAATGCAATATCACCTACAGTTCCTCTCAATTCTAATAGTCTTGGAAGAATGTAACATGTGGGAGCATATACTAGGTGATTCTTGCAGTGATTTCATGGCTATAGCAGGTAGTGAATAATTATGGTAAGGTGAAAAAAGTGGATATCAGAGATGAGCACAAAGGAAAGGGAGAGAAAGGGCTGGAAAAACTGTTAAGTTTCTCAGTGGGGGCATTTACACCTTAGAAATCAGCAAAGTTTACAACTTAGGGCTTAATGTGTTCTATGTACATGGTTGTGTGCATAGTGGGCAGGGCATACATCAGTTATCCTATCCTGGATATTTCCACAAGTCACATTTCCTGGGAATATTAATGTTATGACATTAGTCAAGGTTAATACTCAATACCCTTCTCTCTGTACATGTGTAAGCTCTCCAATCTTCCATCTTCACATTCTACCTCTTCAAACTAGACCAGATATAATTACCCAAAGTATCATCTCTCCTCTCTAGCCTAAAGCACTTAAGAGTTTACATATTCTGTACATGGAATTGAGTGTAGTAGTAGTGATACATTTTCACTGTGAGTGATATGTATCACTGAGCGATTCTAGTCAGGCTCCTTAAGGTCTCAGTTTCCTAATCTGTAAAATGGGGATAATACTTTTACTACCTACTTTCCAAGGCTACTGGGAGACAAAGGTTTTCTAAATCTTGAAGTACTATCTCAATCCCCCACTCCAAAATCTCAGTGCCTCTAGGATAACATGCAGAACTTCTCAGCCTGACATTTAAGAGCTTTTCTTAAAGCTCTCATCCTCCTCTGCAAACAGTCCATAAGCATTTATGATACATTCATTGTGACCCAGACCCTGTACTTTGTGCTGGGAGGACACAGACCAAAGCAAGAGTCCTGACCTCCAAGAACCTTACATGCTTACATTCTTCCTGCTCACAGTAGCTCCTCTTGCTTCTGGGCTCTTATTAAACACATACTAGCCTCCCTACTGGGCTACTTTTCTCTTGGTCCTAAGTGCTGGCAAGTGATTGAGAAGTAATAAAGGCATCAGCAGAAAGCCTGTTTTTTTTCTATCAACCTTAACAGTGGTTTGATTTGGGGATTAGTCTCAGAGACTTTCTTTTTTTCTGTTATTAGAGGCAGTCTTGTTTTTTTAATGAGACCCCAATCAGAAGGTCCCTGATAACCTAATGCCATGCCTCAAAACACTCATGAGAAGCACTCAGAGGTCAAAAGGATTGGAAACTCATTGTATGCTTCTGTGAACACTGTGACACGGGGCTTGCTCCCTGACAGATGTCCAAGGGGAATGGGACAAGAGGCAACTGGGCACCTGCTCCTTGACCATTGTCCAAGGGAAATGGGACAAGAGGCTACTGGGCACCTGCTCCCTGACCATTGTCCAAGGGAATGAGACAAGAGGCAACTGGGCACCTGCTCCCTGACCATTGTCCAAGGGAATTGGACAAGAGGCAACTGGGCACCTGCTTCACTAAATATTATCAAATGAGACAAAATCTGTAGTTTTGAACACAGTGCCTGGCACACAGCAGACACTTGATAAATGCTTGTTTTCTTCCCCATCCTCTTCATGATCAATATCATCATCATCATCATCCAAAACTAAATCACTGAGAACACACTCTGTGCTTATGGAGGCAGCTTCAATGTGATAAAAAAGAAAATGCAATAGTGTGTTCCAAAACAGAGTAGGAATTTCAGAATCAGAAGGGACAGACATCAGAGATCACCTCTTGGAAGGTGAAAAGGAATCCTTACTGCAGGATACTAGGACAATAATGACAGCAACTACTCCCATTGCTACTACTTCCACTACTCCTACTACTAGCTTGCTACAAGTGCTACTACTACCACTCCATCATCACCAGCATCACCACTATTATCATCACTACTGTTACTTCTACCACTGCTACCGCTGGACTTCCACCACTACTGCTCTTATTCCTACCTCAGCTAGTGCTATTGCTGCTACTACTATCACTACTACTATTTCAGCTGCTGCTACTAGTCCCACTACTGCTACTTCTGCCACGCCACCTCCTGCTCCTCCTCCTATTACTACCTCCTAGCATTTATACAACCCCTGTAGCAGACATTGTGGTAAGTACTTTCCATTATTATCTCATTTGATCCTCACAACAACCTCTAAGGTAGGTCCCATTATTATTTCTATTTTATAGATGAGAAAACTGAGGCAAACAGAGGTCTTCCTGATTTCAGACCCAGCACTCTATCCACCACACTATCTAGCAGCTAAGTACATCTGATGGTTGCTTGAGAGCCACCTCCATAGCTCTCATTTCAGAGAAGTTTCACGATCTGGATGTCTGCTGTTTCCTGGGCTGGAAGCAATTGGTCAGAAATTGATACACTTACCACCACTGGTGAGTCTTTGCTTGAGAGTTTCTGAAGAAGGGGAATTCACCAATAATATCTGACATGTTTATTATAGATCTTTAAGATTTGCAAAAGGACTTTTCATAAATGATTTCAAGCAGGTTTCAGATTGTTCTTCACTGTTAGAAAATTTTTCCTTCTATCAAGCTAAATTTGTCTCTGCAAATTCCACTTATTGCTCCTAGTTCCATCCTCTGAACAAATTTAATCACTGTCCCACATGAGAGACAGTTTTCCCAGTACTTTTACACAGCTTTCACATGCCCTGAGGGCTTTCTTGTTCATGCTCACCATCTCCAATTCCTTCAGCTGATCCTCATATAAAGGGCATATGTAAAGGCTTAATAACAAAGTCCCCCAAACGATGGGGTAATCCTGGAGATGAAGGACATGCCCATTTCAATCATGTAAAGAAATTCACAGGATTACAGATAGAGGGCCAGAAAGTACCTCAGAAGCTATCTAATCCAGCCCTTTCTTTGTACAGATGTGGAACCTGACATCCAGAGAGTTTAAATGACTGGCTCAAGTTCACATAAGTAACAAACACCTGATACAAGATTTGAATCCAGGTCATTTTGATGAGTTTGATTGTTGCAGATCAGACTTTCTAGAGACAGGAGGAGATTTCATGAACAGAATAATTCTTGTAGAAATGAAAGAATCATTCACAATCTAAAGCTCCTGCTCTAGAAAGCAAAGCTATAACATATGAGGCTAGGGATCTCGCTACTCTTCCACCCCTCATTTTTATAGTGAACTATTTAAACAGGTTTGATGGGATGGTTGTTACCAGTTTAGAAGTTCCAAAGTGAGTTTGCCTTCTGGATGAAATCTAATCATGGGGTTCCTATGAGCCTGGAAAAGATTGTATAAAAACTCTGTGGGAGAATTCATCAGCTTTGCCTTGCTGGTATGAGTTTCTATCAGGAGTCATGGCTTCTATTGAGTCCTTTTTGTGTTGTATGGATTTTCTATGGGGTAAAATAAAGGAGATCCTCTACCCATATATGTTTATTACCTTGAAAGCTTGTACAGAAAATAGGGGCCTCTTTCCCTCACATGTATATACATTTAGATGAAAGTTTTATTGAAAGATTACTTTCTATAATTCTGAATGAGGACAAAAGAAGCCAAGGGAAAACAAAATATTAAGCCTGCCATTGAAGTTGGAACAATGTTGTCTAAATTCAGAATTTCAGTGGTACCTTGGCCACATTACAAATGGACTAGAAGTGAATTCTATATTTGAATCACCTGACTTTGAATGCCTTCTGTCCAGAACTGAACATAACATTTCAGATGTGGCCTGGCTAGACCAGAACACAGGGAGCTAAGTGCCTTCTTATCCTAAGAAATATGCTTCTTAATACAGCCCATTTAATTGTTGTTTAGCTTTATCAGTCTCCCTCCTTTACCTCCTAGAGTGCAAAGAACTAATTGAGAAAAAAGCTGTTTGTTAATACTAGACACTGGTATCCAAAATTTCTTCTTGTTAGTGTGGTCCTTGAACAGAATAGTCTCTATTATTTCCTTAGGGTCAGGAGACCAATTGCTCTAATTTGCCACTAAGGTCTATGGTTGTTTCAGGGGCCATATTCATAGCTTTCACTTTAGATAAGCTTCTTAATCTGGATGTCTGATATTTCTTGGGCTGGGAGCAATTGATCAAAGATACTGAAACACTTACCACCACTGGCAAAAAAGCAGCTTCAAAAGCATTTTCTCAAAAACATTTATCCAGCAGAAGGCACAGGCCGTCTCCCTCCAGTAAAATAAAAGTTCTCTGAGGGCAGAGATTTTTATTTTTGTCTCTGTATTATCAATGTCTAGTAAAGGATCTGGAACATGCATTGTAGGCACTTATGAATAAATGTTTAAGTGACTGATGTATATAAAACACAAAGAAATATCCTTTTTAACATGATATTGTAGTTTAGTAGTCAGAATCTGATTTAGAATTCAGGAGACTTTGACTCTAACCTCAAAGACTTGTGCACAACCTTCTGTCATCTGTATATATTTGTTTGCTTATTTCCCTTATTAGATAAATTAGATATATTATATCTATATCTATATATAGTGCTGCTTTAAGGTTTGAAAAATACACATATATATAATATGTATAAAAAGTATAATATAAACATACCTATATATATATATACATATATAAAATTTCATTTATTTTTCACCATAATCCTATGGACTAGGGGCTATTATCCCCATTTTACAGGTGAGGAAACTGAGGCTGGGAGAAGTTAAATGATTTGTCCAGGATCACATAACTAGTAAGTATCTGAAAAAGAATTTGAACACAGGTTCTTCTTGATTTCAGATCCAGTGCTTTCTATACCACCTTTGTTGCTGTTGGTCAGTCATTTCGCATCATTCAATACTTTGTGACCCCATTTGGAGTTCTTGGCAAAGATACTGTATAAATGCCTAATACTTTGGAGCTTTCTATCTTCCTTCATTGTTGGCATTCATTCTTTCAATCAATCACTTAACCAAATAACTATATATAAAACAATATGTTAAATGCTAGAGAATCAAAGGGGAAAAAATCACAGTCCCTGCCCTTAAGGAGAGGGGACTTCCCTAATGGGGAAGACAATACAAACATAAAGCAATACATGTAAGGTATATATAGAGTAGATTAAGTGAAAGATAGGAATTATATATAGTCTCTGGAATCAAGTACAAAATCCTCTACTTGCAGTTCAAAGCCCTTCCTAACCTACTCCTTTACCTTTCTTCCTCACATCCCATCACACTGATCTCCTTGTTCATCAACAAGACATTTTACCTGTATTCCATTCCTGGAACACTCTTCCTCCTCATCTCTGTCTTCTGGCTTCCCTGGCTTCTTTCAAGTCCTAGTCAAAACTCTACCATCTACAGGAAGCATTTTCCATTTCCTTTGAATCCTAAATGTTGTCTATTTACTCTGCATATTTTGTCTGTTTATATTTGTTTGCTTGTTTTCCTTATTAGATTGTGAGATCTAATTATCTTTTGCCTCTTTTTATAACCCAGGTACTTAGCACAGAGCCTGGCACATAACAGACACTTATTAAACATTTGCTGACTAGAAGGAAAAGGCACTATCATCTTGAACTGGTTCACATCCTTATATGGGATTTTATAACTGTTTGGGGGTCACCAAAATTATGATTTATTATCAGCAAATGTTTAATTTGCATGGCTATTTTATATATCTGCATAACTGGGATCACATAAGTTTTTCAGGAAAATAAGGAAGGGGTTGCAAGTAGAAAAAGTTTAAGAAGTCCTGATCTAGGGATACAGGAAAGATTTGCTGCATTCAAATATTTGCTCTTATCTTATTCTTTCTGCTTAAAAGAAATGCCTCTTCTTCTAGGTGGCTGCAAAGTGAGTTTTTCCTTGAGATTAGAGAAAGAAAAGTACTTCATTCAGTACCTAAAAGGTTGGCCCCTGCCTGCAAAATGGCTTTTCATCAAAACAGATTAACCTCTTTCTAGTGAAGACGTGGTTATCCTACTGGTGTCAAATAGTGTTCATCACTTTCTTTGACAATGTCATGCCATTATAAAAGGCAACAAGCCCTCAGCTAAGTGTTGACTTTGAAGGTACAAATCGGAGGGCATCTGGCTTTCAGCAGCCTCCTCATCGAAGCTCCAGAGGCATGCTTTTTCAACATGTAGGGCCTTGAAAGTTGGGCTTCTGGAGCCTCACAATGAGCCAACATTACAAATACTTAAGGAGAGAGGCTTGGGCAAGCAGATGCTTTACCACCAATCCCTTTCTCTGTTTTCAGCTGCTATCTGCAGACATGTGATGCTTTCCAGATGTGTGCCAGGCAGGAAGCTTGAAGCAAAAAAACTATTTTTTTTAAATGAAAGCCTTTAAAAATAGGGTTTTTAAAAAGTGCCTCTCTTTGGTTTTTTTCAAGCATGCGGATTGAAAATGCCTGGTTTATTTTTAACCTTGCAAAGACAAGTTGAGAACCAGAAGGACATTAGCAGTGCAAATGAGGAAATGCATATGCAAGAGCTGGCATTTAAGGGCCAGACCTGTAGAACATTCAGAGTCCATGGTTATGGTATATTGAAGCAATGAAGACTGATGTTCCCCCAACTGCACTTTGCTAGCAGGGTAAACAGCTAACACTTGTATTCTCAGAGAGCTTTGCTGACCAACCGGCCACATATTGCTTTCACTATGGAGACCTGGATCTCTATGGAGGCAGGAGTCCCCAAGAGCTTGACCTTGTAAACCTCTTCCTTTTTTTCCTTTCCAGACTAGGGTCTCACTTCCGATCTTTATACCTTTTTTCTCACTGTTCAGCATATGTGCCATATTTTCATGATCCCCATCCACACCATAGCTGCCTCCTGCCACCTTTCTTCACCATAGAAGAAGTGACAAAAAAGTCATGGTTAGAATGTACATTTAAATACAATGTTTTCTTTCTAGATCTATTTAGAAACCAATGTGGTTTCAACCTTAGCACTTTGCTGCCATGTGGGCATCCATGAAATATAGGACAGTGTGCCTACGTGTGAATTGCCTCAAGTGGGTATTATGAAGATTAATAAATACATAGAACTGTAATAAGTTAGTTGTGATTCTCATGGATGTAGAGGGTCTTTATTTCCAATTCTCTAACTCAAAAGAGTTATCTCTCCTTTGTTTATTCATTTCCTTTCTCTTTGTCTCTTTTCTCTTCCTTCCTTTCTCTGAACATACTAGAATTCCTCAAAAGACCCTTCAGGAACACAGTATTGTTGCTACTTTCTTTTGAATTATCTGCTGTATGAATTAATTAAGCTTAAGTCTAACTCCTAACTTTAGCATATTTCTTTCAGAATAATTGTAATTATCACATAGAAAAAGCCAAACAAAAAATTCATGTTCAGTGATGAAAAAGCCCAATATCTTCCTCAGTTTACATTTTTCCACTAGGCTACTTCAATTTCAATTTAATGTTTGCTATAAGCAATGTACTGAGTTAGATATGGACAATGTGGGCTCAGACATTTACTGGCTGTGTGACATTGGACAATTCACTAACTCTGTTTGCCTCAGTTCCCTTCTCTACAAAATGAGCTGGAGAAGGAAATGGCAAGCTACTCCAGTATCTTTGCCAAGAAAATAGCAAACGAGCTCACAAAGAGTCAGACATGATTGAAAAATGACCCAATAACAAGGGATTTCTTATTAATGTTGTAACTTGCCTATATAATGTGACTCCAAGAAAGAAAGGGCTTTTCCTGGGTAATTGTAATTGTACAGTGTGAAGACTAGGATTCAAGCTAGTGTAGGAAAACAGTGTAGGAAAAAAGCAAGCAAATGCAAGCTTTATGAGGGCAAGAACTGAGTTTATCTTTGCTTGAGTTTATCTATATAACAAGACTTCCCAATTCATTTAAGTTTATTTGATTAATTGACTGATTGAAGCAATATAAGTGAAGGCTTTTCAGACAAATTGAGATAAAATTTTAGATTTCTGAATTAACCTCTTATTGAAGTTACTCAGTGCCTTGAGGTTAATCTTTATTTTTATTTTTCCATTCCCTAGGACACAGCATTTGGCATATAGTTGCTCAATCAGGAAATAAGCACTTATTGAGTACTTATGTTGCCAGGAATTGTGTTAAGAACTGGGGGATACAAAAAATAAAGCCAAATAGTTTCTCTCCTTAACAGACTGTGCTGGCATCTACAGCACAAGGGAGAAATCTATTAACCTTTCACTTTTTCTCATATAGCTTTCATTGAAGATCCAACATTCTTCTCTAAGCATCTCCTTCAATATATCCAGAGCTGGAGCAGTTACCTAGCACAAACCCTAGAAACAAGAGAATCTGAATTCAAATCTAGACTCAGACACTTAGTAGTTGTGTAACTCTGAACAAATCAACTTAATCCCAAATGTCTCCTAAAAAAACCAAAAAACAAAAAATGCAGAGCTCCAGGTTTGCTGATGATGCCCAAAGTAGGACTGACCTGATCATCAATTTTTCTCTGCAGCTGAACCACTTTGTTCTCCATTCCTACATTCAATCGTTTCAGGTGCTCAGCAGAACGGGCTTCGATCTTGAGAGCCTTCAACTCCCGCTTGGCCTTCAGGCGCCTGAAGGCACACTGGATGACAATGGCTGCCCTCCGAAACTGCAAAAATCTCCTCCTGGCCATCCAACCCCGGGCATGTTTCTGGATCTTGGTGACCTTGTGTTCCAACAGGATCTGGTGACAGACAAACAAAACTTCAGACCTGATGCTGCCCCTCTCTCTCCTTACCTTTGCTGGATTTCCAAGTCAAGACAAAAGGAAAGGCAATGGATGAAAAAAGGAGCCAAATTTCAGAGGTTAAAGAAATTCAGGGTGTGGATTTCAGTCAAGTTGAAGAAGATCTGAGAATTGTGAGAAATCTCCTTGCAAAAGTACACCCCATTTTTAGTTTCCTCTCTTTAGTTTTAAGAATTTATCTTTTAAACCCAACATGGGTTCAACAGTGTTAAGAAAACTGGGGGATGTCTCTATTTTCTTAAAAAAAAAAAAGTCAAAGAATCACAAAGTGATTGCTTGATATTTCCTAAGAGAGCACCTAACCCAGTGTCCTCATTCATATATTAGAAAAACAAAGGCAAGAAAAGTGAAAAATTATCCAAATATGGGCAGAGAGGGAAGTAGAATAAATTTTTTCTGACTCCTAAGTCATAGTCTTTCTACCACTATAATAGCCTGGACTCCCATATTCAGAGAGAGATAATCTCAAACCTTTCTTCTCATCCCATTTATTTTATTTTATTTTATTTTATTTTATTGCTTTTTGCTGAGGCAATTGGGATTAAGTGACTTGCCCAGGGTCACACAGCTAGGAAGTGTTAAGTGTCTGACACCAGATTTGAACTCAGGTCCTCCTGACTTCAGGGTGGGTGCTCTATCCACTGCACCACCTAGCTGCCCCCCCTCTCATCCCATTTAAATAAAACAACATCACTTTGCCTACTGAGTATTTGACCCATATAACTTTTGCTATACATATACTCTCCCATTTTAGACAGTATACACCAGGGGTCCAACATGCCCTCCAACTCACTTTCTTACTCTCTCTTTGAGGATAAACTCAGAGAAGAAGATACCTATGAATATGTGTTTGGTGGTCTGCTAGTTACTTTGACATCTATTGGAAGTGTTCATGATGACCATCTATCAGTACTTAGAATTCCCTTCTTTCCTTGGAAACTCCTATTTACTCCTCCTCTCTACCTCATTCCTTGAAGATATATAGGATTATTGGGGTAGCTAGATAGTGCAGTGGCTAGAATACTGGTCCTATAGTCAGGAGGATCTGAGTTCAAATACTGCCTCAGATATTTAACCCTTTTCTAGTTTTGCAGCTGTGTGGGCAAGTCACAACCCCAATTGCAGAGAGGAAAGACAGAAAGAAGAAAGAGTGTAAGTGCTTAAAAATAAATAAACTTATTACAATTAAAAAAATAAAAATAATAATAAAAAAGAAAGGATTTTTAACTATCCCCTGCACACTATCCTTAGAAAGTCTTTTTGGTGGTCTAGCATCACAGACACAGGGATCTCTCTAGGTTGCTTGTGGTGGGGAAAGGGGAGAAAAAGATTCATTCAGCAATGCCAATTTTTATTGCATTTAACAAACATTTTGGTTTTCTCTTGTTTCCTTTATAATTAATTCTGAATTTTTCACATGATAAGCTAAGTGGTGAAGTGGATAGAACTCTGGGTTTAAAGACCTGAAAACTTGAGTTCAAATCCAGCCTCAGACATTTACTAGCTGTGTATCCCTGGGGCAAGTCATTTAAACTGTCTGCCTCAGTTTCCTCAACTGTAAAATGGAATAATAATAGCATCTACCACCTACGGTTGTTGTGAAGATCATATGAGATAATGATTATAAAACACTTAACCAAATGCCTTGTTTTTGCATTGTTGCTGATGTTCAGTCATTTTTTGGTCATGTCTAACTTTTTGTGGCCATTTTTGGGTTTTTCTTGGCAAAGATACTGGAGCAGTTTTCCATTTCCTTCTCCATATTATTTTACAGATGAGGAAACTGAGGCAAACAGGGTTAAATGAGTTGTCTGGGGCCATTCAGCTAGTAAATGTCTGAGGCTGTATTTGAACTCAGGAAGATCAGACTTCCTGACTCCAAGTCGGGGACTCTATCCATTGGGCCACTTAGTTGCTGCCCAGTATATAATAGGCTCTTTGGAGTTAAATTCCACCATAGAAATGTATGTAATTATTTTGTGTTCCCCTCTCAAGTTTCTTCCATTCTTTTGCAGGTTGGGGGAGAGGGCAAAAGAAGAGGGAAGAGTAGGAGGTCTATGCATACCTGACGGTAGGCTCTCCGTACAAACATGCCTCGGGTAAAGGCCTGGATTGTGACAGTAGCCCTGTAGATCCTTTTATAGGCTTGACGGACCATCTGCATCCGATACTGTTTCTGGATGACAATGGCTGCCTTGGTTTTCCGTAGGTGCTCAGCCAACCTATAGAGTCAAGATGAATGGACAAGTCAGAGAGATCCCCCACCTCACTTGAGTTCCCTAAGATATAGTAAGTGAGGAACTCCCTTTCTTCTTAGAAAGCTTAACCAAACTCACTTGTCACTGTCATTGACCATAGCAAGGTTCTTCATGCTCTCTTTAATTCTGTATAACATCATTAGTTACTTTAGTTGTATCAATCAACCAAGAAGCATTAAGTGCCTACTATGCACCAGGCTGAGAATTCAAAGGAAAAAAAAAAAAAACATTAAGTTTCTGCTCTCAAAAAGGCTACATTCCACTGGGGGAAATAGTATATACACATATAAATATGTAAAGAATATAATACAAAGCAAATTCAAGGTAATTATGGAAAGGGAGGGCAAGAAGAGGCATTAGAAGTTGGAGCTATCAGGATAGGTCACATAATGATCAGGTCAGATAGCTCAGTTCCTTGAATTGAGCTTTATATATTTATCCCTTCTACTTTCTCTCATAATTTTGTCTTTTTAGACTAGTCTTTTTAATGTAGGTATGTGTTATTCCTGAGTGAGACTGAGTACTTTGAATCCAGAACCTGGAGTTCTATGTTTCTATACCATCCATGGTGCCCAACTTTGTGGATGCTCAACAAATCCTTAGAACCACAAAATCAGAATTTCAGGCTAGGAAGGATCTTGGAGACCCTAATCTTACAGATGGGGGATGTGAGAGCCAGAAAAGTGAAGTGATTTCCTAAGATCAGCTCAGGTTTCCTGATAACACCCTAGTGCCTACTTCACCAAGTTAATTCCTTTACTTCTACTGTAGGGATCCTTAGGCATTCTTCAGATATTTGCAGTTTTGTCAGCTTGTTAAGAGTATCAGTTAACCAATAGTTGTTGTCGAGTTGTTTTGGTCATGTTCAACTCTTTTTGACCCCATTTGGGGTTTTCTTGGCAAAGTTACTGGAATAATTTGCCATTTCCTTCTCTTGTTCATTTTTAGATGAGTAACCTGAAGCAAACAAGGTTAATCAACTTTCCCAGAATCAGCAAGTAAGAGTCTGAGACCAATTTTAAACTCATAAGGATGAGTCTTCCTGTTTCTAGGTCTGGCCCTCTATCTGTTACATCACCTAATTGCCCAACCAAAGACAAAGCCATATTCAGGCAGTATGGGGCACTAGAAAGAGCAATGGGTTTGGAGTTAATAGACATAGATTCAAATACCCACTCTGAACACTTACTACCTATGGGATCACTGGTAATATACCTGACCTCAATTTTCTTGTCTATAAAACAGGGGCAAATCATATTTACATTATCTATTTACCTTACCCTCAAACACTACAAGAATGTAATATATTCTTTTAAATTCCTTCTGCACCCATCTTCATAGTGCTCAGGATGGTTCCATGCACACATAGGTAGGTACTCCTTTGACTACTTGGCAGAGAATGTTGGTAATTTTCTAAGGGTTTATCCTAGATAAGATAGCTTTAGTTTCTCAAATCAAAGAGGAAAGTGATACAATGGGATAGTAATACTATACCCCATATGTTTTGGAAAATAAAAAGCTTTAATAAAGGAAAAAAAATGATTTACCTATATAATATAAAGGAAACTGACTAGGAATCAAGAAACCTGAGGTCAAATACTGGCTCTGCTATCTAGCTGTACAATACCATTATGTCCTTTTAACTCCCTTTGTTTCAGATTTCTCATCTGTAAAGTGAAGTGATTAAACCTGGTAACTTTCAAGGTAACATCTAACATCATAGGATTTGACAAAGCTTGGAATGTGTAATATATATATATACATATATATGTATATATATATATGTATATATATATACACACATACACATATGTTATATATATGTACATGTGTGTGTGTGTTTAAATTATGGGTGGGAGAGCTGTCAGTGATAAAAAGCTTAGGATTCTTTCTTTTCTTCACATTAAATTAAAAAAAAAAACAACATATAACTTTAGCAAGATAAAAGACTGATATATAGTCCTTTAAAATTTGATTAGACCATAAAGTGTGTGAAGGGAAATACTGTAAACAGTAATAAAGCTTAGAGAGGGACACTGGAGTTATCCCAGTGTCTTTTATCCTAGAGTTATATGGAGTCCATGAAGTTTTTTTAGAAGGAATAAGTCAGGCTATGGTTTAGCAATGTTACTTTTGTTAGTTATTTATGTGAAGGACAGATTGGAGAGGTAGGTAGCTACTGCAATAGTCCAGATGAGAGTTAATGAAAGCATGAACTAGGCTAGTTACCACAGGAATGAAGAAAAGGGATGCTTCTCTTAAGTCTATGATCCTCTGAACCTATAGATGCTCAAGCATCAGTGACAACCAAATAGCTCTGTTTATATAACTCTATAAATACAAACACCATACTTAGATTTTCAGTTGATTCTCATGTCATCCCTATGAGATGAGAAGTACAAGTAGCAATATCCTCACTTGACAACTGAAGAAACTAAGGCTATTTTGCCTGTATCATGACAAATCTCAGCCTCTAAGTACTCGGGTCAGCTGCTAATTCTATACTGGGTGGTCAGAAAAATTCATGGGAAGAAGTAGCACAAATTATCCTGTAAAGAAGGCTCATATTTGGAGTATAGAAGAATTATTTAAGTTAAGGGGTATCACATCAGGTGGGTGCAAAGACAATAAGAGACCTATCTATCTGACTGGAATAAGGATTTGGGTTGGAAAGAAGAGGAATATAAAGCTGGGTAAGCAAAGTAGAGCCAGATTATGGAAGGCCTTGTAAGTTGGGCAAAAAAAATTTGGACGTGGCATGAACTACTACAAGAAGAAAGATAGGTGGTGAATTGCTTTCACAGTGCCATCCAGGAGGTACCAGAAGGAGTTTTTGTATGTGTGTGTGGGAGGGAAAGAAGATGGAAGGGAGTATTGCTTACCTGCGGGCAAGGTAACCTCGAGTGTGCCTCTGCAGAGTTAAAGTAGCCCCTCGCAACCTGCGATACTTCACTTTCTGTAGCCAGCCCCTCACAGTCTTTTGGATCATAATAGTGGCTGCCCGGACTTTGTCCGCCCGTAATTTTTCCAGGTATGCTACCTGGCCTGCCCGGAAAAAGATTTTGGTGCGGCCAAACTGGAATGCATCAGGGTCCTTTGGGAAGCAGTTAGGAAAGTGGTAAATAATCAGTAAGGCTACAAATCAACATTGACAGAGCATCTAGAGCAAGATTTTAAACAAGAATCCACAGACCCTCAAGAGGTCTCAAATAAATTTTAGAGCATCTATGAACTTTTAAAAATATATTTTGATCACTGTGTTTCAATTTAATTGGTTTCTTTGTAATCCTGTATGTTTCATTTTATACATATAAAAAAGGGGCTGTCAGCTTTCTAGATGAAGGGGTCCATGAAATGAATAAAAAAAAGTTAAGAACTTATAACATGCAGGCTTTTATTTTATTTTCTACTCAGAACCCCTTTCTCAAATTGTATTTTATTTTTAATAGGCTTATTACTTTTTTATTTTTAACATTCATTTAAAAATTTTTTGGAGTTCTAAATTTTTCCCTCCCTCTAGTACTTTTCCTACCTACTGAAAAGATAAGCAATATATTGACTATATATGTGGGAGTATGCAAAACATTTTCCCATATAATCAATGTAAAAAAAAAACCAAGAAAAACAAAGTGAAAAAAAATTACTTCAATCTGCACTCAGAGTTCATCAGTTCTCTCTCTAGAAATTTTCACCATGAGTCCTTTGGAATTGTCTTGATCAGAACAGTTAACCCTTTCACAGTTAATCATTCTTACAATATTACTATTACTATATATAAAATGTTCTCCTGGTTCACTTTGCATGGGTTCATATTAATATTACCAAGGTCTTTCTGAAAGCTTTCTACTTGTGAGTTCTTATAGCACAATATTATCACAATCATATACCATTCCTCAGGACAGACATTCCCTCAGTTTCTAAGTCTTTGCCACCACAAAAGGAGCTGCTATAAATAGTTTTTGTACAAATAATGTTTTTTCCCTTTTCTCTTATCTCATTGGGAATCAGACCTAGTAGATGTATTGCTGGGACACAGAGTATTCACAGTTTAATCTTTTCACATATTTTATAAATTCCTTATCTTTCTATTCATATTCAAAATTCTATATAGATATACTGAAATGATGGATAATCCAGAAATAATTTTCATTTGACTTTGGAATGGATGATAGGATTTTTTGGGTCTATCTTCCTAATTATATTTTATTAAGCTCATCCCAGTTAATGGTGAAGAGGAGGCTGCCCAAAAGAATGTTCAGAAGCAAGGGAGGAGTAATGCTGTGATTGACCATTGGCTGAAGGTAATTCACAGATTGAATAGCACAAAGATAATTATAGTTTGATTATAAACAACAATTTTCTATGTTCACTTTCCTAACATGTAGGAGATGAGAAGAGTTTAGGGGTCTAAGGCAAATATCCACCCCCATACATAGAATATTAAGTGTTGGCAAAAAAAAAGTCATAGAGTAATTTTAAGTCATCATTTTCTGCATCAAATTTAAAGAGTTTATAGGAAAACAGAGCTTTCAGCAGACTAAGGCAATACAATATAATGGGGGAAAGCACTAATTTGGAGTCAGAAATTTGGGTTCAAATCCTACTACTAAGTATTTTTGTGACTTTAGAACAAATTGATCTCTTTGTGTCTCAGTTTCTTCCTTTGTAAAATAGAAAAGTGGAACTAGATGACTTCTTAAGTTCATTCAGGATACTGCTGTTTGTTTTTTTTTTTTTCTTTCTCATTTTTTTCCACTTTTAATGTGATTTTTCTTGCATGGCATGACAAATGTGGAAGTATGTTTCATAGAATTGCACATAGAATTTAATCTATTTTGGATTACTTGCTGTCTAGTGGAAGGGGGAGGGAGAAACATTAGGAACACAAGGTTTTGTAAGGGTGGATGTTGAAAATTACCTTTGCACATATTTCAAAAAATAAAAAAGCTTTTATTTTAAAAAAATTCATTCAAGGTCTAAAACCTATAATCTTATGATCCTTAAATTTTTGTTGCCCACTTCTTCTGAAGTGGACCAAGCCATTCCTCTGGCAGATAGTATCTGTTTTCATGGTCAATGTGAAAAATGCTATTGTGTGGTACCTTTGTTAATACTCTGCTAACCAAGTCCAGTCAATATGTTTAGAGATGATTATGTGGGTTCCATTAGGAGAAGAGAAATGGAGTTTCTCGCTCTTTATTTACTTATTTATTATGTTTTTGCTTTTTAATTAATCTTTGTGGGTAAATGCCCAGTCCTGAGTCGGGAACACAGTGATCTCTCAATAAATATTTGAGGAGATCAGCAGCTTAACAAGGTCTGGAGAGCAATGAAACAGAAGCTCAGGCTTTCACTTTGTTAATCCTATTTGGGGAAGTTTTCTTCTCAGTGAGAGGGTCTCAGCATCGTTCTCAGTCAGCCCTGGGAATCAGGAGTTGATAGTGACAAGTAAGGCCAATGTAGCTGAGAAAAGGAAACCTTTGACTCCTGGACTCTTGGGCTTGGAGATGATCCTCAGGCTTAAAGAGTAAGAACTGTCATGATCTTTACACTAAACGAAGGAAAATTTAAGAAGGGGCAAGGTTGTTTGTCAACCCATATTTGATTGTATTTGCTGTTATTGTATCACAGAAGCCAGCACTGTGCCATGTAATAGCTGGAGTTTTTTTTTTTTTTGTTCTTGTTTTGTTTTGTTTTAATTCTGGTTTTGAAAGCCCAAAGAAGGGAATAGTTGGTGGAATATAGTTTTCTGCACATTTTGTGAGTCACTTCACTGCTCTGAAACTTAGTTCTCTGTTCAGTAAAATGATGGCTTCATACTAAATAGCATGAGTGATAACAGCAGCAGCAAAAAAACCCAAAAAACAAAAACAACAATAAACATACTAATAGCTAACATTTAAATGTTGCATACTACATGCCAGACACTGTGTTAAATATTTTAGTTATATCCTTTGATCCTCCTCATCATCCTGAAGAGCTAACATTTATATAGTACCTACTATATATCAAATATTGTACTAAATGCATTGCAATTATTATCTCATTTGACCCCTAGGAAATCACAATCTGAGAGATAGGTACCAGTATTATTCCCATTTTACAAATGAGGAAACTTGAAGCAAACAGTGGTTAAATGACCTCCTCAGGGTCATAAAGCTAGTAATTGTGTAGGGCTGTTTTTGAATGCAGGTCTTTCTGACTCCAGGCCTAGCACTCCATCCATTGTATCATCTAACTAACCTAGTAATTATAGTTGTCTTGATAGAGAATTTTAGTGTTAGAAAATAATTTTTACATATTATCATATTAAACCTCACAATAATTCTTATGAATTTAGATGTTATTCTTATCTGCATTTAACAGATGAGAAAATTGAAGGAAACGGAAGTTGTGACCTGCCCCACATAGTTTCTGAGGCTGGATATGGACTCAGATTTTTCTGTTCTCGAGGCCAGCATTCTATCCACTAAGATCATAGGATCACTCATTCAGAGTTGGAAGGGACATTGAGACCTTCCAGGATTCTGAAGCCCAACAAAGTCAAATGATATACTCAGAGTAATAAAGTATCAAAGGTAACATTTGAACCCAGGTTCTCTGATTCCAGAAATAGTTCTTGTTCCAACTTAACACATTCTCCTTATGAAACTTTTCAAACAAGGTTTTTAGAAAAATCCAGTGGCAATAACCAATCAATTCAAGCAACTCTAGGAAAACAGAGAACCTTGCTAGACCTCATTCATTTCCCTACAAATTTTAAAGAACAAAAACTCAAGCTAGAAGGGAAGTCCAAAAAGAAAAAGGCAGAGGAGATAAATTCCAACTACTTTGGACATCTTCCAAGTACCATCTCTTCACTCTCCCCAGCCTCCCCCCACAAAGTCCCTTATTTGGGCAAATGTGATTGTGATTTATAAACATTCACTGTTTTCCACCATCAATCAGAAAGGAGACAATAAATAAAAAGGTTCCTTTCATCTCCTGGGTTGCTTCATAATGTATATGGCCATTAAGAGTCTGCCACTCAGCCAACCTATTATGTTTATTGCCATTTCTCTACTAATCATTTCATGATGTAATGTGCTTAAATGCTTAGGTTGGGATGGAGACAGGGAGCTGGCAGGTACGATTCTATTGTGATAGAAGGTTCTGCTGAGGCAGGCAGTAGAGCTGGTCATAGAAGGATAAAGGAGAAAAGCAACAGGAAAGATGACATAATTCAAATTCTGAAGTGAACTTTCTAAGGCCCAAACATTAGCCTCCTACTGAGAAAGAATGAGCTATGGGATTCAATGGGCACACAGTGACTTTTCTCTCCCTGATTGAAATAACAGTTCTCAAATCATGTCATGTTGTACTTATTCTAACTGCTTCATCTCAAACAATTTCATTCATTCATTTGTTCATTCATAGAGTATTTAGTCTGTTGCAGAGACTATCTTAGGTTCCTAGGTGATAGAGAATTCATTTAAAATGGCCCTTAAGTAGCTCATAATTTACTAGTAGTGATAAGACAAACAGTTTAAGCACCATCTAATTAGTACAAACAATCCAATATGAATATAGAAATGGGAATAGGTGAACACTTCTGCACAGGTGATTAGAAAAGGTTGTAGAGAAATTAACATTTGAGATGGGTTCTGATGGGTAGCTCAGATTTCCAAAGGTGAAACTCATCCAGATTAGTGAGGACTGTTTTGGAGTGGATGGAGTGTTGGTAGAAAGTACTGAGTTAATTTTTTTGTCTGGACCTGTGATTATATTGGCATGGGGAACTCCTAGTGAGAAGTCTCCTTTCCCCAACATAGAATGACATTTATTCTATAATTTCTAGAGCCCATAAGTAAGGGCTCTGAGGAGTAAAGTGATTTTCATAATCACAAGGCCAGTATATGATGGAGGAAAGGACTTAGATTAAGCTATCCCTGTCTCCAAGGCCAGCTCTTTCTCTGCTATGTCATATATCCTCTCAAATAAGCTAATAGAGATAAAAAAGCAACTTTGTCATGGAATCAATCCATATATGGTCCAATCTCCTAAACCTATATCTACAGTTTTGGACAATAATAAATTAATAACAATAATAAACTTGAAGCTGTATAAATCTCATTATCAAAGAAAGATTCCATTCTACTCAATATACCATTAGATGATGTATTGGCATTCTTGGAGAATGCAGGATTCCACATGAATGACATTTCTACACAACTGAAGCATAACTCTTTAAACACCAACAATTTTCTTTTTTGTTTTAGTGATTTGAGATCAAAAGTATTTTTTAAAAATACAATCTCTTCCTCTATCTTCTCATTTGCTGAAGAAAGTTTAACAATCTCCTTTTCATCTTCTCTGTCTTCCTAGGAATTAGCGTAGTGCCTGGCATATAGTAAGTGCTTAATAAATGCTTGTTCATTCCTTTCCAGTTTTTCTTGCTCTTTTCTTTTCTTCCTTCATCCCTTCTGTATTTTGATTTTCTTTCTATTCCTCCATTAAAATAGAAGCTGAGGATAGGAATCATGTCCCCCCTCTTTTGTACCCACTGCTTGGAATGTAGTAAAAACTTAATAAATGCTTATTAACTGATTCTTCTGATGAATCAAGGCAATCACAGGAAAATCAATTATGATATTATGTTGTAATAAAAGCACATCCACAAGGTCACTTTAAGAGCTGTTTGTTCTTATATCTAATGGCTCTGATACTAAAAACCTGGTGAGTTTTTCTTCAAACTTCTAGAATTTCTGTCTCCTCCTCCTAATGTTAAAGATCATTTCTCATCAGCACTAATTTGTCCTTACTGCTTTTAATCTATTGCCTACATTACCTACATGACTGAATGAGTAGGGGTCCAAGAATGGATCTTAATAGAGTAAAATTTGATTCACCACAAGTCCTATCTTCTTCATTCAGTGGCTCTTTCCCACTCATTCTCCATACATGCCATATAGCTTTGATGGCTAGAAGTCTACACTGTCCACACTGTCTACAGTAGGAAAGGGGATTAATTCATCAAAGAAATATCAGAGAAATAGTTTTTTTGCTGTGTTACAAATCAAAGCAAAAAGGGACCATTTGGTTAATCTTCAGCAGGACAAAAAAATTCAGTTAAGCATCATATCCCAGACTCAGAGCAACTAACTGAGATTTTACTGCATCATCTATAGAGTACTCTCTTGAGGGAGGTGTTCCCTATGGTTCTGCCAATGCCTATCTTCTCTTTCTTCAGTGATTTCATCAGTTCTCATGGGGTCAGTTACCAAGTCAATAAACCTTTATTAATCATCTATTCTCTGAGAGTTCCTAAATCCCAATCATTCTACACTCTAATCTGTGAGGTTTCATTACCTCTCTACTGCCTCTAGAATAAAATACATATCCTTCAAGTTGGTCTGTAAGATTCTTCATAATGTGGATCCAGCCTGCTTCTTCATATTGCTTCATGTTAAAATCCTTAACATATTCTATGTTCCAATCAAACTGACCTATTTTCTGTTCCATGAACTTTACATTCCTGCTCCTTCTTTTGTACCTTTTGTACAGGTTGACCCCAATGCCTGGAATATACTTTATCCTCACTTATTCCTTCAATCCCTAGTTTCATTCAAACTCATGTGCTACCTTCTGTAAGAAGACTTTTCTCATCTCCCCCATTATTAGTATTCTCTCCTTTCTAAGTATCATAATTATTTACATGGCATCCTCCCAATGACAATCCTACACCCTACCCATATCCTGTAACTTTTCCTTGAAAACTCTTTTCTTTTATATCATCAAGTATAGTACTTTAATAAATGCTTCTTGGATCGTGCTCAAGCATAATGTGTTCCTAAACTCACCTTGATAAGGCTCTCCAGGACATTTTTACAGATGACTTTTTTGTCAGTGTTGGAGAGCTCTCTCTTTTTAATGAGTACTCTGTATCTGTTGAAGAAGTCATGATAGGTCCACCTAGAGAGAAAGCAAAATCAGTGTTAGTCAGGGTATCTGTTGAACTCTTGTTTGGTTGCTGGGAACTTTTAAAGCTCAAATTTCTATTTCACAAAACTCCCCCCCCCAAAAAAAAACAACCCCAACTCTGTGAGATAGTTAATTTAAATATTATCATTCCCACTTAAAAGATAGGAAAACAGAGGCTCCTAGAAGTCAAATGAATTTGCATAAGGATGTATAAATGTCAAGGTCAAAATGCAAACTCAGGACTTCTCATTCTAGGACCAGGGCTCTTTCCATTAAGCTATATTGAATTTGAAAAACTTAAAAGGGTCCATAAAAACACATGAGTGTATTGATCAGAGAAATGCAAATTAAGACAACCCTGAAGTACCACTACACACTTGTCAGATTGGCTAAAATGACAGAAAAAGTTAATGTTGGATGGGGATGAATGTTGGAGGGTATGTGGGAAGGCTGGGACACTGATGCATTGTTGGTGGAACTGTGAACGGATCCAGCCATTCTGGAGAGCAATTTGGAGCTATGCTCAAAAAGTTGTCAAACTGTGCATACCCTTTGACCCAGCAGTGTTTCTACTGGGCCTATATCCCAAAGAGATCTTAGAAGAGGGAAAGAGACCCACATGTGCAAGAATCTTTGTGGCAGCCCTTTTTGTAGTGGCAAGGAACTAGAAACTGAATGGATGCCCATAAATTGGAGAGTGGCTGAACAAATTATGGTATATGAATGTTATGGAATATTATTGTTCTGTAAGAAATGACCAACAGGACGATTTCAGAGAGGCCTGGAGAGACTTGCATGAACTGATGCTGAGTGAAATGAGCAGAACCAGGACATCATTATACACGGCAACAACAATACTATATGATGATCAATTCTGTTGGTCATGGCTCTCTTCAACAATGAAATGTTTCAAACCACTTCCAATTGTTCACTGAAGGAAGCCATATACACCCAGAGAGAGGGATGTGAAATGTGGACCACAACATAACATTCTCATAATCTCGATTGATGTTTGCTTACATTGTGTTTCCTTTATCTGATATGTCTTTTGTGTAGATACGATTTTTCTTGTACAACAATGATAAGTGTGGAAATATGTATACATATATTCGATCTGTCAAGTATTTTAACATAATTAACATGTAGTGGAATATCCTGCCATCTAGGGGAAGGGTGGGGAGTTGGGGGGAAAAATTTGTAACAGAAAGATATGTAAGGGTTAATGTTGAAGAATTCTTACCCATACATATGTTTTGCAAATAAAATAAAATTTTTTTAAAAAGGATAAAGAGGAGACCAAATATATAAATAAAATATTCAATGTACAATAATATATTACCATATATTTATATTGATTTTTTTCTTTTATTTATTTAATATTTTTCCTCAGTTACATTTAAAATAAAAAAAGTTTTTTCATTTGAAAAAAAAAACCAAACAAAACCAAAGCAAAACAAAACAAAACAAAAAAAAAAAAACACATGAGTGTTCATCAGGGATAATTAGTTCTAAAAGTTTTTAGCCAGATATTTGACCCACTACTTTGGGACTGTGTGTGACTTAAAAGTCCCTCAATTTTCTTGTGAGACCAACCAAGGCATCAGTGTCATTTTTCTCTCTAAATGTGATTTTTAGTCTTCCTAGAACCATCTCACAACTAGACGATGACCTGGGTAACTGACTCTCCTACTTGAACTCCATAATAAACTTCCTCCCAAATGGTGGAACTTTTCCTGCTGATCCTGTTGGTTCTTCAGATCCATCAATTACAGTTCCCCATTTGAGTCTCCTGTGTTGTACTTGACTGGTCACCAGATACCATAGGTTTTCATTGCCCAGCTCTATGACCTGCAGGTAAAACCCTTACATCCTGGGTTTTCCTCTGTATAAAGGCTGTAGTTGCCCCCTGAGTGACCACATTTTTATGTTTCAGGGGTCAGTACACTAAAAAGTCAAATCATATGACCTCTCTCCCACACATGAACACTCCCACACTTGCCCAAACTGGCTCTTAAAGGATGAAAGAACATCTAAGAACATGAAAGTTACAGAGCTGTGAACTACAAATCCCTGGAAAGTTTTCTGTTTTAGGATCTGTTTATTAACTAATCAGGCTTGAATATAGCGTGAAGGGAATGGAAAGGTTTTGCTTCTTTCTTATTTATTTAATTTTTTTGACACTACTCTTCTGATTTTTCTCCTATCTGAATACTCTTTCTTAGTCTCCATAGCTGGCTCATAATCTGTATCATGCCCTCTAATTGAAAGTAGTTCTGATGATTCTCTCCTAGGTCCTCTTCTCTTCTCTATCAACATTCTCTATTGATAACTTATCAACTCCCATACCTTTACCTATCATTTTTATGGTGATCTCTAAGCAAATGATTCACACATCAGTTTAAGTATCTATCTATTGATCTATCAGTTTATACGTTTTAAACTTTAAGTCTCAGAAACATGTTAAACTTGGGAAGTTCAAAATTGAACTCGTGATCTTTCTTCACAAACTCCCCCCTTTACAAGTTCCATATTTATTTTGAAGACACTGTCATTCTTTTAGTAATCTAGGCTCATAATCTCAGCGTTACCCTGGACTTTTTACTCTGTTTTAAATTACACATCCAATCAGTTGGCAATTTTTATCACTTCCGTATTTACATCTCTCACATCTGTCCTCTTCTTTTTGCATAGCTACAACTTTAGTTCTGGAACTCATTACCTGTTACTTAAATTACTGCAATATTCACCTGTCTTTGTTTCCCTGTCTAAAGTCTCCCATGATTCTGAACCATTCTACACACTGCTGCCAAAATAATTTTTGTTAAGTGCAGATGTAATCTTGTGACTCTTCTCCTTAATCAATTACATGGGTTTTCCTGACTGTAGAGTAGCCATATAGACTCATCCATTTAGCTTTTAAAGACTTTTCCAACTTGATTTCTATCTTTTCAGTCTCATTGGATATCACCTATCTTCCTATATTCTATATCCAGTTATACTGGGCTTTCTAACTGTTACAACACTCCCAAGCCTTTCTCCATAACTAGAATGCTCTCTCCTTGCCTTTACTTCAGCAAGTCTCTCTCTTTTAAGTGGAAAGGAGGATTCTAGTTCTTCCCCCCTCCCCTTTCTCCAACCTATCTTTTTCAATGTATTTTGCTAGTGCAGATGCACATAGCCCATTGTATCTAGTCAGCCCTGTAAAGCATGGTCTTTACAACTTATCCCACTATTCACTTGGTCCATCTCTATCTCTCTGTGTATAGGACTCAAATTAATACTACCATTGCTACTAGAAAGGACAAATCCATTTATTGCCCAGTGACTTCCCATATCAAAACAACACTTCATTGCTTGGCTACCTTATTCCCCTTTTCTCTAGTTGAGAATTGTTTCTTTCAACTAGAATGTTAGTTGTTTGAGAACAGGAACTATCCTGCTTTTATATTTGTATGCCCAGAACTTAATACAACACAGCATATAATAAATGCTTAATAAATATTTTTCATTCATTTGTTACTTACAGCAATGTAAATTTTTTTTTTTGATTTCCATATTTCTTAGAGTCCCTTAGGTTGGGTTATATAGTTTAGATTCTAAATATATGAAGGGAAATGGAACTTTCCAAAGTAATGTCCCATTAATTTTTGATCAATGATATCAGTAAGATTCTTTGGTGGCTTTACTCCAAAAGCAAGGGGTTTTTCAGGGTTCTGAAGCTTTTCCAATAAAATGCATAATTTGGAAAGTACAACACCAAGCAGGAAGGGTTTTTGTTTTGTTTTGTTTTGTTTTGTTTTGCTTTTTTTTTTTTTTTGTGGGGAGGGTCATCCTAGAGCTTTCTTGAAAGAAAGAATCTTAACAAAATGAAAGAGACTAATCACCAGAGGGCTGGTCACAGAAAACAACTTTTTTTAAAACACCTACTAAGTATGAAGGAGTTATGTACTTTTTTAGGAGAGGGAATACTCAATTGATGAAATTGAGGTTCTCAAAACACTAAAATGAGTACTTGCTACAAATTTAGTTGACCAAATTTAACCTGCATATATTCTTTGCCTAGAGATTACTTAAACCTTATCACGGCTCTGACATGATGTACTTTTGATATATATTTTTCTAAGATCAAGAAATATTTTGCTTTTGTCTTCATATCCTTCATATATTTAACTCAATGTTTGGCATATATGAAGTGCTTAATAAATGTGTGAAGAATAACTTCCTGGACTGAGTACAAATTCTTTTGGGTACTTGGGATAATCATACTTCCTGAAACAGAGCATTATGTAGGGACTAACTTGAGAACCCAAGTTCCACCTTAGATCTACCTGGAAAATGGATCTTCTCACTGCTTGCTCTGTATTAAGGACACTCAAAATAAAGAGTAAGCACTGCTTACCACTCTGCTAAGTTTTAACCGGACTGCAAACTCATCTCACTGAGTTATTGACTTATGGAACTGAGTTATATGAGAAATAGGAGCCTTTTAAACAGAAAACAGCAGGGATTCTTAGCTTTTCCAAATACCACTTGAATTATGTCAGACATGTCTGTTAAATGTCTAGAGGATTTCTAAGCCCTAAGTTGGGACTTGAGAGACTCAATACTCTATTCCTTTGGGATGGCAGGTTCCCAGTCAGGAATATATTTTGTTTTTAATGCATGCAAATATAACAATTCTTTCCAAGCTATTTTCTAAACACCTTCCCTCTACCTCCCCCTGCTCCCCATGTACTGCAGTTTTAGGACAATGGTTTCCTCTCTCACCACACCACTAAGGTTCCTTTCAGTTTTAAACCTGCAATTTCTGGTGTTCTCACCAGCCCCATCGAAGCCCCTACCAGGCCTTTTGGGCCTCGGAGAAACAAATTAAAGCTTTCCAATATGTATGACTTTCAGTTCACTCTACAAACACAAAGAACTCATTTTGCTAGAGGACAGGAGGAGGACTGGAGTTTTTGAAAACACATAACAGGTAAAACAATGTTAAAAGGGGGGCAATGTGGCATACAAAACCAATAGTATAAATGTTGCAAATGGACAGGGGTTAAGCAACCCTACAGTGAAATTTCATGACTGTAAGATAGATTTCATGGCTGGCCAAGCTTCTCCCTGAAACAAAAGCTCTTCTGTTTAACACCAATACTGTTCCAGAGAAGTTTTGTAGCTGCTAGTCATAGAACAATATTCTCTGCAAAAAGCTGGGGTCAGAGAAAAGGAAAAATTCTTTTTTTGTGCAAGTAAGCATCTAGAGATATAAAATTACCCCTTATAACTGCGAAAAGGAAAAAAAATGCTTAATATCTTCTATACTTTGGATCTCTTTGGCAGTCTGGTAAAGACTATGAGCCCCTTCTCAGAATAATGTTTTTAAATAATTGAAGAAAATGCTGAATTTCAGTTAAAGGTTAGTGAAAATAAAAATGTAGGTTCCCTCTTCCCAATCCAAATTCAGGGATTCCTTGATGGAACTGTAAACCCTAGCTTAAGATGTAATAATGAAAAATTGTGAATGAAAAGAGATATGAAGGATGTCATCACAGAACTATATAATGAGGGAAAAAAGATTTAATCATGTTGCAAAATTGAGGAATAGCCAATAAGAAATGACATACTCCATTGGAATGTATGCATTGTAAAGAGAATGAAAGGAAGCTCCCAAACATGTTGGATAGTCTCTGAATCGCAAATTTTTTGGAGGACATGGGGAAAGGAGAAGGGAATAAATGTTTTTGTAGGCATGGCAATAGGTATTTTACAAATTAGCTCATGTTGTCTGTGGAATAGATGCTATTATTATTCCAGTTGAGTAAACTGAGGCAAATAAAAATTTGCCTGAGGTCATATAGCTAATTAGTGTCTGAGGTCAGATTTCATCTCAGGGCTTCCTATCTCTAGGCCCACTGTTCTATCTATCCATTACAGTACTGAGCTACCTCTATAGCAAGAGTTGAGCATAATGTGCAAGCAAAGATGGATAGTTATCTTGATGGCTGAAAGGAATACCATCAATAGGAAGATCACAGACAATTGGTTTAAGATGACACTGTAACAATCATATTTTTTAGGGCAGCCTCAGGATTGTGAAACCTATTGAGAACTCTATTAAGGCTGGATTTCCTAATGAATCCATTCAATTGCATTTACTTTCAATATTAATGTTCCAGTGAATACTTGTTTTTAAGTCAAAGGATCTTTTTTTCTAAGTGGAGAAAAAGCAACAAGTGGATTTTTTTAAATATAGAATTTCTCAAGAAGCCTTTTTGGTTTAAGCTCAATTCTCTGAAGTAGTTTTGCAGAGTTCATTAAAGGTTAAAATTCATTCTTTTTAACCTTTAAATAATTTTTAAAATCCAATATGCCCTTCTTTTGTTGCAATTACTTCTTTTATACAATTTGTGAACACAAATGTGTTCTATACATTTTTGACACATTCTTTAGTTTATCATAGAAGCACACTTTTATCACACTGGATATTAAACATTCCTTTGACAAACATTCTATTTTTCTCAATTCTAACTGTATCCCATAGATTTTTTTCCCTCAATTTAACAAATGCAAAATTAAAAAATAAAAGCAATTCTCTATACAAAATAGAATAGAAAAGAGAAGACAACTGAATCTTTACTATATACAGCTTACTTTTACTTTTAAGTTTATAAATAATTCAATATTTACCTTTCAAAGATGTCCTGCTTATCCGTGTTTCCTTCTGGTTTGTTCTTCAGTTCTAACAATGGTCATTTAAAACTATGTTAGTATCTACTAATTCAAAAGTCTTTCTTTGTTCCTCATAGTTCTGCAGAAATGATCTTGCTTTGGATTATTTTTGTAGAACTCAGATGAAGGGAGCAAGGGTCTGGAACTCTTTCCCATAAATAAGTGAAAGAATATTTCCATAGAAGTTGAGAAAGTTCAAGAGAATAAGGAAGCAGGAACAAGAAAGGTACTTAACATTTTCTTTTAACAAACCACTGATATAACCACAGTTAATACCAAAGTCCCCTACAATTCAAGTGAAGTGATAGGCAAGGTCATAGTTAAGACAAGATAATCTGGTTGCTAAGTGCTAGACTTGGAAGCATGAAGAAATGGATTCAAACTTCACTTCTGACATTTATTAGTTATATGACCCTAGTTAAATCACAACTTTTCTGATCTTTATTTTGCTTTTCTGTAAAAAGCAGGAGCTAGATTAAATATCCTCAAGGTTTCTTCCAATGTAAATTTATAATCCTAGGGGATTCCATGATGATGACAAATGCACATAAAAGAGAACAAGCCTATAAATGGAGAAACACCTGTGACATTTCAATTATGCTTTTAATGTCTGGAAAACCATGCAGCTGTGACAGCCAACCATGCTTGCCAAGTGGCACTTGGCTGATCGGCCTAGGTGAGTAGGGAGCTGAGCCAAATATCAAAGAATCCTGGAAGCAGTGGTGTCCATTGCTTCTAACAACAATGGAGGGAAGGCACATGCCTACAAGGAGATGGAATTTACTAGACAATATACCTTAACAGGAAAACAGTATCAAAGTCAAGAACTCTAAAGGCCTGCCAAAGAGATAAACACAGGTGCTCCTCACAAGAAAGACAGTTTAGTACTCCAGGGACAATCTTTTGACTCTATTTTCCTCCTTCAGCAAAAAAAAAAAAAAAAAAAAAAAAAAATGCTGTGCTATCTGCACAGCAAAAGCATCTGAAGATCAGAGAAATTCCCAAGGGATAAATGTTTGTAGTTGCCATTGGGTGATTTTAGTTGAGTCATCCTACCCCTAACTTTTGCTAGACTTTTTCATTTGTAAAAGGAGAAGGTTGGGTACTCTGGCAGAAAATAGGTAAAGACCAAGACAAGCTCCAAATAGGCACATGATTTAGGCATAAAGGGAGATGTCATAAGCAAATTAAAGGCACATGGAAGAAATTAGAATCTTCTATGAAAATCAATTCTATGAAAAAGGGAAGAGTTCATGATTAAAAAAAATGATAGAAAAATTCATAAAAGGTAGGGGCAGCTAGGTGGCGCAGTGGATAGAGCACCAGCCCTGAAGTCAGGAGGATCTAAGTTCAAATTTGACCTAACCTGGGCAAGTCACTTAACCCCAATTGCCTCAGGGAAAAAAGGATATACTTCAAAGATTCAAAAAAGGTAAAATGGACATTTTGATTACATAAATTTATAAAGTTTTTGCACAAAAATAATTCATCTAAATTGAGAAAATAAGTAGGAAAATCTTTGCAGCAAGGTCCTCTGATAAGATCTATTTTTTTATGATGAATAAGGAATTGATTCAGATTTATAAGAATAAAAACACTTGGAGGATTCTGGGAAGATGGCTGGGTATGTTGGTAAATTTCAAGCTCTTCCAATTTCTTCTACAAATCAAACAAATTTGTGCCTCAGGGTGAACAAAGACTGGTGAAAAATCAAGAACACTTGGGGCAGGACCTCCATCCTCCTGAAACAACCTGAGAAGATCTAAAGAAAGGCCCCAGGCTGGAACTTGTCAGAAGTACAAACACCTCTGGACTAGCTCCACAAAAACACCAAGTGAGGATCCCTTGGGCTAGCTGGCTGTGATTGGAATCTCAGCAGGGGCCACAGAGACTTTCACCTCCTGGATTGTGTGTGTGGAGTAGGAGTCTGAGTTTGGGAAGGTGAACTTTGGCTGATTGGGAAGCCCAGCTGTGCTACTGAGAGGCCCTGGATGAGAAGGAACCAATGCCAGCAGTGGGGCAGGGACACTGCTGGCTGCAGGCACTTGCAGGAGGATGGAGTTCTTGGTTTGGGATTCCTGGTCAGAGGAGAGAGCTGAAGAGAAGTTTGAGGCACCATTCTCCCATGCTTACACTAATACTTCTTATTTAAAAAAAAATGAACTAGCAAAGAAGAAAGAACCCCATCGTTGAAACATATTATGGGAACAGGGAAGACCACAGTTCATCTTCAGAGGAAGACACTTTAGTAAAAAACAAAACAAAACAAAAAAAACAACCAATTTCTACTCTAAATAATAACATAAAAAAATAACATAAAATGGCTCCCTGTCCAGAGAGAATTTATAGAACTCAAAAAAGAATTTTAAAACCAAATGAGAGGCATTGAGGAAAAATTAAAAAGAAAAAGAAAAACCATCCAAGAAAAACAAAAAGATTATGAAAAAAAGTTAACAAACTAGAAAAGGAAATACAGAATCTCAAAGATGAAAATAATTCTTTGAAAATTAGAATTTGGCAAGGGGAAAGCCAGTAAAGCTATGAGAAACCAAGAAATAACAAAACAGATTATAAAGAATGAGAAAATAGAAAAGAATGTGGAACATCTTATAAGAAAAATGACAGATCTGGAAAACAGACCAAGAAGAGAAAATATAAGAATAATTGGACTGCCAGAAAGTTGTGACCAAAAAGAGAATCTTGATACAATAATTTTTTTAAGAAAATTATTCTCAGGGCAGCTAGGTGGTGCAGTGGATAGAGTATCAGCCCTGAAGTCAGGAGGACCTGAGTTCAAATCTGATCTCAGACACTTAACATTCCCTAGCAAGTCACTTAACCTCAATTGCCTCAGCAAAAAGCAAAAAAAGAAAAGGAAAAGAAAAGAATAGAAAAAAAAGAAAAAGAAAAAAAAAGAAAATTATTCTCAAGTGTTAGAACACGAGGGGAAAGCAGAAGTAGGAAAAAACCCACTGATCAACACACACCTCAAAGAGATTCTTTGTGGAAAACACACAGGAATATTATTGCAAAATTCTGAAAACCCCAGATCAAAGAAAAACTTTTACAAAAAACAAGAAAAATCAATTCGAATATGCTGGAGCTATAATTAGAACTGTACAAGACTTAGCAGCAGCTACAATAAAAGACTTCAGGTCTTAGAATCATATCTATCAACAAACAAAAAAAACTAGGCCTGTGGCAAAAATATCATATCCAGCAAAATTATCTATAATTTGAATGAGAAAAAAATTGGCTGATATTTAGTGCAATTCCAATCAATTTATTAATCCCCACTGTATCATTCACAACATTGTCTATTTGAAGACCTATGATGATGAGAAACTCACTAACTCCAAAGAAAGCTCACTAAAAAAAAGAAAAACCAAAAACATAGTGTTAGATAATTTTTTCTTACATTGAATGAAGTTCACATATCTGAAATTTCCTTTCCTCATTCCTTGTTTTGTTCTCCATGGCCAAACAGAGCAAGAGTAATTCTTTCACAAGACTTTTCAGATGTTTGAGCAAAGATATTATGAATTTCTTTAGTCTTCCCATCTGTAGGCAGGCCAAATCAGCAACTTTTGATGGATGGCCTTTATTCTACAGAGGGGTAATGGATGCCAGGGTGATTAGACTGTCCCCTACATATTGCAGATACTTAATAGATGTTGGTTTAAATGCACTGATGAAATATTCAATTCAATTATCAGAGAGAATCTCCTAAAATGCCTAAAAATCCTTTTGAGGAAGGATATTGTAAAAACTCAAGTGAAAAAGAGGCAAAAAACACCCATAAAATGAGGGCAAGTAATTCTGTTTATAATTTACATTGAATATGTAAAAAACCTTGTCTGAAGCCAAGGGAATAGATATGATGGCTAAATTCCTAGTCCCATGGTCCTATGCTATTTAGTCAATCCTCATTTAGGGAAGCCCTGTTAACAAATTATTGAGACAAAAGGAAGGAAAAAAAGAAAGAAAAATGAAGAGTTACCATGATATTTTTCATATAAACCTTGTACATTCTTAAAGGGTGTGTGTATGCACATGCATGCATGTGTGTGTATGTGTGTTTTGTTTTGGTAACTGTGGTATTATATATCTTTGTTTTCTGGTCCCCAGACAAACCACAACCAGCCATGAGTCCTTCCACAGAGAACCAAATGATTTTACAATCAAGAGATATCTTCAGAGTGGGAGGCAGAACACTGGTTGATGGATAGACTATCCTCTGTTCCAGGACAGTGAATTTATCATTATGCTTTATGTACATTATAATGAACATATTTTTTAACTGCTGAGGAGCATTTCAAATTGAATGATACATTTTCATTTTAAATCCTAGTTTCATTGAAGGCAGTATTTCATGAAGAGCAGAAAGGAAGGAGATTAAAAACCAGACAGGTGTAGTGGAGATTGGAATGGGGGAGGAGTTACCAGGTGTCCAGCTTTTGACTGGGATTCTATTATTCCTTTCTCTAGCTTATGGTGGGCATAGGACATATGTGGATTTCAATGTTGGACTAAAAGCTCTGTTATAAAAAGAGGCAATGAATGTCTGCCCTAGAACCCTTTCTTTGCTCAGGCTCTCCAGCCAAGAAATACTACCATCTGCTCTGGCAACATGACACAATCAATAGACACTTGGAAAAAGGTCACAGACTGAAAGAATGTTAGCACCAGAAAGGAACTCAAATTCTTCTCTTTTAATTCCTTCAGTTTTACAAATGAAGAAACTAAGGCCCAGGGAGAAGTGATTGGCTCAAAGTCAAACAATTAGCAGATCTAGGTCTCTTGACTTCTAATACAATGATTTTTTACATTAGACCACAATATCACAGACTCACACCATTAGACTATAGCTTATTTCCTTCCTAGCCAATGCTTCCATCTCTTTTTGCATAGTACTAATAAAAATCTCAGCCTCTTAGTACCTTAGGAGAAGTGATGCAGGAGGATGGGGAACAGTTATGATTCCCAAAAGGAAAAAAAAAATTCAAGCCATTTCTTGACTACCTCTTCTCAAAATAGACTTCATAATTCATAAAAGCTTTTCAGCTTTTATGGTGAAATTGAAATGATATTTGGGGAGATGGTGGTGGTGGCAGTGGTAGTGGGGTGGGGGCAGGATTCAATGTAGATATTTATTCACTAAATGGTACAAAAACAGAGTGGGACCAGTAGGAGTATCAATTTTGTGCTCAGCTATCTGGGAACTCTTTGAAGGAGGCTATAGAGTCTATAAAGTGAGGGGGGATATATTCCAGGCATGTGGGTAGTTCGTTCAAAGGCATGGAATCAAGATTCAGAATATCACATATAAGAAGGATTGTTTAACTAGAATGAAGACTGGAGGCAGGAAGTTCCATTAGGAGATCATTATAATAGCTCAAGCAAGAAGTAAAAAGGACTTGATCTAGGGTGGCAACTGCACAAATACTAAGAAAGGGACAGAATAGTAAAGGATGTTGGGGACATAGAGTCAAAAAATTTGGCATTTGATCAGATGGGAGGGAATAAGAATGTTTACAAGAAACTAGAGAAGGTTAGCCATGGAGTTCCACACTGGCAAGGAGTAAATATATTTTTTAAAAAATACTTTCTTAAACACAAAGAAACATTACTACCTTAATTTCTACTTCCTTTCCAAAACTCAAAATGAAATCCCACCAGCCCATGCTAATCTGACCTCTTATTACATGGGTAGTTGGTATCACCCAGCCTTGTACTTAACTCTCTGACAGCAGTAATCTTTACTTTTTGTTTAGCCTTGTAAGGTATATAGTAGGAACTCAGTAAATTCACATTCTATTCATTCATCCAACATTAAGCCATGTGGGTTACATGACATCATGCTAGGTGGTAAGTACCAAATTTGAATAAGAGAAGGGAAGGAGAAAGGACAAATAGTGGCGCATTGCTCCAAGTGAAGGCTCTAGGAGTGACTGTCAATCCTACTTGTTTATTAGCTAGTGGATTCATCACCACTCTAACAGTCTCATAGAAAGAGAAGGGACAGAAAGAGAAGAGAGAATGTAGGAGGCAGCAATTTGAGTTCATTAGGAAGAGACTGGATCAATCACAGTGATAAGAGAAATATTTTCCACAAATGTGAAAATGTTTAAATCTTTTTTCTAGTTCTCTCTCTCTCTCCACTACTCTTCCTAACACATGTGGCTACAAAAGATAACAAGCAGAGATACGAACACAATCATCTTTTAAGAGAAGATGAGAGAATCAGAATGGTGGGGAAAGATATTCATTAGATTCCCCATTTAGGTCTGGTGAGTTTTTAGGCAACTCAGCTTTGCCAGAAGTAGAAATGGGCCAGTTGGAAGGAATAGTTATGAGGTGAGGTGGGGGAAGCTTTCCCATATGGGTTCAAAGATTTAATAGGAACATGTTTTCTGTACTGCCAAAGAAAAGGCTGCCTGGATGAAGTGAAATGAACACCTGGCTTCTCTGAAAACTCAAGTAGTTTTCTGTGTAGATGGAGCCAAATAGTATTTGAGAAAGGAGCAACAAGGAAGGCAAATTGGCAGGGAATACCTCCTTCTCACTCAAGGAAGGACAAATAAAGACGTTCAATATTTTTGGCATTCTGTGCCATCCCTTGTTCTGTTCCACTGGTCTGGGATGTTCCCTCTCCTACTTTTGTTCAATGAAAGTCCTACCCACCCATAAATGCCCAACTTGTGTTACTTTTCCTCAAGTAATTCAGGACACAATAATCTTTCCTTTTATGGAAAAAAATGAACTTGATTATTTTCTGATTATCATATGTTTCTAAATCTCCAAGATGATTGTAAACTCCTAAAAGGTATTATAGTCCCTGTACTGCTAAATTCAGAGCTTAACATACTTTTAAATATAATCTATAAATTATTTATTATGTAAAATTTATAATTTTCTCCATCACTGTATTGTCTAGAAAATCAAGCAAACAATAAGTCACATTCTAATTTGTGTTTCATTTGCTGATTTCCAAGATGTAAATGTTCCCTGAAAATTTAATCATCGGCTCTTGAATGCTCTGGCAACATCTAGTAAAAACAGTCTTAAATTTTCAGGAATCAATGTTATATTTAAGATATTATGTGATACTTTTATTTGTAATAATACCTAGTTCTAGCAAAGTTCATTTGTTGCATCCTCACAGACACTTTGAAGTTTACTTTTTAGCTTAACAGAAATATGTCCCCAGTTAGTTTAAGAAGAAGAGTAAACTGTTACTATTTCATTCTGACTTTTTGCTTCTGTCTTTCTAGGAGTCAGGAAGTGCTAACTAGTTGCAGTTTGCAGTGACATTGTATACAATTTCTGCTTCAAGGATCTATCCATCAATCTACTCATCAATATAGGGGATCTTTAAAGAAAGAATTATTATCAGCTTTATTATTGTAGAGCTAGGCATGAGGAGTAGACCTGGAATTCCAATGGTATAGAGATCTCTTAGAAGAGGAAATTCTTTCAATCAATTCAGATCTGCATGTTCTCTGCAACCTAATAGTCTTAAAGACTTGTCTGGAACACCAAGAGGTCAGTTTAAGAGAGAGGGTTTTAAGCTAATGCTTTAACTACTATGCCTTTCATTATTATTATATGTATTATTATTATTTAAATTTATTTATTTATTTATTTTGCTGAGGCAATTGGGGTTAAGTGACTTGCTCAAGGTCACACAGCTAGGGAATGTTAAGTGTCTGAGACCAAATTTGAACTCAGGTCCTCCTAACTTCAGGGCTGGTGCTCTATCCACTGCGCCACCTAGCTGCCCCTATATGTATTATTATTATTATGATGATGATGATGAATGAAATATAGATAGGAAGATGCACCATCATGAAAATAATGTGTTAGAGATATGAGTATCAGGGGCTCCAAAGGTGACATTTTCTCCCAGTTTTCTAAAGTTGGCTTTCCTGAGAATCAGGTGATTCTAGTAAAGAGAAGAGACTACTTTATAGCCCTATATGGGCTGGCAACACAACCAGAGGGGAGCAGATGGTAGTGTATTAAGCGGCCTGGCTCTCTGGCTCCACAGCTGGAACCATTAAATTTTCACCTTTAGGTTCAACTGTATGTTATTTTCTGGAACCAATCTGGTTTCTTGGCCAAAGAGAGTTAAAAAACAACATGGAACTACAGCTTGGGAGGACCAGCATCATTCCTGTGATTGGTTACAGTCCGCTCTTGTACCTTGGGTTTAGTAATTGTGTTCTAAGTAATTTGCTTTTCCTCTCCTTTTATATGTTGTCTTCTCCACATTTGAATGAAAGCTCTTTAAGGGCAGTGTCTATTTTTCCTTTTTATTTGTAATTCAGCATCATTAAGTACTTAAATGTAATGTTTATTGACTTGTTTTGAGTCCCCAGATTCCTACCTTTCACACTATAATTCCCTGGTAATGGTGTCCATATCTTATTTTCCATCTTCCTACTATACTCAGGCTATTCCTTTATATCCCAAATAATCTGCCTTGATTAGTCTCTGGATCCCAGGCTACATTTGTATTAGCTTCCTAAATTCTGGTCTGTTTCCTTGACTTTTTGAAATAGTCAAGGTAGGTAGGCTCCTACCTGCCTACCAGAACCATCCACTGAAACCCTTGGCGTATTTCCTATCTCTCCAAACTTCCTGGTATTGCCTGATGCTGAGATTTGCTCCAATTACCTTTTCTACTTTTCATGGACCTATGAAATCAAAAATTCTTTAGCTGGGCCATTTTGCCACCCACTGGATCCAATTCCTGGATCATATAAGGCAGCTAGGATCATCTGTGACTTATTGGAATTGTGTGATCCTTCAATACTTGTCCCCAAGAGTAATGTGTGACATCTTTTAAATGTCTTATTGTGGCCTTTAAAGTGAATTGATTTTTTATGAATTTTATACCCCACCTTGGGGTCCTTAGCCTAATACACCCTCAGATATTTCATAACTGGCCTTGTGAATCCCTGGAATAGATCTAATCTAATCTGATCATTGCAGCTGCAGACACATTTTGGCCTGCAGACCAAGAGGCCTGCATGGAAAGTGAACAAATCACTAACATGTATGTCCTTAATTAGATTCTAAGGTAGTGAGAGTGAGCAAAGCTTTCAATTCTTCTCTTTCCCTTTCTATCGTTATTCTGGCAAGGAGGAGACAGTCTCAAAGGACTGATTTTTACCTCCTAACTATCATTCCATATTCTGGATATCAGAGATATCCTTATTGGACCTATCTTCAAATTAGCTATAAAGCATAGGAAGCACTCCTTTGGACAGGAATGTACTCATGTCCCCAGCAACCTCATCATCAGGAAACTCATCTCCTATGAGATTGTATCAGTCTTTGTACTTACATCTCATCAGTACCCTCAGTACCGTTTGCCCTCTTCAATTGAACTGGGAGTCAGGAAATTCAGGTCTATACTCAGCTCAGACAGTGTGACTCAGACAAGTCACTTCCTCTATGGCCCTCAATCTCCTCATCTGTAAGATGACTTGGGTTAGATGAGCTCCCAAAGGTGGAGCTTTCTTATGTAAAAATTCTATGCTGTTTGTCAGATCCAAGCTCTGACATGCGGACTTAGCTCACAGATTTAGTAGATGATAAAGGGAATCATAATCGTCATTGCAGCAGCCTTACCAGTGAAGCAAATTATTGAACTTTTAGCCTTCCTCCCCTTGGTTTTCCTGAATTAAATAGTTGATACCAGATGCTGTAGGCGATGAGGCGCAGATCAACTCCAAGTTGGAAGGGAAAACAGAGCCAGCTCATTAGGCACTGGGTCATTAGATGTTTTTGTTGATGCTCCAGGGTCAGCAATGAAATCAAACAGACCCTAAGGTGTTCCAAGTCTATTTTCTATAGGATCAGTGGGGTGAAGGATGTATAGTGGTTGAGAGAAGGAAAAAATATATTTTCTCATTCTCACTAATGTATCACCCTGAAGAGTGTCATTTCAGGTTTTGAATCATGGCTTGGGAAAGCGTTTTATCCATATGCCTCTTCTTTTCAGGCTAAACTTAAATTCTTATTTCCATCAGTATCTTCCTTCTCAGACTCAACATTTGGAGACTTTCTTATGTAGCTAATTAGGCATGTCCTGTGAAATGATTCTATATATAGTAAGGGCCAGACAGTGCCTGGTAGAAAAGTTGGGAGGACAAGAGAAAGCTCTATGCTGCATCTTCTCCTAAAGTAGAGTCTCAATTCTTGACATGGTGGTAGAGCACTGGAGTAGCAACAACAATAATCAGGAGCAGGGAAACTGTTTGAGAGGATTCAAACTTCTCTAAAAACCAAGAAATTATTTTTCATGAATAGTATGACTAATCAGTGGAATCACTTCAGGGGCATCAGGGAAATCATTGTCATTGCCCCTTCAGCAAAATACAAAACAAAATAAAACCTCTCTCTCCAAACACACTAATATCTTTAATTCCCCTCATTCATTCGTTCAAAAATATCAAATATTTACTGTGAGCAGAGAATCATATTTTTGGCTAAGATTTCTATTTTTGATTAAGTGCAATTAAATTAGTAGAAGAATTGATATTAGGAAAAGACATGAAAAACACTAATGGTATCACTGACATGTTATCTCTTTGAGGAATATTTATTGTTTCACTCCTTTCAATCAGTGATTCCATAGAGTATGAATGAATGTCAGTTCCTTTCCTAAGGACAAGTTTTCTTTAGGGACTAAAGATGGGATTGAAGATTCTTCAGTGATAATTATCATGTAGTGGATATTCTGACATCTAGGGGAGGGGTGGGGAGTAGGGGGGAAAAATTTGTAACAGAAAGCTTTGTAAGGGTTAATGTTTAGGAATTGCCCATACATATGTTTTGCAAATAAAAAGTATTAATAAATTTAAAAAATAAATTAAAAAAAAGAAGATTCTTCAGTGAAAAAGATAAGAGGGAAGACTTTGCATAAGACACTGGAATGAAACTGAGGTGCCTACTGCCTCCTAATGGCAAAATACTCCAATTATTGGGGGAGGAAAGTACTTAGAGAAAATATGGATTTAAGCACTACAAGCAAAAATCTGAAGTTTTTGAGGGACAGCTAAAAGCATATTGTCCTTTAATGTGAGATGAAAATATAGTTAAAATATAGTTTTAACTTCTGAGATGAAAATATAATTATTGATATCCTCATCTCTATTTTTGTGACCTGCGTTATAGACAAAGCCCAGAGCTACGTCATCCCGTCCTAGAGACATTAGGGGTATGCACACACACCCAAAGGACTGTGGCTCCAAAGGAGATGCTACATCTGGAAATTGCAAGAAGGCTAGAATGATAGAGTTCTTGATCTCTTCTTCATCACAGACCTCTTTGGCAGTCTGGTGAAGCTTTAGATATCTTCTCAGAATAATATTTTAAAATATGTAAATACATAAGATTACAAGGGAAACCAATTATAATGAAATACAAGTTGCTAAAATATGCATTTTTTTGTTTTGCATGATTGCACATACATAATCTATATCAATTCTTTGCCTTCTCAAAGAGGTGGAGGGGATGGAGAGAATTTGGAATACCAATTTTTAAAAAATGAATGGGTTTTTTTGTTTATATTTAATTGAGAAACTTGAGAAAATTAAATGTTTAAAAAATACATTAAAAAAAGGAACAAAGTAACAGGCCCCAGGTTAAGAACTCTTGAATTGGTGGGCACATTACCTGGATGGATAGCCAGCTGCACTGATACGGATGGTTTCCAGTACCCCACAGGCTCTGAGTTGCTGGACTGCTCTTTTTGGATCAAAGCTGCAAAATCAAAAAGTTTTTTTTATTTAATTTACAAACTACTGTAACAGAAATATTTTTGAAAATACTTCCCTCTCTACCCCAAAGCTAATTTATTAAACCTTTGCTTCCTATAGGTCATAAAAAAAATCAGCTTATACTTGTGAGCTCAGAGCCTGAAGTTAAACAGAAACTAAAAGAAATTAGACTACAAATACATGAACTATTCCAGCAGTTTCAGAAATTGGAATTTTGCTTGGGCTGTTTCTATTATCTGGAATCTTCTCTCTTTAGCCCAGGATCAATTCTACTCATGTTCTAGGCCCTCATTGTTATTTCTCTTTCATAAAATCTTTCCTGATCTACCAGATCTCTGAATTTCTAAAGCCCAGACTCAGTAAAAGTTAGCACTCAAAATCACCATCATACAATTTAGTGCTCCATTATACACTATTAGCAAATTAACGATGTTTGATACATCCAAGTCTTTGTCTCTTTAGTGATAGAATAAAAACTTCTTGAAGGCAAAAACTATGTCTCCTACTTCTCTGGTATCTCCCAAAGCACCAGCTCAGTCTTGGGCACAATGTTTTCATTCAACCTGCAGTCAATGTACCTTTACTACATATAATTCACTGTGGTGACTGCTATGGAAGATACAAAAATGTGCTTGAGGATCTAATGAACAAAAAGACAAACAGCTACACTGTAAGGCAGCATATGAAAAACAGACACTAGAGGAATAAACAAAGCTCCGTAGGAAATACAACAAAGGAGAGCTCTCCCAATCAGTTGAGGTGATCAGAGGAAGTTTCATAGAATGGGTAACATTTGGGCAGGGCTGCTTAAAAAGAACTCCTTTTTCTGTAGTGCTTTTAAGATTTAAAATGTGGTTTCTTCACAATAACCATTTGAGAATGATAGGGGGAATGTTATCCTTTCCATTTTAAAGATTAGATTTTTAAAGACTAAGAACAAAACACATCAATAAAACTAAAGGTCTAAAAATGAAAAAAATGCATAAAGTAAAATTTAAAACAACATATATGGCAATTAGATAACTTGCTTAAATGGAGCATTGGGACTCAAACTTCAGTCTTTGGATTCCAAGGTCAGGGTTCTTTCCATGGTACCTTTAAAATATTTTAATAATATGATTTAATATTATCAGAGAATATGTATGAAGTATTTATTGATAAGATGATTTATCCTCTCTGCCACCAGCCTCATCAGTTCTCTGATGAGAGTATGGAAAAAGATGAGATTGACCTATGGGGCTAAGACATTTATGGTAATGACCAATAAGATGCAGCTGGCTTCCAACTAATCAAAGTAAAACCTTTACAAATATTCATTGCATCCTCAGCACTGAGAATTGAAAGAGCACAGTTGAGATTTCATTTTAGGGCCTTGATTTGGAACCCTGAAAATTAATGTTGACTACTGCATAAACCATGGGTGGGGAGTGGGCAGACTGCTGCTTCAGTTGGATTAATGGAAATAGATACTTCATAACTCCAGAGCAAAGAAAAGCCTTCTAGGCAGTTTCTCCCTATGCTCATTTGTTACTTTCTCTCTGATGAGGTCAGTGATTCTTCTCCTGGTAAAGTAAACCAGTTCAACCAGGAAATGGCAGTGCATTTCTCATATAGATTCTTAATCACTTTTCTTTCCATGAGCATTTATTAAGCTATTATTATGTGCCTGGCACTATAAGATTAGGATTTAAAAACAAAGCAGAAACATTGACTTGTCTTCAAAGAACTTAAATTATAGAAGAAACAACAAGAACATAAGTAAGCTTTCAAAAGATATATCCAAAGCAAATATAGCTTAGCAATATAGCTTTCTTTATTAAATTTACATATTTGAATTTCCTTCTACCTGGATTCTATTTGTCTATGTAAGGACAAATTCATTAATTAATTCATTCAAATTCTTATTAAGCAATTTTATATGCATTTTTATGTATGTATCCACACATAAACATATATAAATATATACATATGTGTATACATACATACACACACTCAATAACACATCATACTAAATATAGAATCCAAGAATTATTTTTTCCCTCTTCTAATCTAGCATTACATAATGACTTCTCTTGTATACTTGTATTCCAATGGTACATTCCTGCTTCATCTCCTACTATATCATAAATTCCAAGAGAGTAAAGACCCTGCCTTCTGGTCTCTGTAACTACTCACAACTGCTTATTATTGTCTCTAAATATATATAATCAGTAAATGTTTATTGATTGCAAGGGGATGGGGGAGACCCAAGGCTACCTATGGGACTATATCTCCCTGTTCTCAAGAACATAAAAGAAGAGGTGTAAATGTGTGTGATACATATGTATATATATGTGCATGTACATATACTTATATATCAGTAATCATCACATAAAATGGAATATAGTCAATACATAATAAAAATAATCAAAGTGTTATGGGAGTATCCAGGAAGAAGAATCACAGAATTGGAGGGGGGTGGGGTTGGAAGGTATCTCAGGGTTCATATGTTCAGTCTATAGCTAAGAAAAATCTTCACTAAAATATATCATATAAGTAGTCATCCAATTTTGTTGTTGTTGTAGTTGTTATTGATGTTGCTGAGGCAACTGGGGTTAAGTGACTTGCCCAGGGCCACATAGCTAGGAAGTGTTAAGCATCTGAGGCCAGATTTGAACTCAGGTTCTCCTGACTTTAGGGCTGGTGCTCTATCCACTGCACCACCTAGCTGCCCAGTCATCCAATTTTTGCCTGAAAACTTTCAGTAAATGGGAACTCCCTACTTTGAAGGCATTTTGTTCCCTGTTCAAATCTCTCTCTCTAAATTCTACCCATGACTTTAGTTTTGTCACTTGAGACTAAACAGAATAAATCAAGCATCTGTTCCACGATAGGGTAGCCTCCCAGAGCCTTTGAGCTGCTTACATATTGGGAACCTCAAACCCTACCCTGCAATCCTCCTCTTCTCTAGGTGAAAGATATCCAATTTCTTAAAACAATCATTATACACCACAGACACAAGACCCTTTACTATCCATGTTCCTTCCTCTAGATACTCTCCAACTTACCAATGATCTTCCTAAACTGTTGCTCCTAGAACTACAAAAGTAATTTTTGAGAGAGAGAGAGAGAGAGAGAGAGAGAGAGAGAGAGAGAGAGAGAG
>JAJPUD010001015.1:188224-236168 GCA_023553655.1 Myrmecobius fasciatus | reverse complement strand
GAGAGAGAGAGAGAGAGAGAGAGAGAGAGAGAGAGAGAGAGAGAGAGATATTAAAGGTTTCTTAGGGAAGGTGTCACTTTAGCTGGGCCTCAAATTATAGAGAAGATTTTAACAGAATAATATGGGTAATGGATCAAAGATGTTAGGGGGTTCTTAACTTTTCTATGCCTTAAATTCCTCAGAGTTGTAAAATGGAGATGAAAACATCTCTTCTGCTTAACTGGAGAATCAAGTTCAAGTTCTAATTCTGGCTATTTTGAGCAAATAGTTTTATTACTTTAAAGAGATCACTAAAATCTCAACTCTATTTCTTATTGAAGGGACCATTAAAGTCTTGCCTCCATTTTTTTCTTGAAGCAATTGCTCAAGTCTCACCTCTATTTTTTCTTGAAGGGATAACTAAAATCTCAACTCTATTTCTCCTTGAAAAGATCATTAAAACCTTTTCTTCTTGAAGAGGTTGCCAAAGTCAACTCCATTTCTTCTTGAAGGGGTCACTAAAGTCTCACCTCCATTTTTTCTCAAACAGGTCACTTAGTCTTATCTCTATTTTATCAAATTCAAAATTGGGATAAAAATACCAGTCCTAACTAGTTCACAGAGTTATTGTGAAGATCAAATAAGTTAATAGATGTGGGAAGTGATTTTGGAAAGTTAAAAGGGAAGTGAGAACTGTTACATAAGTACAGGCAGCATCACCTTTTATTCTTTCAATTCTCTTTGTCTTAAAGAGAGCATTGATAGGCAGTGGGAAAAGTGTTAAATTTGGAATTAGAGGACTTGAGTGTGAATCCCAATTCTGCTATTTACTACCTGGATAATCTTGGAGAGGTTAACATTCTTGTGCCTATTTCTTCATCAGTAAAATGAGGGAATTAGCCTAGATGGCATCTAAAGTCCTTTTCAGTTCTAAATCTAGAATCCTGGGGCAGCTAGGTGGTGCAGTGGATAAAGCACCAGCTCTGAAGTCAGGAGGACCTGAATTCAAATCTAGCCTCAGACACTTAATACTTCTTGGCTGTGTGACTCTGGGCAAGTAACTTACCCCCAATTGCCTCAGGAAAAAAAAAAAAAACAAACTAGGATCCTATAATCACATCAGGCCAACATCTTATACTAAAGGTCATTTATTTTTGTTTGTTTTTGTTTTTTATTTTTTTTTGCAAGGCAATTGGGATTAACTGATTTGCCTAGAGTTATACAACTATTAAGTGTCTGAAATCATATTTGAACTCAGGTCCTCCTGAATTCTCTATCCATCATGCCATATAATTGCCTCTAATGGTCATTTATTTAGAGAGAGAAATACACTGGGAGAAAAGGTACTTGGGAGGAAATCAGCCCCATTCCCTGTGGAAGGACAAGAGACAATGGTATGGCCAGTGAATACTATAGCCTTAACTGAACATTCACCAAGGATCATACTGTCAAAGTGCATATCTTCTCCACCTTCTGGGAAGAATCTAGATTTTCATTTCTCCTCCTGAGACACGCATTTTCAATAGTTTGAGAAGACAGTGCATACAGACTCTGACAGACTTGGGACCCTCTCAAGAGTCATATTCCACTTAAGTAATTGCTTAAAATCTCCTTTCCCTTGCCCTAAATGATGCAAGATCTGGCAGCCTAGGTCAGGACACTATAACCATCTTGGATCACCAGAGGCCAAACCAACAGGTTCACTTTCAGGGAATCAGGCCAGTGCCCTCAAACAAAGAACAAGCTGACTGTGAATAGGTGAGCCACTCATGGGGGAAAGCTAGTGGCTACCTCAGGATCTTGGAAGGCTATAATCTCAAGTCGAGAGTTGGTCAGTCACAGTCATAAAGCATTTATTAAGTACTTACTACTTATCAAGGAATTAAGTGGCACAATACATAGAATGCTCAACATGGAGTCAGGAAAACTCATCTTTATGAGTTCAAATCTGGCCTCAGATACTTACTAGCTGTCAGACACACTAGCTGTGTGACCCTGAGCAAGTCACTTAACCTTTGCCTCAGTTTCCTCATCTGTAAAATGAGCTGGAAAAGGAAATGGCAAAACCACTATCTTTGCCAAGAAAACCCCAAATGGGATTTTTAAAACCTAAAATGACTAAGCAACAATGTTCCAGGCACTGTGCTAAGCATAGGAATCCCAAGATAGGCAAAACTATGGTCCCTACTATCAGAATAATTATATGATCCCTTGTATTTGAAGAGTTTTTTTTTTAAATCTCCAAATACTTCCATATTTGTTATATTATTTGAGAAGGACAACATCGGTGCAGAGAGAAATGAATAGTCTTATTAATATTTACTTTATTACTTTTTGTGGATATAGGGAATTGGAGAAAATCTGAGGTTAAGTGATTTCCTAACTCCATGCAACAAATTAGTGGAAGAGTCTGATCTGGAAACAAGGTCTCCTAATTCTTGGTCCTGTCCTGTGTTTCTTCACTGCATCACAAGGGACGAAAAGGGGAGAATTGTAGTTTTTTGGTGTGTGTGCGTGTGTATGTAGATGTAGGTATGTGTATATGTGTGTATATATGTATACTATAGTATGTATATGTATATGTACAGGTACACACACATAAATACATGTATACTTATATATTTAATAATATGCATATTATGATAATTATGTTATAATGTTATATATTTACACATAAATACATTGTGTATAATATGTATTTTTATATGTATGTTTTCTCCCCCAACACAATGCAAGCTCTTTGAGGGAAGGGATGGTTTTATTTTCTGTCTTTTGTATTGCCAGTGCAATCAATACTTGATGAATAAATGCTTGCTGATTGATTTTAAAAAATAATTAGGATAAAAGAATTTTGACTTAAAGGGGATCTAAAAGTCATCTATCACATCATTTTATAGCTAAGGAAACCAAAGCCTGAAAAGATATGTGACATGCCTAAAGTCACACAACTAATCAGTGACAGTTATTCAGGCTGGAACTGAAGCCTCCTGATTCTCCTGCCTCATCCTTCACAGACATTATGCCCTTCATACATGCTGCTCCTCTAACAGTCTGTCTGCCTCTCCTCATCTGGACTCAGCCAAGGAATATGTCAAGCACTGAAAATTTCTGATTTTGTTTCAAAAAACAAGAAAAAGAGAGTGAGAAGAAGAAAGAGCAGGACATTTCAGCACCCAGAGAAGGCTCACTTCATGCTCTCCCTACCATCTTTTTTCAAAGGCCAGCCCCATTTAGATTTAAGCAATCTAACTTCAATTTAACAATAGGGACTGATGGAAGTAAGCTCAAGAAAATCCTTGAAAAGATAAATCACGTGGCAGAGGAATAAGAAAAATTTTGAATAAAAATGAAAAAAATCCAACTCCAAGTGTGTTGGTCCCATACTTCTTAAGCAGTTGATTGAAAGCGGGATGTACCCCCTGCTACCATGCCATCCTCATTTGTACCTCTGTGCCTTTGCTTATGCTGCTTTCCCTTAACTGTCCCCACCTTAAAATGTCTTTCTGCCTTCATTTCATTTATCAAATTCTACTCATCCTTCAAGATCCACCCCAGTCCTCTTTCTTCCAGGAAAAGCCTTTGAAGTTTTTCTTTGCACTTAGCACTCACTATCGACTTTCATGTTTTATTGATGTATTTAGTTTTCATATCATAATGCCTCACTCTATTCCCTGTGAGTTCTCCCTCATGACCCAGTGAGTGCACTTGAGTTAGGGCAAAGTTCTCTTTTTCAAGTGTGTCTATCTTTATCTTTCCCGATAAAACAAGATCTGTGAGGTCAATGCAATAGTGTCACCTTAGGGTCATAGGAGCATAGATATAGAGCTAGAAGTCACCTTAAAAACCACATAGGGTTAACTCCCTCATTTTATAGATGTACTTGGGTCCAAAAATATGAAGCAATTTTTCTGGAGTCACACCAGAAATAAGCAACAGAATTGGGATTTGAACCCAGATTCCTCTAGGTTCAAATCCAGTCTATTTCCCCCTCCAATACACTACTCTGTCTCCCTTTCTTTTGTACTGTGCACAGTGCCATGCACAGAAGTAGGCATATAGAAGAAGCTCCTCATTGGTCTACTAGGGAATTTTTTCCCTAGTTACTTAGCTGGAGACCACACATGTAAATCTGCAAAGCTGTGTCATCTTTATGTTCACCTATATATCCAAAAGCACATTTCCTTTCTGCTCTCTCTAGACCTTCAACTCTCCTTGGAGAACATGAGTCATAACCCAACTTGACCTCTGAGTGACTGGACTGCTGCAAAAGGAAGACTTACTGGAAGGGCAGCTTTTCATCATTTGGCTTGATGCAGCGGACATAGTGGGGTGTGGTAGCATTCAGTGTCTCCATGAGCAGGTTCAGGGAAGTACGGAACTAGGAATGATAAAAAGAATAATTGTTACCTTTAAAGCAATCAAACAACTAGAACTGTGGCATAGTGTAAAAAGCAATAGATCAGGAGTTTCAAGACTGAGGTTTAAGTTGCCCATCAATCACTAGATTTTTTACGTGACCTTAGGTAACCCAAATCAATTTTCCAGTTTCAGGTTCCTCTTCTCTACAGAAGGAATAATAATACCTATATCATCAGGTTCTTGAATAGATCAAATGAGTAATTGAAGATGAAAACACAACTTAACCACATGGAATTATCATTATTGGAACTGGAGGTGGCTTACATTTATATTACATGGGAGGTCTTAGGTAAGCGGGATAGATGAGAATCCATTTTTAGTACCCAAGCATTCTACTGGATCATGGAAGGGTTAGGGGGCACAGACTAAGCCCCATTCCACATAGTAGGCTTAGGATTGAAACTTATTGGCAAGGCAATGGGTTTGAACTTTTCTTTTTGTGCTCCTGAATTTATTTAAACTGTTCTTGTACATTTCTGACATCATGACATTTAGACTCTCAGTGTCTCTGATTCAATGTTCAGTCTTTTCTCTAGGTTTTCCTGTCTCTTCTCTCTCCTCTACAAGTAAGTATGCTCTATAACCTACAGAGAATGCTATATTCAACACACACATTTGATTATATTGATGAGGTTGTTTGTGGTTATATATGAATATGAGTGACACAATAGGCAGATAAGTAATCTTAGTCAGTAAGACTTGGACTCAGGTCCCACCAGTGACACAAGCTGTCTATATGATCATGGGCAAGGGCTGTAAACCTCTTAATGCTCTAGTAAATTGTAAAACTTTAAGCTACAGAGAAGGTAAGATCTGCATTGGTAAAGGGTTTTCTCTGTTTTCTTTTGAGATGTCCCCATTTCAATTAAATCATGAGCTTTGGAATCGTCCTCCTTTCCTGTTCTCTCTTTTCTCCTTCTCCTCCTCCTCCTCCTCCTCTTCTTCCTCCTCCTCTCACTTTCTCTCTCTCTCTCTCTCACTCCTTCTCCATTTCTCTCTCTTTCCCTCCTTTCTTTCTCCTCCTCATTCTCTTCTTTCTCTTTTTCTCCCTTCCTCTCCCCCTTCTCTTCTGTCTCTCCTTTCCTTTCTATCCCCTCCCTCTCTCTTTTCCTCCTCCTCTTTTCCTTTTTCTTCCTCTCCTCTTTCACTCTATGTCTTTTTCTATATCTTTACCCCTCCTCTGCTCTCTTCCCTTTGTTCCCCCTCTTTGTTTCTATTTCTTTACCACCCACCCCCCCCCATTTTTATTAGGCCTGCTTTACGTGACAAAAATTCACTGTTTTGATGAAATCAAATATAAGTGGGTCTCACAGCCCTTTCCCCCCATGAAGTTGGGGGACACTGACCTGATGCCCCACAGTTTTCTTGTGCTCCTTGTTGGCAGCTTTAATGGGAGGTCTAGCAGAGCGGACACTGATTTTTGAAGATGCCCCTTTCCCAGATGAAGAAGTAGCAGATACTGTGTCTTTATCATCTTGGAATAAGTCAGCCACAAGTGGAAACTAGAAACAGAAACAGAAAGAATAATAAAACTATTATGCTTAAGTAGCATTCCATATACTTTTCAAAAAAACTTTTCCAATATTATATCTCATTCAGTACTAATAACAATCCTATCAAGTCAACAAGGGCAGACATGATTATCTCTGTTTAAAGATGAAGCATTTGAAACACAGAAAGACAAAGAGACTTAGTAAAATCATAGTAGAAAAATTTCATGACACCATAGAAAGAACCTGTCTGGAATTAGAGGACCTGCTTATATAGCCTATATCTGACTCTTACTGCCTGTGTGATCTTGGTTAAATTACATAAGTTCATTGGGCCTCAATTTCACAACTGGATTGAACTAAATGGATTCTGAGGTCTTTTCCGGTTCTAGATTGACAATACTATGATCTTATGAGTACTGCTATAGTGTACTTGATCTTATGAGTGCTGCTATAGTGTACTTTCCATCTAAAACTCTGGAAATTTCCCAGAGACTGTAATGACTCCAATAGACTCTCTACCCCACAAAACAAAGAAATCTAGGGAAATTCAAAATCCCTGAGTTGCTCTGTCAGAGTAAGATACTGATGATGACCAAAAGTCTCTTTCTCACTGGCAGAGAGTTAGAATAAAAACTAGCTACCAATTCTCCAGGAGTTTTCCTTCCCACCACTCAATTAGCATGAATCACCAACAATCCTTAGGTCTAGGATCCTACCTCCCTTCCCCAAATTTCTGGTCCTACTGGACACTGAAATAACTCTTTAAAAAACAAACCCAGATTTTATTGGTTTGCAGGCTTCATTCCCTCTGGGTTACTAGTAGTGTGTCCCCAATTCTATCCAGGATTGCAACAGACATGACCTATTCACATTATCCTCCTTTAATATTTTAAGTATATGCCATCAATAAAGCTAACTTCCTTTACTATTTTGTTGTGTGGTTCATGTCTTTTTAAATGAGACTTGAGTATTCCAAACCTTTCTAAGTCTGAATTAAGATATAAACCTCTATTTCTATACCAATGCTCAATTAACAGGAAAAATTTTTTTCCATGTGACTGTTAGCAGTTTATTAGATCATCTACTTGTAGCTGGAAGGGATATAAGAGGCCATATAGTTCAATCCATCCATTTTTGAGCTGAGGAAATGGAGGACCAGGCAGTGTGTCAAAAGTTAGATTTGAACTAGATCCTTTGACTTCAGAGTTAGTGTTCTTGCCATTGTACTATACTGAATGAGTGGGGACAAATCCCCCAAAAAACCTGCTCTGTGTCTCATAGAGGTATAGAGATGAACTTGAGACCTCAAAGGTTATACCCATAAAGCACAAGTTCCGGAAAGACTCTATCATGCTAGAACTGATGCTGAGTGAAATGAGCAGAACCAGGAGAACATTATACACAGCCACAAGACTATACGATGATCAATTCTGATGGACATGGTTCTCTTCAACAATGATGTGATTCAAACCAGTTCCTATTGTTCAGTGATGAAGATAGTCATATACATCCAGAGAGAGGCCTGTGGGAACTGAGTGTGAACCACAACACAGCATTTTAATGCTTTCTGTGAATATTTCCATGCATTTTGCTTTCCTTCTTAGGTTGTTTTTTTTTTTTTTCTTCTCTCTTTCTAGATGTGATGTTTCTTGTGCAGTAAGATAACTGTATAGATATGTATACATGTATTGTATTTGTCATATAATTTATCATATTTAGCATGTATTAGATTATCTGTCATCTAGGGGTGGGGGTGGGGGGAAGGAGGGGAAAAGCTTGGGAAAAAAAGTTTTTGCAAAGGTCAATGTAGAAAAATCACTCATATGTTTTGTAAATAAAAAGCTTTATAAAAAAAAAAGACTCTATCATGCTAGAATAGCCTAGAGTCTGGCCTTAAAAATAGATGAGATCCACATTCTGAGGAGAATGTAGTTTAGTATGTAGAGATTCATAACCAGTAGACTGCCTATTTAACAAACCCTTTGACCCTGGCATCCTGCAAAGGCAAAAATAAAAGAAAAAGAAAAGAGTTCTCAAGAGAATAAAATTCTTTCTAAAAAGGTTTCCTTTAAAGGGCCTCTTGTCAACAGGCTGCTTAGTAGTGTGAAAAATATATTGCAATAAAATTAAGTGTTATTTGCCTCATTGTGTATGTGTGTGGGGACCCAATCTTTTCCAGAGAATATGCGTAGGAATGATGAGAAGGATCAGGGGTCATCAAAGCTATTCTGAAAACTTCATTGTGTTCCTTCCTTTGAAGGGAGTAGATTACATATGGTTGAGCATAGGATCATTTAATGTCTTGATTAAAGTAGGAAGATCTGTTGTATGACTTTATAATACCAGAATCCACCTTCACTCAGGGATACAACAGGATTTATTGAAATTAGGTTCAGAAGACTATGCAAGGTCAATAGGCAATCTTCAGACTCAATGCTTGGTAGGACAAAGTCTGCAGAAAATATCTGCAAGTGCTCTCATCCTCAAACTTTGCCTTACACATTAAAATAAAATAAAAGTTCCTTAATGAAGATAACTAAAATATTTTATAATTAATGATGTTGAGGATTTTTTTTTGTAAAGCCATCTACTTTTTCTATGTAGGAAACAAATGTTTACAAATGTAGATGGAGTTGAATAGTAAGAGATATTCATTCATTAAATAACCATTAACATCTACCATGTGTGGCACTATGTTAAGTGCTTTGGATGCAAAAAAAGAGTCAGGCATTCCCTACCTTCAAGGAGCTTACAATCTAATGGGGGAGACAAAGTGCAAACAAATGTAAACAAAAGAAACTCTATACCTAGCAAATAGGAAATAATTCAGAGAAGGAAAACACTGGGATTAATAGATATTAGGAAAGAATTCCTGTAGAAGGTGGGATTTTAAATGAGATTTAAAGGAATCTAGCAAGGTCAGTAGTTAAAGCAGAGAAAAGAAAGCATTCCAGGCATGTTATTGTTAAGTTGTTTTTAGTTATGTCTGACTCTTCATGCACTCTTTTGGGTTTGGGGTGGCAAGGATATTGGAGTAGTTTTCCTTATCTATCTATCTATCTATCTATCTATCTATCTATTTATTTATTTATTTATTTATTTTAACAGATGAGGCAAGCAGGGTTAAATGTTTTGCCTAGGGTCAGACAGCTATTAAGTGTCTGAAGCTGAATTTGAACTCACAAGGATGATACCAAACCTGGCATTTTATCCACTACTCCTCTAGCTGCTCAGCTAAAATCTTACCATGTTTTCTTGAACGAGATCTGGGTAACTTATATGCAAATCTTCAAAGAATATTATTATTGGATTGCTTGTTCTCTCTTTCTCTCTCTCTCTCCCTCTCTCTCTCTCTCTCTCTCTCTGTCTCTGTGTCTCTGTCTCTCTCTCTCTCCCCTCTTCTATGCTTCCATGTATGTGTGTGTCTCTGTGTGTGTAAGACATAAAAAGACTGCAAAAATAGGGAGGGGTCAAGTTAGGAAAGATTCTGAAAGCCAGAAAAATAGTTAACTAGTAGAGCTAATTCCAATTTTCCTATTTGCCATATGTATTGATATTTCTCCAATATTTTCAATGTATATCTCAATTCAGTATGATTGATAAATGTAGACTCCAGTTTTTAAAGACTTATGAAAGTATAAGTTGAAGGGTACAATCTGTCTAAATACAGCATTGTCCAAAAAAGAGCCCAAGAGCAAAATGAGCAGAACCAGGAGATCATTATACACGGCAACAATAAGACTATATGATGATCAATTCTGATGGACATGGATCTCTTCAACAATGAAATGTTTCAAACCAGTTCCAATTGTTCAGTGAAGAAAGCCATATACACCCAGAGAGAGGGATATGAAATGTGGACCACAACATAACATTTTCATGCTCTCTATTGATGTTTGCTTGCATTGTTTCCTTTCTCAGATTTTTTTTTTCTTCTTGTAGATACAATTTCTCTTGCACAGCAAGATAAGTGTGGAAAAATGTATACATATATATGATTTGCCAAGTATTTTAACAAAATTAACATGTAGTGGACTTCCTGCCATCTAGGGGAGGGGTGGAGAGTAGGGGGGGAAAAATTTGTAACGGAAAGCTTTGTAAGGGTCAATGTTGAAGAATTAGCCATACATGTGTTTGCAAATAAAAGGCTTTAATAAAAAAAAAAAGAGCCCAAATTCACAAGACCCTTGGAATATGTGTAAATGAAGCATTTGTCCGTGATAGGAATCTTAACATTTTCATGCATTTGAGGGAAATCAGAAAATTCCTCAAAATATGTAATAGGGGAGAGAACAAGTAATCGTACAGTTCCTCCATGTGATCCTGAAGGTAACAAGTAACTAATGGAGTTTATTGAGGAAAGGAAAGACAACGTTAGACTTAGGCTTTAGGAAAATCATTTTGGCAGGAAGACATTGGAGAAGGGGCAGGTCTAATACAAAGACACTACTTAAAAAGTCGTAATAGTTGAGATGAGTATGATAAGAGTTGGAACTAGAATCATGGTTATATGAATTGAGAGAAAAAGATGCAAGTTTTTTTTCATTTTATTGAAGCTTTTTATTTGCAAAACATATGTATGGGTAATTTTTCAATACTGACCCTTGCAAAGCTTTCTGTTACAAATTTTTCTCCCCTACTCCCCACTCTTCCCCTAGATGGCAGGAAGTCTACTACATGTTCATTATATTAAAATACTTGACAAATCAAATATTGTATACATATTTTTACAGTTCTCTTGCTGTGCAAGAAAAGTCGGATCTACAAGAAAAAAAATCTGAGAAGGGAAACAATGAAAGCCAACATCAATAGAGAGCATGAAAATGTTATGTTGTGGTCCACATTCATATCCCTCTCTTTGGATGTATATGGCTTTCTTCATCATTGAACAATTGGAACTGGCTCGAAACATTTCATTGTTGAAGAGAGCCATGTCCATGAGAATTGATCATCATATAGTGTTGCTGTTGCCCATTTCACTCAGCATCAGTTCATGCAAGTCTCTCCAGGCCTCTCTGAAATCATCTTGCTGGTCATTTCTTACAGAACAATAATATTCCATAACATTCATATACCACAATTTATTCAGCCACTCTCCAATTGATGGGCATCCATTCAGTTTCCAGTTTCTAGCCACTACAAAAAGGGCTGCCACAAACATTTTTGCACATGTGGGTCCTTTCCCTCCTTTAAGATCTCTTTGGGATATAAGCCCAACAGAAAACACTGCTGGGTCAAAGGGTATGCACAGTTTGATCACTTTTTGAGCATAATTCCAAATTGCTCTCCAGAATGGCTGGATCCGTTCACAGTTCCACCAACAATGTATCAGTGTCCCAGCTTTCCCTCATTCCCTCCAACATTCATCATTGATAAATGCAAGTTATGCTGTGAAGGTAGAAATTACAAGATTTAGACACTGAGTAGATATGAGGAGTCTAGTATAACAATGAGGTAAGACACAGATTTAACCAAGACTCATTCACTCAAAAATCTTTAATTTTTGAACAAAGTGGCTCCCTATTAACTCTGAGATAAAGTTCTCAAATCTGTAGTCTGTCATTTAAAATCTTTCACCTATCTTTACATTCTTTTTTTAATATTCATTTTTATATAGTCTCCATTTCAGCTAAATGAATCTACTAGCTATTCCTTATTCATTTTAACTTTTGCCTCCTATGTCTTTACTCAATCTCCCACATCTGCAATATCCTCCCTCTCCTCTATACCCTGCCTTTTAAGTGTCCTAGCATTCTTCAAAGCATAGTTCATTTACCAGTTCTTTCATGTGTAAGGTCCTTTCTGAGTCCCTCCCCCAAATGTTAGTGCTACATATAACTTTGCTTTACCTAGGTAAAAATTTACTATCTATATACCCATTGTATCATTTTTCTTTATTCAACCTCTTCCAAGCACAACCTCCCAATAAAATATCCCTTCAGAGCATTAAACATTTAGACTAAGCATCCTGAGTTCAAATCCTGCCTCAGACACCTATTAGTTTTCTGATTCTGGGAAAGTCACTTAACTTTTCCCTCAGTTTCCTCATCTACAAAATGGAGCTGGAGAAGGAAATGGCAAAGCACTTTAGTATCTTTTCTAAGAAAACTCCAAATAGGGTCATGAAGTTGGACATGGCCAAACCAAAATAGCTTATAATATACATGGTATCATCAGAGTGTTAGAATAGCAGTTCCACAGTAAAATGACAAGAATGTGGATCTAAACACCAAAACCAATTAATTTTTTTTTATTTCTGTTGCCTATCATATGTGTATTTGTCACATAAGGGAAGTAATAAATGGATCTTTATTTGAATGTGAATTGAATTGTCTATTTCACTCCTCCACTGAGCCAAATTCTGCCCATTACTGATATAATTAGTAATTAAAATACCACCTTCTCTATGGAGTATGAAGATTACAACTTTAATTGACTTATCTTCTGAATATACCTCTCATCACAGAACATATAATGATAACCAGCACTTATCCTAACTACTGACATTGTCCAGGCTTCCCACTATGTCTAGATTCAGTATGAAGACCAAATTATAACATAAAAGCCACTGAGCTCTAAGTATGTTAGCAACAGAAGGAAAATCTAGGTTTGTAATCCATCTTTTGGACTTTAGATCAAACAGTTTAAACATGGGCCAAAATGGTAATGACCGGTTAATCTTTATAACATTCTATAAATTTGAGAGGGATTTCAGATTTGAACAGAGACAAACTATCAGAGAGAGTTCCACCCATCCAGATCTTAGAAATGGGATCTTTCAGATAAAAAACAGAGAAACCAAGATAAGCAAGTGAAATGCAGAAAGGTAAGCACAGAGGGCCAAAGATTCAGATACTAAATGCTGAACTTTGCCATTTTATATTTATCTAAGGACCATTCCACTAGCTCTCCCACTAGCTCTCAGTGACGACCACTGACAGGATGAGCTCTGAGGAGAAAGAGACAGACATTCTGAAACAATTATCATCTGAGATGCTCTAACAAGATAGTTAGAAGTCCAACTTAGAGACCTCTCCATATGTTCACCTACAGGGCTGAAATTTATTCCTCCTGTTATCTGCCCTTTTTATTTACTTTCTTGATCAGTTTCTAGATGGACAGTTGAATAGAGGGAAAGCCCACCATGCTTCCTTTCCTTTTCTTGCAGCTGAAGACTGTGACCACCAGTTTTAAAACTGATATCTCTTTATATGATCTTGCTTTAAGTGTATTCTCAGTATACATGTGATAATGTATTAAAATCCAGATGGCTCCTCAAACTTATGCCAATTCTGGTTACTGGATGCTAGTGAGATGAAGAATGCACTAACCTGAAAGGGAACACGAGTACTAAAGCTTCATAAACCCAATTTGGATTTGCTAGAACAACTTTAAGTTACATATTTGTTTTAGAGCATGAAGGGGAAAAAGAGAATTATATTTTGTGGCTAATTTCTCTTTGAGACCAGAAATAATAAGAAAACTCCAAGTTATACAGTATAATGCACTGAGATTCTCTTGACTATTATCATTTTGATGAATCATCTTTAAAAAATGTTCCTTTCTGAAGGAAGTAATGGGATCAAAGTCATCCTTCTACCAAGAGGAGGAAGGAGAGAGAGAAAGAGGGATTTCCTTTTCAATAGCACACTAAGCTCAGCCTGTTTTGTCCACCAGGGTCACCTATTTTGTTTTATAAATTATAAAATAATAAATCTTCAATTACAAGTAGTTTACTGAATTTTATTTCTCACATACAGAGATTAGGGTAGAGAGGAGTAAAGTGACTCATTTGAATTATACAGTTGAACAAACCAGAACTAGAGTATACTTGATTTTTTGGCCAGTGCTTTCTACTCCAATGACAAGCAAAACTCCAAGTATTGCTCCTGCCATTAGCATTATTTGTACAGGTAAATATTTATGGACTATTCAGTAAAACACTGCACTAAGAATTTGAGATATAAAAGGTAGAAGATGATCCCTGCCCTGGAGGAGCTTACAATCGGAGATACATTCCTCTCTCCTGCAAATTCATCTGTTGAAAAAGATGCTATGATATAGCAGAAAGAGCTTTAACGTTGGAGTAAAAAAGTTCAGGCTCAAATCTTGACTTTCCCATTTACTATCTCTTGATTTGTGGAATTTATTTAATCTTTCTGACACTTAGTTTCCTCATAAGTAAATTGATAGGGATGGCTCTCTAAGGTACTTCCAGTTCTGAATTTATGCTCTTAAGAAAAATTAAAAATATGTATTCTCTGTCAACTTCTTTTGAACAGTTTATCAGTTCATTCAATCTCATAAGAAAAAAGTTCATGCACTACTCAATTGGGTATTCTGGAATATCAGATAACCTTTAAGGGTAAAATCACAGTTAAACCTCAGGGACATGTGGTTATGGAACAGTCTAATGGATGGACAGATAGCATGTCAGGAGGCAGAAGATAAATTTACATTCCCCTCTCACTCTCACAAACCTTATTCTGACAAGAGGAAGTGAGTCATATATGAAAGAGCTCTTTTCCCCATAGAGCCTGGGGGTGAAGGAGTAATTAATTTAGTATAACTCGGAACTATATACTCCCTGGACTACTTGGTACTATATAGGAAATGAGTAGATAAGTTGTGAACTAATCAATCCCTTTCCCATGTAGGAGATCAATGAGTAGACCCAAGTAAGTGGGGGAAATGTTTATTTGTTCTTGCCATACCTCTGAAAACAAATATTCCTTTGTAAAAGCTAACTGGATTATCAAGTGGTTAAGTGAAACAGAGGGTAGGTAGACCTCTACAAAGGGGAAATAAAAATGGTAAGGCCTTAAGCCCAATGGAAGAGATGAGAGAATTTCCCCCTACCTCCTAAAATTGGAAAATTGGACTGGAGGGCAAAAAGGGAAAAAAATCTGGTTCTGACAGTAGGGATAAGAATAGTCACTCACTAATACAAAAACAAAAAATAAAAAAATAAGCATGGTTACAAAGGAGAAATATGAGAAGATATTGCCACCATTCCTTGTCATGCCCCCTTCTCCCCAGGCAGATGGGATGTGTACAAGTATGGAGAAACATTATCTATTTCAGATATTTTTTTCCAATGTATTGATTGGTTTTACTGGTTGTTTTCTGGTATCCTTTTTTCTTTTTTCTTTTCCTATTATTGTTATCATTTAGAATGGCTTTTGATACAAGGTGGAAGGGATATAGTGGAAATTTTAGGTGATATGAAAATATCAACAAAATTTATTTTAAAAAATAGAACAAAATAGAAAGATGGAAAAGTTAACAAGCTTCTCTGTTCTCTTTTTCCAAGAACCAGTCAGTATCTAGTTGCTACACAAGTTATTTGCATTTAAATGGACAATTATGAAGTAATAGGTTCTTACCAATTGCCAGAAGTAAAAAAGCTTCCCCCTCTTCTACCTAAACTTTAATTTCTATGTCTGGATTTTCAATTCAGAGGCTAAAATCACCATCATTAACTCTATGCCAATGAGGACCTTGAAGAGGGACACAGTATCTGTTCTTACTATGGGATATGACTGCTACCTTGCTGAATTAATTATTCCATGGCATTCTTTATACAAAGAAGAACATTTACTGGCTAAATGACCCTTAAGCAAATTACTTAAACTCTTCTTAGGTACAATGGGCATGTTAACACCTCAGCACATTTTTTAACTGTCCCTTTCCTTCTATTTTCGCCATAAGCACCCTGTTTCAGGCCCTGGTCACATCTTGTCCACATTAGCATCCTAATCTCAAATCTCTTTGCTTTCTGATCCCTCTTTCACACAGCTACCAAAATGATATTCCTAAATAAAGGTAGGATCTGACCACACCACTGTCCTGTTTAAAACAAAACATCTTTACTAGCTCTCTGATAATTTAAAAATAATATAAAAACTCCCTTGTTTGGTGTTTAAATTTTTCACATTTACTTGAATCTATCATTCTAGGTTAAATATATACCATTCCCTACCTTGTGAATTCAAAGTTCTAATAAAACCTATTGGCTTATTTGCTGTTTCTTATATATATATATATATATATATATATATAACATCCCATCATTCCTTGCTTTTATCTTTCCCAGGCTGTCACTCATGTCTGGAATATACTCTCTCCTTAATTCCATCTCTTGGAATTCTTACTTCTTTTCAAGGTCAGCTCAAGTTCAACCTTCTAGACATATTTCCTGATTCTCCTAAGTATTAATTCCTGGTCTCACCCCAGTTCACTTTATTTTATAAAGAAACTGAGGCAAATAGAAATAAGTGAGTTGCACAGGTTAATACAACTAATGAATGTCTGAAACCTCAATTTGAACAAAACTAGTAAGTGTATGAAGGACCCTATCTGTCTGCCTGTCCACTGTAAATATCCTATGTCTATTTGATGAAGTATGAGAAGTCATGAAGATGGGGAGTAGTCCAGAAAGAATTCACAGACTCGGATCATCTTCCCATTAAGGTCCAAAAGCTTTATTATGATACTACAAGTTGGGCAAAAATTCCACTGAAAGACTATCATGGCAGGCTAAATTCCCTAGCACAAGTGACAAGAGGGAAGAGAAGACCTTTTATAGAAAAGAACTCAAAGAGCCATCTATACTCAGAGTTAGGACTGTGGGAACTGAGTGTGGATTATAATATACCATTCTCACTCTTTTGTTGTTGTTGTTCGTTTGCATTTTTCTTTTTCTTTTTTTTTTTCTTGCTGAGGAAATTGGGGTTAAGGGACCTGCTTAGAAGTGCCTGAGGCCAGATTTGAACTGAGGTCCTCCTGACTTCAGGGCTGGTGCCCTATCCATTGTGCCATCTAGCTGTACTGCATTTTGTTTTCTTATTCATTTTCTTTCCTTTTTGATCTGATCTTTCTTGTGCAGCAAGATAATTGTACAAATATGTTTATATATATTGGATGTAACACATTTGTACATGTATAATATATATTGGATTACTTGTCATCTAGGGGAGGCGATGGGAAGGAAAGAGGGGAAAATTTGGAACACAAGGCTGTGCAAGGATCAATGTTGAAAAATTGTCCATGAGTATGTTTTGAAAATAAAAACCTTTAATAATAAAAATAATACAAATTAAAAAAAGGACTCAAAGAGGCCTGGAGAGACTTGCATGAGCTGATGCTGAGTGAAATGAACAGAACCAGGAGATCATTATACACGGCAACAAAACTATATGATGATCAATTCTGATGGACATGACTCTCTGCAACAATGAAATGTTTCAAACCAGTTCCAATTGTTCAGTGATGAAGAAAGCCATATACATCCAGAGAGAGGGATATGAAATGTGGACCACAACATAACATTTTCATGCTCTCTATTGATGTTTGTTTACATTATGTTTCCCTTCTCTGATTTTTCTTGTGCAGTAAGATAACTGTAAAAATATGTATACACATATTTGATTTGTCAAGTATTAAAATACTTGTTATGTTAAAACATAATTAACATGTAGTAGACTTCCTGCCATCTAGGGGAGGGCTGGGGACTAGGGGGAAAAATTTGTAACAGAAAGCTTTGCAAGGGTTAATGTTGAAAAATTACCCATACATATGTTTTACAAATAAGAAGCTTTAATTAAAAAAAAAAAAAAGGACTCAAAGCAAGATATGCTAATTATGCTAGTTGTTTGCCTTGGAAAATTATACAAAATAACTTCAGAGTTGATATTTATACCTTGGCCTCCTTATAGTTTTTTAAATACAATAACTGTGGGGTCCAGATAATCCGGTCAATGTTCTGCCCTATGGCCTACCTAAACACTGGGTTGCTAGCAGGGACATGGCTTTTTGCTGGGGTTTTATTCACCCCATCATATTTAGATTTTATGTGTATTTATATGCTAGCATTATATTCTCAAAGGAAGTTCTCTGAGAGAAGGGATTATTTAATGTTGAATCCTTGTGTCCCCAGGACCTTGCACAGTTGCAGGTACACAGTAGTGACAAGGTCCTGAGTAGCTAGGTGGATTGGTACGGAAAGCCTGAGTACAGAGAAGATTACTCCCTGAGGCAAGCAGGGAAGGTTACAGTCCCACCTCCTGTGGAGGTCTTGGATAACCCCACCTTATCATATCCAATCAGAAAGCCAGTTTATGTTGTTAAACCCCTAATGTTAAATTTCTCCTATAAATCTGCCCATGATCTACATCATTTTTGTTGATTTCCTTTTGCGTTAGCCTGCCTTGGAGTTCTGCCTCATGGTGTCTTTCTCCTTACCCCATCCCACCTGTGTGCATCTTGGTGTTTATAGTAATAGCTAACTAACTAATTCTTTTAGGGTGCTAGATCTCTTTTAGGACTTAGCCTGCCAGTCAGTGGCACATTCCCATCTCATGGCATATTCCCTTTCTCCTGCTTAATTGTGAGTTCCACTGGGAACTTGTTTTTTTCCCTTGTTTTTTGTTAAAAACCCCTTTCCTTGCTAACAATATGCTCTCCCAAACCTATTTCATATTTACCACTCCAGGTGACTATTTTGCCTTTCTTTTGTCTGTAACAACTTCTTATAAATAAAGACACCTTTTGGCAAAGAGAAAGCCCTTGTGAGTTCTTTATATGTAAATTGTTACCAAAAATTATCATTTGGTGTCAAACCTCATCATTTGGTGCCAATTGCTCTGTTCAATCTCATCAATAGAGTGATTGATATGTGTTGATTGCATAGTTCTAAGGCAAGGAAATATATAAGAGGTCATCTGGTCTAGGCTCTTCTAATGAACCTTTCAATGTCATTGGGAAGATCACACAAGACAATTGATTTCAAAAACTCTATAAATTATGTAGTGCTATAAAAATGTGAATTATTTATTATTATTGATGTTGTTGCTGTTATTTTCCAAGGAAAAGCATACTTAGAAAGCCCCTAATGAGCACCTCCAAATGTAACAAAAGTAGTTTCCATGGAGGAAAACGAAAATGCTCCAAACTGAGAAATCTCGATTACATTGTTCCCAGGCAGGTGGCTGCAAAGGTCAGCCTGATCACTATCTGTTGAATTGTCCCTCTGAGACTGGCAAGGCTGCATTTCAATTTCAGCCACAGAAAGCCAACAATACTACTTCTTTTCTGGGCACCTCCTCAAACAGATTTTCATTTCCCTTTTCCCATTTTTATGGAGCATTTTACTGGTAAAAACAAACCCACCTAGAAAGGGATAATAAGCAAAAAGGCTGTGGACCTGTTAAAAAGAAATACATTTATTATCTTACTTACCTACACATACAAGCATTATAATGACTGTTCACTTACAAGCCACCTAGGGCTATGTATTATTAAGGAAGAAAATGTAAATTCCACTTTGCTATGTTTCACTCAATTTATAACACTGACTGAGAGTCCCCTGCCTGCAAAATGTTGTACATATTATAGGAGTTACAAAGAAGAAAAAAAGACATGCCTTTGCCCTAATTAATTTGTTTCACTTCTACAGATATTCTAGAAAATACATAATATTTAATAACTAATTAGAATAAATTAGAATAAAACAACTAAATTAGGAGACAGGAGACCTGAATTTTAGTCCTGGTTTAGCCACTAACTAGATCAATGGTAACTGACAACTCCCCTGACAATTGGGGTGATCTGAAAGGGTCCCTTGCAGATGAAGCACTTGATATATGCTTTGTATGGAGAGATTCTGGGGGATAGAGCTGATGAGGGAACACATTCCTGGCACAGGAAAGAGTATACAAAAGGAGAGAGGAAGGAGATGGAATTCCATGTAGAAGGGATATCAAATATATTCTGTCATGTAGTATATGGAGGGAGGAGTGATGTGAAATCAATGCAGAAAAGGCACTGATATGGGAACTAGGGGGGTTGCAAATTCTTTCTCTAGTATTGCCTCAGTGATTTTAGACAAATCACTTAATATCCCAGAGCCTCAGTTTCCCCATTTGTAAAAAAAAGGGGAGGGTTGGGCTAGATGGCCTCTTCTAACTAAGATACTATGTATTTAGCTCAAGTAAGACTAGAGAAGGGTAGTTGAAGGGAGCTACTAATTCTTGTTTACAGAAATGAAACTAGAAATTCTTGGGCTTAGATCAAATTATGTACAAAGCCGTCAAAACAGAGGATTATTTACAGAGTGGCTCTGTTCCCCTAGTGATTTTATGTACTTTACAATCTGTAATTCCCTAATGCTCAGGAAGAAAGGGAGATGTATAGTACTTGGTGAAAGTGGGACTTGGGATATGGGGCAGGAATAAGAACAGGGTCTTGGGAAGAAGTGACAGAGATGGAGGGATGATCACATCATGCCATGAAGAAGGAAAGAGGACCATGAGATGCTGGAATATGAAGCTTGAGGACTTCTTGGGAGGGGAATCACACCACTGTTGACATTCTGGGCCCCTGGAAGAAAACCTCTGGTTTCCCTGGCCTAGTTAAAGATCTGCCCTATACCTGAGGTCTTTAAATGAAAATTGGATAATTATCTCTTGGGAAGATTGTGTAGGGCATTCTCCTCCATGCTAAAGTTGAACTAGATGGATTTTTAATGTCCCTTGGAAGAGATTTTGATTCTATGATTGGGTAAAGATAGGGCTACAAAATGTGAAGCCTTCAGTAAAATAAAGGAAGATGAATAAAAGATGGATCTTTAAAGCAGCTATGTGGGAAAGTGAGCCTTGAGTTTGGAGATCTAAGTTCAAATATGGATGGCTTCAGACACTTCCTAGTTGTGTGACTCTGAGCAGGTGGCTTGACCCTGTTTCCCTAAGTTTCTTTATCTGTAAAATGAGTTGGAAAAGGAAATGACAAATCCTCCAGGATTTTTGCCATAAAAACCCCCAAAAGGGGTCAGACACAACTGAAAGAACAACTTAAAAGCTGAAAATCTCTGAAATTGTCTCTCCAGCAGGGCTTTCACTTGAAGAAGCCATTAGTTTTCTTGTTAGGATCTCAAATTCAGACAAAAGGTTTTAGATGTTCCATCAATCTTTTCCCACCCCAGATATCATGTCAATCCCCTAAACACTGAAAATCAATAGCAATTTCATTCTCAAATATTCCAAGCAAAAACAACATTCCTCAATAAAATACAATCAGATATCCACAATGGAATCTCCCCCTTCCCCATTTTTTTCTTGAAAAAAATAAACCCTATTATATACATACTCTAAATATTTGATATAATCTTCTCCAAGTACTTCTTGGAACAATTCTCCCTTCTACAAAATGGCTGAAATCCTCACAGCCTCCATACTTATTAACCTCAGTTCTAAATCCTGCCATAGAGCTTTAATACCAATATGACCCTGAGAGAGTAATTTGTTCTCTCAGCTTCAGTTTACTCATCTGTAAAATGGACACCTATTTCCCAGGACTGTTGTGAGGATTTAATTGGATAATACGTAGAAAGTATTTTATAAACCTCAAAGTACCACACACACACACACACACACACACACACACACACACACACAAACACATGTTTATTATCTAATTTTGAGTTGAGAATAATAATATTCAATCAAAACAGAAAGAACACACATAGATACACACACACATATATGTTTATTATCTAATTCTGAGTTGAGAATAATAATGTTCAATCAAAACAGAAAGAACACACATAGATACACATACACATATATGTTTATTATCTAATTCTGAGTTGAGAATAATAATGTTCAATCAAATCAAGAAGAATTTCCTAAGCACTGATTGCCAAACATTACTCTTTGTCAAAAGTCAATGGGACCAGATCAGAATATTTTGATAGGGGGTGGTAAATAAAATCCCAGCAAAAGGCCACATCCCTGCTAACAACCCAGTGTATAGATATATCATATGGAGGGGCATTAACAGGAGGACTGTTAACAATCTAAAGCAAAGTTACTCTCAGAAGCAAGCATGGAGGACCACTGACAGGTCCTTAAGTAGGCCCCTTTGTTTTCTCTAAATGGGAAGTAGTTGCAAAGGGCTTTAGTTTTATTCCTTGTGGAATTTCTCGAATTGAGACCCCACAGTTATTGTATCCAATCAGAAGGCCAAATTAGACATCAACCTCTTATTTCTCTCTGTAAAAGAACATACTGGCACACTACTGCTTGCTAATTCCTTTTTGGGAATTTAGGAGCCCAATGAATGGTAATCTGCATTTCTCCCTTCCCCCCAACTTCTTTTAGAATTATCCTTCACTAAGAGTCACAATGTCTCTTCCCCTTTGCTATGACATCTTTCCCCTTGTTAATGCCAAGTTCCGCCAGGGAATTTAGCCTAAGTCTTTCTCCTTGTTGATCTTTAAAGTCCTTTTGGGAACTTAGCCTACCAATAATAATAATAATAATAATAATAATAATAACAAATACCAATAATAATAATAAAAAAATTGTTGCCACTTGAGTTGGAGATGGTCTAAGTTTACAAATTCTTTTGAGACACCTCTCAACACAAGGCCAAAATCTCAATATATTTTTTGGGATTCAATACCACCATCCTATCAATTTGATTCAACCTAAGTCAATGGAATGACTAGACAACCAACATTTACAATCATTTATATAAAGTGCTTTCTACATACAAGGTATTATATAGGTGCTACAGAATTAACCAAAGGTAATTAGAGGAGATTCTTTTGCTTGATGGAAGGATCTACCATAGGAGAGATTATTTCTGAAGAATTTGTATTCCCTATATCTTAGAATTTACTACAAAAACATAAGAGAAAAGTATCTGAGGTATTTTTGTATCCATAAAAAAACCACTTTTTTTGATATTTTAAAATTTTTTTTTCAAAGAAGATTCACCTTCTCTATCTATTAACTCCTTCCCCTCTCACTTCCCAGAAAGTAAGGAAAAAAAGTCACCTGTTACAAAGATAGATAATTAAGAAAAAACAAATTCCTGGATTGTAGGTGAACCATTTAAAAAACTTTCTCTGGTCATGATTAGATTTAGGGATAACTACTATTCAGTTCTGGGGAGAATTTGAAATCATCTCCTGGAATCATAACCTCTCAGAACCGGAAGAAACTTCACTAATGCCTACCGTGTTAGGGATAGAGCTATAATCAGAGCATTCTTGGCCAGTGGTCCTTAGCACCCAAATGCCAATAGTAAAAGTCATTGATTTGTATATGACAGTGATGGTGAACTGATTTAGTTCACAGAAAGCCAATTTTTAGCCTTGCTTAAATTTGGAAGATATTTTATGCCTGGGTAAAATATGTGTTTAGAAAAATAATTGCACACATTGGATTTTTTCCAATTAGATTGTATAAACTTTTTTGTCTTTACACTTTGAACATATTTGCAGAATGTTGAGAATATAAGTGAATAATGTATTTACTAGATTTGTTTACTTTTCTTTAAAGAGCACAAAGCATAGTATCAATAACCTTCAAATGCATTGAATCTATAGTTCTGCAAGTATGAACAAAATGGCAAGGAGAAAAACATAACTTAGGAGGCAGAAAATAAAATAAAATAAAACTTTAGAGAAAAAGATAATGAGGAATGTTGGAGGGGATGTGGGAAAACTAGGACACTAATATATTGTTGGTGGAGTTGTGAATTGATCTAACCATTCTGGAGAGTACTTTGGAACTATGCCCAGAGGGCTATCAAACTGTGCATACCCTTTGATCCAGCAGTGTTTCTAATGGGCTTATATCCCAAAGAAATCATAAAGGAAGGAAAGGGAGCCACATGTGCAAAAATGTTTGTAGCAGCCCTTTTTGTAGTGGCAAGAAACTGGAAACTGAGTGGAAGCCCATCAATTGGAGAGTGGCTGAATTAAGAATGTTATGGAATATTATTGTTCTATAAGAATCCTGACCAGCAGGATGATTTCAGAGAGGCCTGGAGAGACTTACATGAACTGATGCTAAGTGAAATGAGCAAAACTAGGAGATCAGCAACAAGGTTATACGATGATTAATTCTGATGGACATGGCTCTTTTTAACAATGAGATGACTGAAGCCAGTTCCAATGATCTTGTGATGAAGAGAGCCATCTATACCCGGAGAGAGAACTGTGGGAACTGAGTGTGGATCACAACATAGCATTTTCACTCTTTTTGTTGTTGTTTGCTTGATTGTGCCTTCTCATTTTTTTCCTTTTTGATCTGATTTTTCTTGTGCAGCACGATAATTGTATAAATATGTATAAATATTTTGGATTTAACATATATTTTAATATGTTTAACATATATTGAATTACTTGCAAACTAGAAGAGGAAAGGGGAGAAGGGGGGGAAATTTGAAACACAAGGTTTTGTTAGGGTCAATGTTGAAAAATTATCCATACATATGTTTGAAAATAAAAAGCTTTAATAAAAATAATATAACTTTCCTACAAATTTTCCTAAAATAAAAAATGTTTAGAGAATCAGGACTATTCTAGAATGGTACCTAGGCAAGTATAATTCTAATACTGAAAGTCTTCAAGTAGGAAGTAGAATGATCAGCTTCTGAGGCTACATGATCCAGCCCAGATTGGACAACATGACTTCAGAGGTCCTTTCCAATTCTGAGAATCTTTGTTTTTTATGTTTCAAAAAAGTTAAGGCATATTTGCATTTTTTAATGTCAGCAGTTTTTTTAGATAACTCAAGGATTAACTTCTAATTTCTACCAATTCTTTTTTTTTTCTCTGCTGATATACTTAACTACAAAAAGAACAAATTGGGGAAGGAATTATTTGGGGACAATTGTTCCAACAGAGTCTCAAAGACCGAAATGATTATTAATAAGCTAAGATTTCTGAAGATCCAGAGTCCTCCCTTCTTTTAATCTCTTGAAGGACGTTGATAATAATGAGATTGAACTAACTTTATTGTTCAAAACTCCACCCTACTGGAGTAGGGTATTATGTTCTGCTCAGACTTGAGTGGGATGTACATTCTCTGAATAGACTGTCCAAGGCTGGGTAGTTTAAGTGTAGAGATATGTCTCTGTACAAGAATGACATAATATTACTCTCAGCCCCTCATTGAACACTTATTTTCCAAGGGTATATAAACTGTGAACCCAACATTATGATGGTGTTTGGTCTAAAAGAAATGGCTAAATAGCCATTTTTGAAAATTAATAACATGCTGGCCTTATTGATAAAATGATTAAATTACCCACAAATTATGTCTCTTGAATTTTTGTAATCACCATACCAATAACATTTGCTCCACACAGGGGCAGAAACAGCTTCACAAATAAAGCATCAAGGAAGTTTGCCACCTGTAGGATGTGATTTCAGATGCCCTGGGAAGCCTTCCAATAATTCCTTGCTTTTAGATGGTGGCTGAAATTCTACATGAGAACTTCATTCTTTTAAGATTAAGACTTTAGTTTTTGTTAATGTAAGGGGAAACTGGCCACCCTCAGGATACATGCTACATTAAAATTTTCCCAAGAGGGGTAATATTGCAAGTTCTTTTCAGTTATACTTAACTTTTTCTGATTGTTCTTAATGTTATTTAAGAGTCTAAGGGAATTTTATAAGATAGGGGAGTTTCTCTTGGATCTCCCAGAAAATTTACTTTCCTAAAGCCTAAAGATACTTGGATATCATTTTCAAACAGAATAAGTACTTTCTAAAGACTCATGACACCTGCTTTAAAACATTACAGGTAGGAACAGCAATTAATTTTGTAATTCACTGGTGATGAGGAGAAGGGCAAAGAAATGTAAAATAAATAAGCAGTAAAATACTTTATAGCAATCATTTGACAGCTTTGAAAAGCTAATTATAGGTATATACAGAAGTTACCTTGGAATTAACACCTATGCAATGCTGTATTTAGTTATTAAAGCATTCATCTGTGAACACAGAAGTATGGAACCAAGTTGAAGCAAGATATACTGTCAGTTATGGCACAATATACCCCTCAACAATTTAATTTAAAAGGGAATAGAAAAACAGCCCTTTTTTTAACCTATGGTTAAAAAACACATTTTTGTCCCTTAGACAAATCCACTAGGGTTGAAAATGTAACAGACTAATGGTGGTCTTTAGAAAGGAAATATAACAACAATAACCTGCACCTATCCAAATCAGAAAAAACGCTGAACACTGTTAATAGTGGTTTTATGTAGAATTTGACTTCTCTATCCTATGAAGAGCTAATATTTGGAAACATTTTCTTGTACTTAAATTTTCAAGAGAGAAAAAACCTTTTTCTTATTGAAAGTGAGAAACAGCATGTATAATTTTGTCCATTAAATGTATTTCATGCATTAATAATTCATGCATTTCAAATTTAAATTATTACTCCTAAAAGCTCTGAAAGGTAGACACCATTGCATAGAGGTTAGGCAACAGAGGAGTCTTATTCAGATACAGGTTGGACTCTATAACCTATGAGATTGTTCCAACACTAGGCTTATTTATATTGCATGTTTCTTTGTTTAAAAAATTTGAGATTGGCTCTCCCTCTTATTCCAGTTAGAAGTGCGTCCTCACTTACCATTTGATTCCAGTTCTGATTAGTGTGAGAAGTTTTAACCTATTTGTTTTTTCCCCATTCTGGGTCAGTTTGTTCCTCCTTTTGCTGTTCAGTGGCTTTATCATATCTGACTTTCATGACCCAATTTGGGGTTTTCTTGGCAGAGATACTGGACTGTTTTGACATTTTCTTTTGCAATTCATTTTACAGATGAGCAAACTGAGGCAATCAGGTTTAAGTGACTTGCCTAGGGTCATCCAGTTAATAATTGTTTGAGGCCAGATTTGAATTCAAGTCTTCCTGACTCCAGGGTTGCTGCTTTTATCTACTGCACCATCTAGCTACTTCCATGATAATCCTTTAATAAACTGAAGATAAAGACCCTGTAAGGTCACCAAAGGTCTATGTCATTGTGCCCACTCCCAAGGACCACTAGTAAAATGGCTGGGAAACAGGTCAAGAACACCTGGTGTTCCAGGTAGGATACTAATAAACACTTCAGCAGAATCATTATAAGATCTAGTTTTCTAGAGCTCCAATTGTTGGTGAGATGCTACAGGATTTCAAATCATTTGAGATAAGGAAGAGTATATTTGGACAGTAATTATAGGTCAGAGTAAAATCCTCAAGAGAGAAAGATTCTGAATTAGTCTTATTTGTCCTAAAGAACATTGGAGCTACTCTGAATCCTGTCCCCCATGGCCAGCTTTGGACTGGATCAGGTCCATCAGGTACAGCGTGTTTCAAACTATTTCCTAAGACTACCCAGAAGAGAGAAGGAAAGAATGTTCTATTATTCAAATATACTCTCTGATAATGCTTGTGTTACTTACCATTAAGTTATGCAAAGTAGATTGCTTTGGAAGCTATGAAGAGGTATAGAGATGAGAGAAATTTTTCTTAAGTCACAGTTATGGTAAATCTATTTGCTTGAACCACAAATTCAGAAGGGTCCTCAGTGTTTAATCTATATCTGAACAAGAACCCTTCTACAACAGCCTCAACAAGTGGTCATTCTAGTCTTTGCTTGAAGGCCCCTAAATAGGAGGAAACTCAGGACCTCTGAAGGCAACTCTAACTTTGGTGTGGGTCTAACCACTAGGAAATGCTCCTTGATCTTAATCCTTTCTGCAATGTTTACCCATTGTTTCTAATTTTGCTCTCTGATGCAAAGTACAAAAAGTCTGCTAGGGAAGCGACGTGGTGCAGTGGGCAGGGTGCTGAGCCTAAAGTAGGAATCTTCACAGATTCAGCCTCAGGCACTTATTTAGCTTGTGTGAACTATTATCAGTGATTTGTTAATGCCTCAGCCACAAGAAGCTGGGCAAGTCACTCAATCTTATTTGCCTCAATTTTCTCATCTGTAAAATGATTTGGAGAAAGAAATGGCAAATTACTTTAGTATGTCTGCCTAGAAAACCCCAAAAGGAGTAACAAAGAGTCAGACAGGACTGGAAAATGACTTAATAATAACAAAAAAGTCTAATTCCACCTCCATATGATTTGTAGATGTAGGTATTCCCTTCTATGGTGCACACTGTGACTTATAGACATCTCAGGATCATAGCATCATAGATTTAGCCCTGGCAGGTCCTATCCATGTCATTTTGTCCAATCTCTCATTTTATAGAAGAGGAAGGTGAGATACAAGAAATTCAGTGATATGCCCAAATTCACAGTGGATGTGACAGTTATCTGCAAACAGGTCCAGATTTATAGATCAAACCCCCTCACTTGACTCTACTGTTCCTTGCAGATACCATTCTATATCTCTCTTCCTTTTAACTACTAAATTCCTAGCAAAATTTGTCTATGATGGTTGTATACATCATTTTCTCTTTTCAATTGTTTGTAATCTGTATTCTTACGTCATAACTTAAACTGCTCTCCTCAAAATTAACAATGATCTCTCTCTCTCTCTCTCTCTCTCTCTCTCTCTCTCTCTCTCTCTCTCTCTCTCTCTCTGGCTGAGGCAATTGGGGTTAAATGACTTGCCCAGGGTCACACAGCTAGGAAGTGTTAAGTGTCTGAGGCCAGATTTGAACTCAGGTCCTCCTGACTTCAGGTTTGGCGCTCTATCTACTGCACCACCTAGCTGCCAACAATGATCTCTTATTGACGAAACTCAATGGTTTTTGCTTAGTCCCTGTCTTTTTTGACATCTCTGAGTCAATGACATAGCTGACAACTCTCTCTGGAGATGCATTTCTGGCTATTACCATACAAAAATTTTCGATTTAAGTAAGGGAATATTAACACTGAAAATACATTGATCTTTCAATAATAATGATAATATGTAATAATATAACTAGACAACACTTAAAGCTTGCAAAGCACTTTAAAAATGTTATCTCATCTGATCTTCTCAGAAAGCCAGGAATGTAGATGCTATTATCCTCATTTTACAGATGAGAAAACTGGGCCAGATATAGGTTAAGTGACTTAGCATAGCTAATAAATCTTTGAGATGATAGAATTTGAATTCAGGTCTCCCTAACTTCAAATTCAGCATTCTATTATACCACGTAGCTATCTATCTATCTATTTTTAATTTTTGTTATTTTTTCTGGTTATACATATATTAATTTTAAATATATATTTCTTCATTAATTGTGCTGAGAGAGCAAAATCAGAACAAAATGGAAAAACCACAAGAGAAGAAAAAAAACATAAAACACATGGATTTACATTCAATATCTATAGTTCTCTTTCTGGATGCACATGACATTTTCTAATCAAAGTTAACTGGGATTGCCTTGGATCACTGAACTGCTGAGAACCAAATCTTTCATAGTTGATCATCACACATTCTTGCTGTTATTGTGTACAGTGTATTCCTGGTTCTGCTAGTTTTACTCAGTATCAGTTCATGTAAATCTTTCCAGGCCTTTCTAAAATTAGCTTGTTCATCATTTTATTTATTTGTTTTGAAGTACTGGAATCACTGCCCTTTAGATTAACTGAAATTATGAGACTGGCAAAGCAGCCTGATGGAATATAAGCCTATGCAGTCGCAGAACCAGAAGTGTTTGTCTCTCTTTTAAAGGGAACATTTATTTTGTTCCCTTCTCCATCCCCAGTGCCTCATCAACATACAGAGCCTGGCTACATCAACCTGAAGGCATCAAGCTTTGTAGTTCCTGGCATCAAAAAGCATACACATTTTTAGTGTTAAAAACAAATCACTCCTTTGATAGCTTAAAAGTCATGTTCTTAAGAGGCATTTCTTTATTTAGTCACTATTTTTAGTTCTTCAGTAGCTGAGAAAAGCCATAAGCTATATTATAACTTCTTGTTCTGTATAACTGGCTGTACTAATTACATTCTAATTAGCCCCACACTATTTGGGGTGTTATTTCTCAATAGTCTTTTTCCCCCAGGTGAGGAGCATTCTATGACACTGAATTCTTCACAATAATTTGTTAATGTCTTAGCAAACCACAGAGAAAAAAACTTCTAGGACATCTGTGATTTCTCAAGATTGGGGGACTCCTGGTAAAGCCCTTTACCTATGCAGATCAGCAAACATCATCAATAAACTAAATGTATTTTAAGAAATAGTGAATCACTTATTATCATTGGGAAACTAGAAATGCTTGGAGAAGCAAAAACAAAGCAACCAGTAGGCACTGTCATAGGCTTGATTATGTGTGATCTTGAATCTGGTTGGGACTCACTTTCTCTATTTTAAAAAATGGAATTAGCATGGCAGGATAGGGCTTGTCAAAGAGGGGGGAGAAGGAAGATTTAAAAGAAAACAGAAAGTTATTTAAAAATCCTAAAGGAACTTTTATATCTATGTGATTTCAAATTCATTAAGAATCTGTTACTTACATATTTGACTACTTGCCATCTAGGGGAGGGCATGGGGGAGGGAGGGAGAGGAATTGGAACACAAGGTTTTGCAAGAGCTATGTTGAAGAATTGTCCATGCATATGTTTTGACAAATAAAAAAGCTTTAATAAAAAAAAGAATCTGTTACTCACGTGAGGGTTTATATTATACTATCCTAAGGCTATTTTGCAGTAAGCAGCAATTTCTTACTCGTGTTATCCTCTTGGCACATAGGATAGGAGAACTAGTAGAACTGAGCAACATAAAGAAAATTAAAGTATCCTAATAATGTGGGGATAATGTTAGCAGCAATATGGTGGAAATCGTTTTAATGTCACATTGGGGAAAGACATTTAACATTCCTGTGTCTTGGTTTCCTCTATTATAAAATGGAAGGATTGGACCCTAACAATTTCAAATACTACGTAATAGAGCCTAGCAATCTAACCCTCTCTATTAAGCCCAATTCTCCTCAGCTTCCTGCAAATTCTGGCAAAGAATAGAAAACTATTCACTGCTATTACTGTCAGCCTGCCATTTCTTTGATCCCTTTAGAGAGCACCCAAAGTTTGATAAAAAGATCATGGAGCTAGAAGGCATGTCAGAGGACATCTGTTCCAATTCTTTCATTTTATAAATCAAGAAAGTGAGGCTCAATGGTGTAAGAAACTGCTGTCTTTTCATTCCAGTGCCAGAGCTCTTTCCTCTACATTATGTTTCCTCAAAAACAAAACAAAAAAATATATAACCCTCTATCACTTAAGGAGGTTCAGATCTGTGTGTGCTGAAGAGTTCTGCAGTTCTATCCTCAGGGGAACCCAGTACCTGCTGATGCAGAATCTTTTACCTGCCGTGACCTGTAAGAGACTGTCCAAGCAGCCGAGAGTCCCTAGGACAAAGGCTTAGGCAGCTTACTTGCTAAAATTCTGAGTTTTACTGAGTTCTTATTGAACAGACAGATTATAGCAGAGGGGAAAGACAGCTGGCTTCTGGAATCAAGAAGAGCCGAGTTCAGATCCTGCCATGAAACACACTGGTTACATAACACGAGCCAAGACATTTAACTTCTATGTCCTAAGCAATTCCCTAAGATTGAGCTATAGAGAAGTCACCAACCTGCACTGATTAAGAGATGTTTCCTACACCAATGAACTCTCAGATCCAGAGCTAATTGAATTAATTATTTATTGTCAAATTAATTATTTGTATATTTTAGAAATTATTATTATTCCTATATATAATTTACATTAAATGAGATTGTTGTTGCTGTTGAATGGTTCCAATTGGGTCTGACCCTTCACGATCTCATTTGGGGTTTTCTTGGCAAAGATACTAGAATATTATTTCTATTTCCTTCTCCAGCTCATTTTTACAAATGAGGAAACTGAGGTAAATAAGTTTAAAAGAGTGGCCAGAGTCACACAACTAGTAAATGTCTGAGGGTCAATTTGAACTAAGGTCTTCCTGATTCCAAGCTTGATGCTCTATCCACTGCACCATAGCAACAGAAAAGAAATGAATGATCTCCTTGAGAGACCCATTATATGGCTTTAAAGGCAATTGCCAAAGAGCTTTCCAAGAAGACTGAAGGAAACAAGACTCATGTATAGTTTGGTGAATTGTGAAAGCACTACTTCTATTTTTTACAATCACAGAATAATAGACACTCAGATTTAGAAGGAACCTCAGAAACCATCTATCTATTCCAATCTATACCTGTTTAACGATCCTCTCCGACATGGCCTTGTTGAGCAATCACAAAGCTTCTGTTTGAAAAGGAAGGCACCCTGGTATATGAAGGTAATGGAATATTACTGTTCTATAAAAAATGAACAAGATGATTTTTAAAAAGACCTGGAAAGATTTACATGAACTGATGCTGAGCTAAACAAACAGAACCAGGAATAGATTGTACACAATAACAGCAAGAATGTATGATGATCAAATATGAAACACTTGGTTCTTCTCAATGATTCAGTGATCTAAAGCATTCCCAATAGACTTTGGACAGAAAATGCCATCTACATCCAGAAAAAAAAAATAAAAAACTAAGGAGACTGAATGTAAATCAACACATGCTATGTATGTTTATTTTTTCTGGTTTTTTTTTCTCTCTCCCATGCTTTTTCCCTTTTGCTCTATTTTTTCTCTCTCAACATCATTCATAAAGCAATGTGTGTTAAAAATAAAATAAAATGAAATGAAAAGGAAGACGTCCTTTTCCAGTGAACTACTTTATCAGTTAGGAAGAGTTTCTTTTTACTTTGAAGCTAAATATGCCTCTCTGCAATTCCTACCCAACTTTCTAACGTCATCTAACTCAAGGCACGTTGAACAACCCCACTCAATCCTAATGACTAAGGTATCATTTTTCTCTAAGAAAGAACATTCCAGCCATTTAAAAATTCCCTTCTTTGGCTTGCGGTCATGGCCATGACAGGGGGATGAATTTATCAGCCACAGCAATTCCTGAAGACCATCTGTTAAATTACAAAGGAGCTGTGATCTGCATCAGTGAAATCAATGCCCACAGTGATTAAATCACAGGTCACTGAAGGGTGGAATTAAAGATCTTGGACCAGTCAGAAATGCCAAACAAAAAAATAGTCTGTGTTTTTTTTTTTCCATTGGTGGATGGATACAGAATTTGGCAGACTAGGACTTAGTCTTCTTTTTTCATTGTAACTGTAGTGAGAATATATCTTCATCCAAAATTTTAAAAATACCATCATCCAGCTACACATATAATGATCATTGGAACAGGGATGTTAATTTAGGTTTTCTGAGTCTAAAGACAGCCAATGGTACAATGGATAGAGCACTAGGCCTGAAGTCAGGAAGACTCATCTTCATGATGAATCTCTTTAAATCTGACCTCAAGTATTTACAATCTGTGTGACATTGGGCAAATCATTTAATCCTGTTTGACTCAGTTTTCTCATTTGTAAAATAAGTTGGAGAAGGAAATGGCAAATCATTCCAGTATCTTTGCCAACAAAATCCCAAAGGGTATCCCAAAGAATCAGGAATAATTGAATAATAACTTCTGAGTCTGTGTCCAATTCTTTTTTCCATTTTACCACACCACTTAGAAGTACGGTTTAAACAGTAGGAGAGCAGAAAAGCAATTTCAGTGAAAGGAATTAGCAGAAATGAAGTGTTCTCTCTCCACTTTCTCGTCTCTCTTAAGAAAGCTTGTCATCCACTGCTCCCAGTATTCCTGGATTAGCTCTCCTGGTGGTCTTAAGGCTGTTGACCCACTCTTTGCTCTAGGACCTGGACTGTTTAAGAGTATTCCCTGCTGCTCATCGTTACACAAAATGCTTCCATCCCTTACTGCTTTGGGCACCACAGGACCATGAGAAGATGTCTATGTAATTCCTGTCATTCATACTGTCTCCCATTTCTCTCTCCCCTCCCCATGCTATGATTTGTACAGAAATTCTGGTCATTCACAACATTGTCTTCCATTTCTCTCTCATTCCTGTGATCCGCAAAAAATCCCAGCTATGTAGTTACTCCTTTTCTCTCCTTCCTTTTTTTTTTTTTTTGCTTTTTTTGCTGAGGCAATTAGGGTTAAGTGACTTGCCCAGGGTCACACAGCTAGGGAATGTTAAGTGTCTGAGACCAGATTTGAACTCAGGTCCTCCTGACTTCAGGGCTGGTGCTCTATCCACTGCACCACCTAGCTGCCCTCCTTCCTTTCTTTGTGCAGGTTTTATTATGCATAAGATCCTTGAAACCTAGGAGCCTGGAGCTTAAGTCCTCACAGGACCCTTAAATGATGGAGAAAAAAACAAAACAAAACAAAACAAAAAAGCAGCTCAGCATAATCACACAAAACAAAGCTTTTTTGGGTCATGACTAAATCCTCGATATTCTGATATCCCAGAGCCCATCTAAGAAGGCCTATGCTTCAGCAGAATATTGACTTTAGATCCTGCTTGAATGAATCCCCAGGCTTAGCACAATCAATCAACAGGGACCATTTAGCTTTAAATTCTTCTGTGTTTAGCGGGGTTCCCTTCCTTCCTTACTCCATTATCAAGTGAAATTAACTGGGCAGTTCTCCAGAGTAATCAGTTTCTTACTGTATGTTTGGTACCATTTAATCTGAGAAGAAGCTGGCTGATTTCTCTGGACTCCATCTTCTTGTTTTCCATGTTCTGGACCTTTCTAAGCTGATCTGTCCATTCATTTATTCATTAAATTTTTTTTTATTTTTGCTGCTTCTCTGTAAGACTCTCTCCTCCTTTTCTCTCTTGTTGAATCCTAAGAATCTTCTCCACAGAAGCCAGTATCAATAAAGTGGAGATATTCTTCTTGTAGTTGGAGAAGAAAATCTGAAATGTATCTGTCTCTTTAGGAATAGACACCACCAACTGTGAACGGATCCAACCATTCTGGAGAGCAATTTGGAGCTATGCTCAAAAAGTTATCAAACTATGCATACCCTTTGACCCAGCAGTGTTTCTACTGGGCCTATATCCCAAAGAGATTTTAAAGGAAGGAAAGGGACCCACATGTGCAAAAATGTTTGTGGCAGCCCTTTTTGTAGTGGCAAGAAACTGGAAATTGAAAAGATCCCCATCAATTGGAGAATGGCTGAATAAATTATGGTATATGAATGTTATGGAATATTATTGTTCTGTAAGAAATGACCAACAGGAGGATTTCAGAGAGGCCTGGAGAGACTTGCATGAACTGATGCTGAGTGAAATCAGCAGAACCAGGAGAACATTATACACAGCAACAAGACTATACGATGATCAATTTTGATGGACGTGGTTCTCTTCAACAATGATGTGATTCAAACCAGTTGTGATGCGATGAAGATAGTCATATACATCCAGAGAGAGGCCTGTGGGAACTGAGAGTGAACCACAACACAGCATTTTAGCACTTTCTGTGAATGTTTCCATGCATTTTGTTTTCCTTCTTAGGTTGTTTTTTCTTCTTCTCTTTCTAGATCTGATGTTTCTTGTGCAGTAAGATAACTGTATAGATATGTATACATGTATTGTATTCGTCATATAATTTATCCTATCTAGCATGTATTAGATTACCTGTCATCTAGGGGTGGGGGGTGGGGGAAAGGAAAGGAAAAGCTTGGGAAAAAAAAAGTTTTTTTGCAAAGGTCAATGTTGAAAGGTCACTCATATGTTTTGTAAATAAAAAGCTTTATAAAAAAAAAAAGGAATAGACACCACCTTTTTTTCCAACCAAAATCTCCAATTATTATTAATAATTTCAGTAGTTCCCTAGCTCTTTTCCTTGTGCCTAGTCTATTCCCCCACCTCACAACAAAATGTCCCACACACCACAGCCAGAATCTTCTAAAACCTGTGTTGCTAACTTGGAATTTATGAATTTTTTATAATCATAATTTGATAACTGCATTTGAGTATAACTGGTTTCCTTTTTAATCTTTTGTATTTTACTTTATGCATTTAAAAAGATTATTTTGAGAGGGGATCTATTAGCTTCACCTGACTGTCATTAAATAGGCCCATAACACAAAAATAAGCTAAGTACTGAGAATGAAAGCATTTCATGGATACAAGAATTTTCATGATCTCTACTAGCCCTAAGAACAGTTCCTTATCCCTTAGCTGAGTAGTTCACAAACTGACTCCAACTTTTCTTTCCTCATTATTCACTCTGTGAAATCTTTGCTTCAGTTAGGCTGGTCCACTCACCTTGCTCTCAAAATGTTATGCTTTTGTGCTTCTCAGCCTCAGCTTATACTCTTGCTTTTGCCTGAAATATGCCCAATCTCTCCACTCCTTTTAAATTTTAGCCTTCTTTATATGTATCTTATATGCTTAATCCCAATACTTTCAGAACCAATAATTTTATTGGTATGGGTAATCCCATACAATTTGAGTGAAGAATTTTTATCTACCTTAGTGATGAGCATCTCCATACTTAAATTGGCCCTAATACATGAGATGCTCACCTGAAGTCATTGAGAGCTGATTTTGGAAAAACTTGGAAAGACTTATATGAACTGAAACTAAGGGAAGTGAGCAGAATCAGAAGAACATTGTACACAAGAACAGCCACACTGTGTTATGAGCAACTGTGACAGACTTTGCTTTTCTCAGGAATACAGTGATCCAACAGATAATGCTATTAACATCCAGAGAAAGAACTATGGAGTCTGAATGCAGATGGAGACATGTTATTTTCACTTCATTTTTTTTTCTTTTCTCATTTTTTTTTCCTTTTGTTTCAATTTTTCTTACACAACATGATTAATGTGAAAATATATTTAATATGATTGTACATGTATAACCTATATCAGAATGCCTGCCATCTTGGGAAGGAGAAAAAAGTTGGAAATCAAAATTTTATAAAAGTAAATGTTGAAAACTATCTTTACATGCAATTGGAAAAAATAAAATACTATAAATTGGGGAAGGAAAATATCTATAAATTTACAAACATACACACACAGACACACACTTATTTAGGTCTAATAGTAGCCATCTCTGAGGCAAGGTGGAAGGAAGAAAAAAGGGAGAAAAAGAGAAATTTATGTGAAAATTTTGTTTTATATTCAAAAAGAATAGCAAGTTATACATATTGAATTTACAGTTTCATGTGCAATCATCTTTTTATTATACTATGTTAAAGAAATGCTTGTTTTATTCCATAAATTTAAAAAAATAAATGAAAATTAAAAACAAAGAGAGATGCTCATCCAAATCTGCTGACAGGCCTATTCTTAACTCCTGTTGGCTTTTGGACCTTTGCTACTTCTGGTAGCACAGGTATTGAGAGCCCAGGGTCATTTCCACCTCAGGCCTCTGACTCTGGTGCTTTGAATATTGCTGAATACAAATTTGACCACTAACAAGAGAGGAAGATGAAAGAAATAAAAAGAAAAAAGAAGTATCTTTTGATAAGACAATGATAGAAAGAAATCACTTAATGGTATCCAGCTTACACAGTTTACTGACTGTTGCCTAAAGTCTTTCCTCTGCTAAATATTACCTATTTATCCTCTAAGTCTTTACAAGCTTGGGGTAGACACCCCCCCAATTCACTGCAGGATTTGAGACCTCTTGGTTACCCTCATTCTGGTTTAGCCTGTCTGACAAAACGGTTTGTCAAGGTGTGACCACTGGGCATTCTACAGCTTTTTTGGAGCCACAAGTAAGAGTTAGGTGGATCATGTGGACATTAAAAGTGGAAAGCAGCCTTGTAAAGGGCTTGGAAGCTTTCATCCTGAACTCACACTATACCCCCTTTAAAAAACTTTATCCATTGTCTAGCTTGCTTCATATAGATTTGCTTGCTAATGTTTCTCCCAGTAGACTGTAAGCTCCTTGAGGGTAGGGATTGTCTTTTGCCTCTTTTTGTCCTTAGCACTTAGCAGAATGCCTGACACATAGTGGATGCTTAATAAATCTTTATTAATTCATAAACACTTGTGTCTACAAACACATTAATACTTAAGCCATTATTTCTACCCTATATGCTCCCATTCTTGACCTAGAATGCCATCTCCATTTTTCTATCACTCATCAAGAAGACTGGAGGTCAAGCATGTCATTTAAGTTGTGTGATTCTGGAGAAAGCTCATAGCTTCAGTTTCCGCAGCTGAGAAATTGGTATCACATTACTTTTGTTATAGAATGAGGAAAAATATTTTTGTAACTTAAAATATCATTAGAGTTATTTTTACTCTTCATAGCCTAGCTCATGTCCTTTTTTGATAAAACCTCTCTTGACAGTTCTAGCCTGAAGTGACTGCTTTCTCATTTCCTACAGTATTTATTGTTGATGAAACATATTGGACAACTGTACTATTTTTTGTTGCTTTTTGCTTGTGAAGCCTGTAAGTTTTGGAAGATAAGAATTCTGTCTTCTCTATTTCTTATCTCTAATCACTATCAAGTACAATGTTATGCACATAAGATTCCTTTAAACAACATATAGGTTCCTTCCCTCCCTATCTCCCTACTCCCTGCTTTGCTTCCCCCCATCTCTCTCTTTCCCTCACTGAAACCAAAGGATTTTCCCCATGCATGTCCTTTTGAAATAGATCAAATTACAAGAATTTTTCCATACCCATCTCATCTGAGATTGTCCAATTTATCTCCATTGGCCCATTCTCCTGTTCTTTCCCACTTTCTCTTCTCGATAAAATCCCTTGCCTTACTCTACCGACCTGCCTGTATTCCTTAAGGAGGAGCCTGCAGGGTGGGTCACCCCAATAAATGCCCATGCTTAATTTTGAAATGATTTGAGCCTATATTCTTTCAATGATAATACTAGCAACATATGCCCTGGTATCTCCAACATTTTTGGCACCCAATGTGGGACAAATCTTAACTCTGATCTTCGCCAACTCAAGCAAGGTAAGCTTACTCCCTTCACAGGTGGAACCCCTAATAGCTGGCCAGAAAGGTTATGGGGATAGGACCCAATAAGTTCTCACTAGGTGGGGGAATGCTCCATTTGAGAACCTTGTGACTCTTTTCCTTCCCACAGGGACTCACTCAATGTATGGAGATGAATGGCTTAAAGGAGAGACTGGTTTTCCTGTGCTTATGGGATAATGAGAGTCTCCTTCCATACCATAGGACTCACTGCTAGGCTGATCTCTGCAGAACTTGGTCTACAGAACCTTTAAAAAAAAAAAGCAGCAAAAGATATGAACAGACAATTTTCAGATGAAGAAATTGAAACTATTTCCGGTCACATGAAAAGGTGCTCCAAGTCACTATTGATCAGAGAAATGCAAATTAAGACAACTCTGAGATACCACTACACACCTGTCAGATTGGCTAAAATGACAGGAAATGATAATGATAGCTGTTGGAGGGGATGTGGGAAAACTGGGACACTGATACATTGTTGGTGGAACTGTGAACGGATCCAACCATTCTGGAGAGCAATTTGGAGCTATGCTCAAAAAGTTATCAAACAGTGCATACCCTTTGACCCAGCAGTGTTTCTACTGGGCCTATATCCCAAAGAGATTTTAAAGGAGGGAAAGGGACCCACATGTGCAAAAATGTTTGTGGCAGCCCTTTTTGTAGTGGCAAGAAACTGGAAATTGAAAAGATGCCCATCAATTGGAGAATGGCTGAATAAATTATGGTATATGAATGTTATGGAATATTATTGTTCTGTAAGAAATGACCAACAGGAGGATTTCAGAGAGGATTGGAGAGACTTGCATGAACTGATGCTGAGTGAAATCAGCAGAACCAGGAGAACATTATACACAGCAACAAGACTATACGATGATCAATTTTGATGGACATGGTTCTCTTCAACAATGATGTGATTCAAACCAGTTGTTCTGCGATGAAGATAGTCATATACATCCAGAGAGAGGCCTGTGGGAACTGAGAGTGAACCACAACACAGCATTTTAACGCTTTCTGTGAATATTTCCATGCATTCTGTTTTCCTTCTTAGGTTGTTTTTTTTCTTCTTCTCTTTCTAGATCTGATGTTTCTTGTGCAGTAAGATAACTGTATAGATATGTATACATGTATTGTATTTGTCATATAATTTATCCTATCTAGCATGTATTAGATAACCTGTCATCTAGGGGTCGGGGGTGGGGGGGAAGGAAAGGAAAAGCTTGGGAAAAAAAGTTTTTTTGCAAAGGTCAATGTTGAAAGGTCACTCATATGTTTTACAAATAAAAAGCTTTATTTAAAAAAAAAAGCAGCATCTTAAATTCTCTTGCAATATTGCCATACCAAGGGGCAGCTAGGTGGAGCAGTGGATAGAGCACCAGCCCCGAAGTCAGGAGGACCTGAGTTCAAATGTGGCCTCAGACACTTAACACTTCCTGGTTGTGTAACCCTGGGCAAGTCATTTAAACCCAATTGCCTCAGCAAGGAAAAAAAAAAAAGAAAAGAAAAAAATATTGCCATACCACAGGATTCATTACTAGGTTGATTTCTGCAGGACTTGGTCTATAGAACCTAAAAAAAAGTAGCATCTTAAATTCTCCTGCAATGTTGCATAGACATAATATAATCTAGAGGATCAAGAAAAGTGATTTGCTTTTGGTCACCATTCTGTAACTGGCTCTGTTTTGTCACCACAAAGGAAAATGGACTGATATTCTACATATACAAGCCTTCCTGGCTCTTTCACAGAACTCCACACTGTGGCAGCAATACAGAATGCTTTTGGTAAAATTTAAACTAGGAAAAGGGGAAAGAATGTAGATGACTCTTCTTTGCTCCTGGAGCCTCAGAAGCTCCATCATACATCCCAATGAGCAGTCCTTATCAGGAAGCCCACTCCCTTCTATAGGACCCCCTTCTTATTCCTTACACTCAGTCTTTATGCTTATGCCTCCAAGATCCCTGATCCTTGCCCTCTTGAATGAAAGGGACCCCTTTCCTTTCCCATGCCAATTCCCCCAAAATCTATGGCTGCTACCTCAAAACTTTGTTTTTTATTTTGTACTTTTTTTGTATTTTGTATTAGCTGAGAGAGGGAGCTAATAGTCAGAGGGAGAACTATGAGGGTTCATGTCTAATCTTTCTCAGGTCAAAGAAAAAGTTGGTCTTTATTCTGAGGACCCCACTAAATTTATTGAGAGCTCTGAAGCCATGACTTTCCAATTTGACCTAATATGGGGGGGACACTGCACTTGCAGAGAAAAAGGACCATAGGGCTAGGACAAGGAACAGAAAACAAGATCAAATTTTAGCTGCCACCATATCCAGTGCCAAAAAGATCCCTGCCCATAGGGAAAATCACATTGAGGGTTCATACTTCCAGTTCCACAAAAAAACATCATTGGTCTCAAAAATGTCCTTCCCTTAATGTGATCAAGAAGGACAGTGGAAGAAAGACTGTCCTCAGGAAGATCAAGCTGCCTCCTCCCAATCTCTCAGGATTTGGAGTAATGGATCCAGGGCTTAGCTAAGTTTCCTCTTTCTCCATTACCATGACCAAACCCAGGTAACTATGGATGTGGCAGGTAAGACTATTAGTTTTCTTATTGACACAGGAGCCACTCTGTCCTGCCACAACACTCCAGCCAATACCCATTTGTCCCCTTCTCCAAATTTCTGGGCTTCTATCTCAGATTCCTTTCTCATTTCTCTCTAAGATGGCTCTGGGAGCTGAGTGGGAGTGTTTCCACCTTTGCTGAAAGAGGCTTCGTCCTTAAGATTCTTGAAGCCCCTTCTTTAATACTATTCCCCCTCTGACATCATATACCCCTTCAAATTCTACCTTTCCTTCTTGTTCCAACTTCTTGTCATCTTTCCTATTGCCCTTTACTTTTTAACCCCTTCCCCTTGTTAGTTCTTGTACAGATAACAGTGGCTTCATTCTACCCACAGACCAGATCCCAGTTGGCCCCAACCCTCCTAAGTATTGTATATCACTATCTCCCTCAATCCTCCTCTATTACAGCCCTTTGCTGTTGTGGGATCAAAATAGTAATTCTAAGTAATGATTGTAAAGTGTTTAACACAGAGATTAGAATACACTAAGCACGACATTATTATTTCTTGAAATTGTTTTTATTATATATTTCTATTGGATAAATGGTTATCTGTGTAAGGTAATTTGGAAACATATTCAGATAAATTAAGGTCACCTGACTGGTAATTAATGGGATCCCAAAACCTGGGCTCCCCAGGAAGGAGGATAGTATATAGAAGAAGGAACTTCTTCTCTTCTCTCCTTCCCTAAGGGAGGGGGAAGAGAGGGTTAGATAGGAGAGAGAGAGAGAGAGAGAGAAAGAAAATATACTCAGTGTCATGAAGATAATTTGAGATATGATGGTAAAGGCATGGGCAGAAAGGGAAGTTATAATCTGTTTGAGATGACAGTGTGAACAGAGGAGTTGGGAGTTTGAAAACTTTGATATTGTTTTGAGTTTTGAATTCAAGCATAAATGTCTGCTGTATCATTAAGTCAGTCATCAACCATTCAAGAAAAATATCACAAACTACTCAAAGGACTGTAATTCTGAACTGTTACAAAGTTTGACTTAAGCTTAAAGTGGGATACTTCTGGCTCAGTTTCCCATTATGCTCCTTTGATCAGGAATGTTTGCCACCTGACTGTTCTGGAGTCTGGTTATGAGATAAAATTGTCACTGCATGATTGATTGTCAACTGTGACTCTTACCTGAAGTCAAACAGAGCTAAGGATGCAATAACCTGCCATATATGTGCTTTTAGGCTTAAGCCTGAAAGGCTAATTTGAGGCTATTATAATCATGTCCCTGCTTTTTTCTCTCCTAACAATTTTCTATAATCAAAGCAAGTAGTCAGTGGAAGATAAGCACAATGCAAATATAAAATATTAAGTTTGAAAATATGTAGTCATTATGTCTTAAACGACCAAGTAAATGAGCATTTGGCCTAGTCATATGTGTGTATGAAATATATACACACATGTGTATTGTATATGTATGTTTATGTCTATATGTATGTATTTATATGAAATAAAGTCCTTAAATATTCTAAAATGATGTAAGAATAATTGGGTATTGTTTGTGGCACCTAATTGGTGCCACAATATTATTATGTGATTATTAATATTGATTATTGAACCTGAATCAGAAATGTCATCATAAACATAGTTTGTTCACCCTGGGGAGACAGCTTCATTCTCAGTTCTGGTGATTTCCCTGTGGAGCTTCTTCATCAACAATACCCTTTATTTCACTATTGGCAACAATTTGGTAAATCTCACTTCATCTAATGCCATTGTGAAAACTGAGCACATTATTTTTTTTTATTACAAATTGAATGGGTTTTTTACTACCAAAGAGAAATACTACTATAACCCCAACATCTCTCCCTTTTTAATTTTTCCCATGCTGGATGTAGTTTTTCTTCTGTTCTCCATAATACTTTCTTTATTGATCCCTATCTCCCTAAATGTACCCTTCTGTCTCATGGTTCCTTATACCAGGAAACTCCTTTAATGCTCACCAGCCAGCCCTTACTAATCAATTTACACTCGCCTTACACAAACACACACTCAAGCATCTTCTTTATAATTTCCTTATTGTGCCCACCTGGCCTGACCTCTTACAAAAGAATTCCCATCCCTGGAGCCCCAAGACTAAGCAACTCTTAAAAGACTTCAATTCCAAATGTGCCCCTAAGGGATTGGTCTTTCTTTGTGATTCTTCTCATAATTCCCCTCCCAGAGTGAATAATTCCTTTACCCTCAGCTTCCAATGCCCCACTCCTTGTAAACACCATGGCACTTGCACTCTGAGATGCACCTGTCTTTATCTATGATGCATCCATCCTTCACACTGAGAAAATGCCCCAGCCTTTGGAAGGGATGTCTTACTCCCTGGATGCTAATATTTACATACATCTCCTCCCTCTCATGATTGGGCCTTTAGGCAGAACTAGCTCTATGCCCCTTATCAGCCTGAAGCACTTACAGAAGATGAGGCCTTCATCCCTAGCCCCAAATGAATTTGGGTCCCAGTTCTTTGAGGGGGGAAATAATGGAATTTTAGCTGTTCCAATATCCTGACTCTCTCTCTATTTAATGGCCTCACTAGAACAAAAGGATTTCCCCATGCATATCCTATCTGAGTTAGATCCAATCACAGGGATTTTATCCCAGGACCATCTTCTCTGAGATTGTCCAGTTTTCCTGTGTTGCCCAATTCTCCTGTTCTTTCTTACTCTCACTTCTCAATATAATCCCTTGCCTTACTCTGCAGGCCTGCCTCTCTTTTAAGGAGGAGGACTACAGGGTGCATCTCCCAAAAAACACCCATGTTTGATTTGGAGATGATTTGAGCCTGAATTCATTCAAAGATATGCCCTGGTACCCCAATAAGGGGACTGATAGCCAACCCTGGTCATATATTTACAGCCATCATATTCTGAGCTTTCAAAGGGTAAAGGGAGGAGGGAAAAGTGTTGTACAATTAATGTTGGCAGCAATATAACATAGCCTCTGGGAAAACTCAGGAAATATCCTGATCTAGCACAATGCTAAGGGTAGGGGAGAGAAAGATTTGGATTCTATTCTTATTAAGATTGCCCAGCACTGTTGAGATAATTGAAATTATCTTCTGGTATTTTATTTTTTCTATCTGTAAAATGGGGACAGTGCTTGCTACCTACCATAATTATGTCCAGGAAAGAAGAAACCAACAAACTTTATGTGAAAATTTTGGTGACACAGAAATTTGTTACATGGACATCAACTTCATTTTTTCCCCTAAACTTTAATTCTGACAATGTAAAGCAAGTGATAAGGACTATGGTTATCTGTTTTAGTAGGATACAACCATCTTATGTCAGAATTAAGGATATCAGGGATAGAGCTTGATGAGCCCTAGAAAATTAGATGTTCTCTTTTTCTTCTCCATTCATTTCTCACACTGTTCTCTTTTTCCCTGTCTGTCTGCTGATTCTTTTACTTTTTCTCCTTTTTAGTGGCCATTCATCCATATGATAGCCTACTACAATACCCTTTAATACCCTCTCCCAACATATTTCATCTTCAAAGCAATTAGAAGTAGGGATTACATGATGAAAAGAAATGCTATTGTGGTAGTAGTCTTTGCTGCTCCCACATATCCTTCTTTTTGGTAGACTGCAAGGAGGGGACTATAGATTGGTACCATATCTATTATAGCTAAAGCTATAGATGTTTTTATTTTGGCTATTTCTCCAACTCTCAGCCCACAGTAACTATTAACTCAGTCCTTTTTTGGGGGGGGGGTTGTGTTTGTTTACCTTGCTGGCTTTCAGGATGTTGATTTGTTCTTCATACACAGTATCTCTATTTTTCTCCAGAAATCCATCTGAGTGGTACTCCACCTATAACCCAATGTAGTAGGAAAAAAAGGACAAAGAAGTCAGAACTTTAATCAGAGCAGTCCAACTACCATTTGCAGTCTTCAGAAGCTACCACATGAAGCAGCATGAGATAGAAACAAGTTGGTTTGGAAAGCAAGAGAGCCAAAAATTGGAGGTCATCTCATCTTCATAACATTTTCCTAAGTCATTCTTAGTCATCTCATCTTCATAACATTCTTCTAAGTAGGTACAAACAATGAGAAAACATGGGAAGGAATCCCATATTTGTTGTAACTTTCTTTAAGCAAATTTCAATACTCTGATGGGACTGTATTCTAATGCACTCTAGGGCAGAGGGTTAAAGTCGTCCTGATATTGGGCCATTTCACACAAAACATGTGAAAATTAGAAATTATTTATTTTATTTTTTAATTTTATTTTTATTTATTTTATTTTATTTATTATTATTTTTTAAAATGACTGTAGAATTCCTTTACATGGAAATTTTGTCTAGTATATTTAAAATAGGAAAATATTTATAAAAAGCTACTTCTGTTCAACTTTTTAGGAAGATACCACTGCTTAATGCTTTTACAAGCACCAAAACTAGCTAACACTATAGATATCTTATTGGGATTGAAATATAGTGTCTTAGTTGTTGGATCTGTGATTTTCCCTGCTGTTTCTTTCATAGGAAATAGTATTAATGATTAGGTATTCCAAAAAATCCATCTCTTATGTTAACCAAAAAAACAATATCACAAGTTGAAAATATGGCCAGTCGGGACAGCTAGATGGTGTAGTGGATAGAACAATGGCCCTGAATTCAGGAGGACCCAAGTTCAAATCTGGCATCAGTTCAAGGCAATCCCAATAAACTTTGGATAGAAAACGCCATCTGCATCCAGAAAAAAACTATGTATATCGAATATAAATCAACACATTCTAGGTTCACTTCTTTTTTCTGTTTTTTTTTCTCTCCCATGGTTTTTCCCTTTGGTTCTTATTTTTCTCTCCCAACATGATTCATAAAGAAATGTGTATTAACAATTAAATTTTTAAAAAAATTAATTTAATTTTTTAAAAAAATTTGGTCTCTGACACTTAACACTTAATCTGTGTGACCCTGGGAAAGTCACTTAACTGCAATTGCCTTGCCAAATAAATAAATAAATGAATACAAATGAAAAGAGAAAATTTGGCAACTCAAAGTTTCAAGTTTAGGGCACTCCTTAACATGTAGCTGTTAACTGTTTAATGAAGAAACTCTTTGAATTTATGTGAGACAGTCCTTAAATTATAATTTTGGCCATACCTAGCCTTTTCAGCTTGGTAGAACCTGCCACAGACCATCCACCACTGAAGGCACAATTTTCAAGAAAGAAGACACGGTTTTCATTATGTCACTTTACCTAAAACCTCCAGAGCTCAACTTCTTAAACTGTGGATCTCAACCCCATATGGGCGCTCTAACTGAATGTGAGGAATTCTTTTTGGAGGCCTTGTTACCATGAAAAGTCCTAAGAATACTCACCTTATCTGCAAAATGTATGACAATAAAGGAGGTATTGGACATTCTGGGTTTCTGAAAGTGCTGGCTGCTAGAATGCCGGTCATACAATTTTTGAGCCCAATTCTGATCAGTGCCTTTGGGAACCTGTAGAATCACAGAGTGAAGAAAGTTTTGTTAAGGAAAGTAAAGGGCAAAGGGAAGATTATTCAGTCATTCAGAAAAGTTGGATTCATTGGAAACACAATAAAGACCTGGGTGCTGTTGTCCAATTAATAGAAGATATGAAGACATATAAACACAGAAGTTCTGAATCCAAAGTATAACCTTAGAGTTTTCTGTGTGCCAGGCTTCCATAAGTATCTTCAGGAGCTGTAATATTCAGGAAATATTCAGTTCTGAGGCTATTAGTTGGATTGTGGAAACTGGATGAAGAAAAGCTGCTAGAAGAACCACACAATCCATTTCACATTCTTAGTAGAATGTTCCAGCCTCCTCATGCTACTTATGCTCATTTTCTCCTCCTTGGTTTCACTCATTTTATTCCCCTCACTTAGAATACCCTGAATCAGTCATATTTTATCTATTCTTTAAGATTTAGTTGGAGCCTTGCCTCCTCCAACTGTAGTTGTTGCTCCTCCTTCATTCTTGAAGAAAGTCAATAATATCATGGGGCAATGTCTTCCCTTATATGTGAATTGGATTCAAGTGAGGTGAAGCTACCCAAAGCCATTAGTCTCACTTTCTCCTCTAGAAGCATGGAAATCCAGTGGCAAGATAAAAGTCAAGGCAACTAGCAATGATGCAGCATGGGGTGACTGATCTTAGCCTTTTTAAAATCAAAGTCTTTCCCAGGTTTCAGTCTGTGTGGGGGAATGCCCAACAAATTATCCCTAACCACAGCATACTTCACTCAATTTCTCTCCCTCTGACCTACAGAACTTAAAATCATAGATTTAGGGGTAGAAAAAACTTGAGAGGTTAACAAATCCAACCCCCTCATTTTATAAATAAGAAAATTAAAAGCTTATGTCCAAGATCATATAGTTACTAAGTCTCTGAGTCAAAATTTTAATCCTGGTTTCCTTAACTCCAGGTCCAGGCCTCTATCCACTATGCTAGGCACTCAAATCCAACTTCCTTAAAAAAACAAGGTTCACAGGTGAGGTCCAGATAATTTAATCAACTGCCTATATAGGTATTAAGTGGCAGAACTGGGATTTTAATTCCAAGTCCTACAACACAAAAATCAAATGCTTCTTCAACACACTGGAATTCCACATCGTGGAAGAAAAGAACACATTTCTTCCACAATGTCTTTACTTAAAAATCCCTATCACAAAATTTCCAGTCTTTAAATTGAATATCTGTATCAATCCTCTGTGTCTGTGTTTCATATTTCCTCCAGTAAACTATCTGCTTTTAAGACTGGAGTTCTCAATTTAAGGTCCATGAACGAGAGAGAGAGAGAGAGAGAGAGAGAGAGAGAGAGAGAGAGAGAGAGA
>JAJPUD010001015.1:154661-188214 GCA_023553655.1 Myrmecobius fasciatus | reverse complement strand
AGAGAGAGAGAGAGAGAGAGAGAGAGAGAGAGAGAGAGAGAGAGAGATTATTTTAATATGATTGATTTCCTTTGCAATCTTTTGTATTTCCCTTTATGAATTTTATTTATTTATTTATTTATTTTTGCTGAGGCAATTGAGGTTAAGTGACTTGCCCAGGGTCACACAGCTAGGGAATGTTAAGTGTCTGAGATCATATTTGAACTCAGGTCCTCCTGACTTCAGGGCTGGTGCTCTATCCACTGCACCACCTAGCTGCCCCTCCCTTTATGAATTTTAAAAGATCCTTATTAGAAAAGGTTCACAGACTTTTACAGACCAGGATGAGAGGACCCATGCATAAGAAATTCTGCTCTATGAAAGACCCACATTGTATTCAGCATCTTGGGCAGTGTAGTACTGGTATATTCAATCAATTCTTGGCTGACACATTCGATTCCTTTCTACTTCCTCTGAAAGTTATCCACAGGTCATCATACAGAGTGAGTTCAGGGAGAAGAAAAGCTATAAATAGACCCTAGATAATAATTTATTGGAAACCTAGTTCTTGAGTCAGTCTCCCCATAGAGCAAGGTAATATTATATCAGTGACAATGGCTTCTCATCATCAAGTTTGTTAAAAATAATAGAGCAAGACTTCAACCCACCTGAATGATTTAGGGAATAGACTGGCCTGCCTAATGCAGTGTTCTGTTTACTTAGTCAATGGTGCTTCCCCAACCATCTTCCCCTTGCCCTGGTGCCAAATTCCTACTTTGAGACTTAAAAAAAATTCCCCTGGAAAGATACTTATCATGTCTTCACAACTTGTTCCAAAATGCTGAAAACCACTTTGCACTGCAAGTAATAATACAATGGAAACCACTAATACAGCTTAGGTTTTAATAGCTTATAGTGACTTTTCTATTGTGGAGGCTCTCTTATACGCCTACTTTTGCTCATCAGACATGTCTGCAATATATGTATTAATGATTCAATTCAGGATCCCAATTACAATTTATTTAATTTATGTGCACTTCATTAATTCAGACAGGAATATGTGGAACTGAACTCTGAAGATGGAGTTTGATAGTCAAATCATTCATGGTTAACTGGTTTCTAGAAGCATGCTTATCTTCTGAAGAAATACTTTTCAAACACTTGAAAAGCACCCAATGGTATACATTGTTCAATCCAATATAATTTAACAAATATTTATTTATTCACAATATATCAGTCTTGTGTCATGCATTAAAAAGAGAAAAGAAGAATAAGGTAGCTTATCATACGTTTGAGTTGCGGGGCAGAAAAGAGTGGGGTCCAAATCATCCCTACCCCAACAGCATATCAGGAAGTACTCAGGTGGTAAGTATGACCATTTATAGCTTCTTGAATGAATTAGAACCTAATGTGTATCAGTGGAGGATTCAGGAGAGATGTGACTTACATAAGCATACCACTTAAGCAGCTATGTGATAGACCAATTATAAACCCTGATTCTAACTTTGCTGAAAGTAACAAGCTGAATTTTTTCAAGAAATAGTCTTTCATTCAGACTTTTCATTAAACTAAGCTGGCCATCCTTTCATTGAATCTGAATTTTATTGGATTATAATGCAGTCTTAGAGGAGACCAACAATCCAGATCAGAGTACACAACTCTCTCCTGATTGCAAGAGACAGGCTGTTGGAGGAGGATGGACAACTGACAGGAAGATGGGGTAATCTAGGAGAATTCCCCCTCTCCTAATGCTGCAGACGTCCTCCTCAGATTTCCTCCATCTGTTCAAGGATACTTCTCTTCTTCATGAGAAAATAAAACAGCTGAGATTTTAAGAGGAAACCATTATAAGCAGGGCAAATGGAAAATGCTCTTATGCATGAAGAGAGCAAAGTCCTATAACTTTAATAAATCCTATGCCTTGGATATCAGGACCTCTCAAAGATGAAGTAGAGTGTAATTAAAAAAGAAAAGAAATCCAGAGTCAGCTTTGTGGGAGCTTCTATAGCTTGGCTTTTATACCCTGGATCTTAATCTGAAACATACTCAATCTTCAGGGAGAGAGTTGGAGAAAGGCAGTCAGGATTTAGCAACCTTGGCTCAATCATGAGTTGATAATAATGGAGTGAGGGAACAGAAGGATGGACAGAGCCTTCAATTTGGAGTCAAGATTAGTGGATTTTAGTCCCGCTACTGTGACTTATTCCCTGTGCATATCTGGCAGGTCATTTGACCTCATTAGGCCTAAGCTTCCTGATTTGAAAAATCAGTGTTGGACTATGAGGTCCATCTTTCAAGCTCTAACATTTTAATATCCAAGATCTCTGGCTAAGATCTGTAAAGTCAAAGTCTTCTGCAGCCACAACAACTGATGGATTTGATAGTCAATCAGTCAACAAGGATTTATGAAGTGCCTACTATGTGCCAGACACTGTGCTAAGTGCTGGGGTTAATAAGAAAATCAAAAAGCAGTTCCTGTAATCAAGCTCATTGAAGAAAAGTAAGGTATAAGAAGTCAAAAAGATAGAGAAGAAAAAGAGAAGGAAATAGGCATTTATATAGAGCCTACTATATGCCAGGTACTGTGCTAAGTGCTTTACAAATATCTCATTTGAACTTCATAACAACACTGGGAAATAGGGTGCTGTTTACTATTCCTATTTTACAGTTAAGAAAACTGAAGTAAACAGAGGTTAAATTAAGTATCTGAACCAGATATACCTGGAGGTCAAGAGAGATTAGAGCTGAATAAATAGGTCTAGAATTTATGAACAGAGAAATGATAGTTGAATCCATGGGAATTGATGAAATCACCAAAGAAAATAATGTAGAGGGAGATGACAAAAGGGACCAGGGCAAAGCCTTTGGGGGGGGGCACAATAATTAATGAAGATCCAGGAAAGGATACCAAAAGGGGCTGGGTGTGGGTAAAATAGGTAGGAAAGATATAGGATAGAGTACTGACACAAAAACCTAGATATCAAGAAGAAGGGGGTGATGAACAGTGTCAAAGACGTAAGAGAGGATAAGAAGGATAGACTGAGAAAAAGACCTTAGATTTGGAAGTTAGTAACTCTGGAGAGAGTTGTTTCAGTATAGTGATGAGGTCTCCAGCCAAAGGGCAGAGAATTAAGAGAAGACTGAAAGAAAAAGTGGAGGTACCAATGGTGGAGGAAAAAAAGAAAAGGATTATGTGAAGTAATAGCTAGAGAGATGGATGATGAAGTAAGGTTTTTTTGAGGATAGGAAAGACATGGACACATTTGTAGGTAGGAAGTAACGAGAAGTCAGGGAGAAAATGGGATATAAGTGAAAGAGGGGATAACAGAGGGACAATCTGCTGGAAAAAATGGGGTATAATAGGATCATTTGTGCACATAGAAGGTTCTCCCTTGGCAAGGAGAAAGGCTAAATCACTATGTGATAGAGGGGAGCAAGAGGAGATAGTTGCAAAGGTGTCTGAGTGATGTGAGACAAAGAAGAGGTATAAGAGGGAACTTTCAGCAAATGGTCATAGTTTTATCAATGAAATATGAGGTGAGGTTGGAGAGGGGAAGCACATAATTTTTGAGGAAGGAAGTCTTCTCCCCTGGGATTATAAAATGCCTGCCTTATTATAGTGAGGACCCAGTTAAGATTATATAACAAATTTGTAGAGAACCCAGAAAACAGATTTCCTGTAGCTTTATCCAAAGAACAAAGGCAGTGAATAATGGGAGTAATATAAGAATAAGTGGGCTTGTCAAGGCATGTTTGATGACAGGATATAGGGGCAATGATCTCAGGAGAAGAGTAGGATGTAGAGTTCAGTTGGTTCATTAATGGGTCAAGGTGGAGAAGGGATGAAGGTCTAGGAAAGAACTAAGGGATGAAGAGAATGGTTTGTGACAAGCTGTTCCTGGAAGGAGGGGAACATCATCTCAATGATGTTAGTGCTTCTAAATGAACAATCTAGGGAGGAAAGAGAGCAAGGAAGATAGTGGGGCTGTCATACAGGATGGGGAGCCAAACTAAGAGAGAGTAAGGCAAACTTCAGAGAGCTGGCCTAGAGTTCAAAGCTATGAATATCATGTCCCCTCCTGTTATTTCTTTAGATTTTCTCTTATTAGATCACATACTCCTGTGAGCTGGGTCAACCTATTCTAAAATAGCCTTCCATTGTGGTTGAAATTTTATAATTCAAGTTAACTTTCTGTTCGGTGCATTTTTTCCAAAAAGTTTTTGTCACAACAAAAATATGATTAACTCATTACTATAAGAGTTTATACTATAAAAAGAGTACTGGATGAAGTCAGAACACCTAGATTTCAGTTTTGCTCCTGTCTTTTACTACCTGTGTGATCTTTTGCCAAGTCACTTAATCTCTTCTGATCTCATAGGCTTTTCTTCATAAAATAAAGGAACTTGAATAAATGGCCTTTCTTTAAATCATTATATGAGCATGGGTATATACCAGTTCATTAGCTTCCTACGTGTAGGAATCTGAGAAAAAGAAAATAAGGCCTTAACCTTTGCTGGGCAAGGAACCTCTGGGAAACAAGACAAGACCCTTTTGAGGAGGAAAAAGGGGGGAGGAGATTGAAAACAAAGAAATATCTGGGGTCATTAGGGTGTACCATTGGGGAACACTGAGAAGTCAGAAGCCAGTACAATGCTTGGGGAAAAATTTGCTGAAGGGAAATAAGAGAAAAGTAGCAAGATTTCAAAGATAAAATGTCTCTACTTCACCATTTTAGTCATGGTGAACACTACTCCTAATAATTGAAGAAGAAAGCTATTCATAGCATCTACTAAATTTACATGTACATATGGTAATGGAGAACAGAGACATATCTAAATGGAAAAGGAGAGGAAGGGATGCAGCCTGTGTAAAATACATTTATATTTGCTTAGGAACACATGAGCCCCAAACAGAATGTAAGTTCCTTGAGGGTAGGGACTGTTTTATTTTGGTTTTGTATTCCCTAGCATCATGCACCTAACAAATGCTTGATGAACTTAACAGGATGAGTCCTGAATTTTAAGTCAGGGGACTTGGGTTCAAGTCTCAGTTATGGTATTATTTTTGTGAAATTAGCAAGTTATTTAATTAGAATGGACCTTAGTTTCTTCATCTATAAAACAGGAGTATGCACACTAGATGATCTTTAAGGTCTCTTCCAGTTCTAGATCCTAAAAAACTTAATACTTTTTCATTAGCTTTTGGCAATATTAAATTTCTCTATTAACTTACTTTTTGTAGAAACTTCTAACATTAGCAGGCAAGGGGATGACCAGAAATAATGCCACACATACATACTGTGTATATACAGATATATAATATACATATACAATTATATAAAGCTCTATGTGAATTTTATAACACTATGTAAATATTAGTTGTGATGATGGTGACAATGACAACAACAACAATAATGATAATGACAATACAATAGACATTTTCCATGATGGTAGCAAGGGGCTGGGGTTCAAACCTCAATTCTGAATCATCCAATTGCTTACTTATTCTACTTAGCAAATTTATGCCTTTCATAAGTTTAACAAGGCTTTATGACATTGGGGGATTTACTTAACATCTCAGTGTTCTACATAACTCTTTAAGACTATTAAAACTTATAGACAAAGTTCCACCCTAGGAGTAGGAGCAACCACATTGGGGAGTTCCCCTTACCAATGAAATTCTAGGTCCAGTCCTCATCATTATATAATCTATATGTTTACTCAACTTTGATATCAGTGTTGAACAGAAAAGGGTCATAATCCTTGGACACTACACAGGTTTTCTAAGTGGATATTTAACTATTAAACACCACTCTAGATTTACTCACTCTTTCCACCTTTATCTCTAACTTCAATATTATCTATCACTTGGAAATATACTTCCAAGATTTAGAACTATATTCTCCTACTCCCTACCCAAAACTTTGTATTCTTCCAACTTTTTCTAATCTATCAGTTACAAAACTTGGTCTTTTGTTTTCTCACCACTGTTAGGCTAAAGATTTCATCCTTATTCTCCCTTTCCATAGTCAATTATTTCAATACAATCCTCTGTAGGATTTAAGACTCTCACTTTTCTGATATTTTGACTTACACACCTTAATCTCTGATACTGATTTAGTGTTGTTAATATGTTTCTTCCCTCTACCAAACTGTAGTCAGAAACTATTTAATGTTTCATCTTTTAACATCAACGTTTGATAAATGGCCTTTAGAAATTAAAATGCATCCCATTTATTTGTCTTGAAGTGCCAAAAGTAAATAAATGTAAAAAAAGGTAAGTTAATAATTTCTGTCTGATTTCCTGAGGCAAGAGACAATTAGAAATCATGAGAACTGAGTTCTAATCCTAAATCTGTCTTTATCTACATGACCTTGAACAAAGTTCAATTTTTCTGTACCCATTTCCTCACATATAAAATAGACAAACTACCACATCTTCTATCCAAACACTTTAGCTCTTTATTATAAGAATTACACGAAATAAGTTCTATGGAAGTATTCTGAAATGTATGAATGGCAGTAAGAATAAAAGGTTTGAGGTAGAGAACAAGTTGTAAATCAACCATTCATTAACACTTGCTTAAAGACATAGTGCTAAGAAAAGGGATGGGGGAAAGGAGTTGAATCAAAATGAGTCCCCACCCTAAAGGGGCTAACATTCTAACAGGTTAGGCCATATGTATACACAAAAAGGTACAAGATATATACAGAGTATATACAAGACAAGCAGGGGAAAAAGCATCAGTTATATTATTGAAAGAGGCAGGGGCTCCTGGGAGGTTAAGAACTTCCTTTTCAAGACCTTCTGGGATGACATCACAGCACATATCTCTATAATGCCTGAGTCTCTGTGCAGCATATTGTTTATAAATACAAAAAAAATTCAAATTGTGTCAAAAGCTTTAAGTTCTTCCTTTCTTGGCACATTGCTTAGCCCTGACTCACCAAAAAGAAATCACAGAGCTGGGATTTTAAGCTCTTGTGTTGAGGATCTCTTTATCAATTTGGCGAAGACTATGAATCTTTTCTTAAAATACTTTTATATGAAAAAAATAAATATGATTACAAAGGAAATCAATTATATTAAAAACCTGTCAAAATAGTAAAAATTACAACAACAATTTATAAATTCTCTTAATTTCATCTGCAAACACTTTGGGGGTCCATGTACCCTAGGCTAAAAACTTCTGTCTTAGAGTTTAAAGGAACCTTAGAGACAATTTATTCTAATTATAATGATCTTATAAATGAAGAAACATCCAATATCACAAACCTATGTTAATGGCAGCAATGGGAAAAGGATTTTGTTTGGAGGTCTAAGACCTGGGGTTCAAATTCTGACATTACTTGCTACTTAAGTGTCTTTAAAAAAGTTGCAACTTCTCTGGATCTTCATTTTCCTCATTTGTAAAATTTAGTTGGTTGAAGTAGATAACTACTTAGGTCCTCTTCAATTCTAAATTGATTATATCATACCTAGACTAGAATCTGGGTTTCCTTATTTAAGGGATCATAGTTTTGCCCTGGAAAGGACCTTAAGGATCATTTAATTTAAAGCACCTTCATTTCTTAGAGGAGGAAAGAGATGCCCAAGGAAGGACTGTGTTTTGCTTAAAGTCACAATATTTTTTCCTTCATAACCATTTGACTTTCCATGATGAATTCCACTGAAGCCCAAGTTTCTTTCCATTTGTTCTGACCAAGCACTCATTAATACAGCACAACCTATGCAGAAGAGTTCTGACCCTTAGGGAGTGCCCACTCTCGATAGCACTTCTGTCCAGATGTTCTGGATTCTTTCTTGGTACTAGAGAAAGGATTCAGATATGTAAGTCATTTTTGGTGTAAAAAAGGAAAGAAAGGGACTATTTGTGAACATCACCTCCCTTCCCCCAATCTTGCATATATGGAAAAGGAAGCTTCTGTTTCTCTTGGTGGTATCTTTCTGAACAAGCTGGATCGAAGTCTCCTTGAACACTGCCTGCTGGCTCTGCATAACTTCTGAATTCACTGAGTGGGGAATGCAGGTGCACTCGCCTCCAGCTCTAAAGGCTTGTTAATTAGAGATGAAATCTTAAAATTAAGGGCTGGCAAAAAGTTATCCCTCCCTCACCTAAGACATGTCAAACCATCCCCAATAGAACATAAGCCACTTGATGGTGGGGACTGTTTAATTTACATCCTTGAGTTCCCAGGGCCTACCAAGTGCACTTACACTCTTAGTATCCACTGGATTAAATGCAATGAATTGGGACCTGAACAATTTCAAGGTAAGAATTGATTTTACCTTGCATTCTTCATCCAACAGGTCTAAGATGCCAAGTTTAGCTTCTATCAGGTCAATGCAAGGCTGGTTATCATAAAAATCAATCAAGGTCCATGGGATTTGCTCCTTCATATATTCTTCTTGCTCCAGTTTGAAGACATGCTGGGGTCAGAAGTGAGGAAGAACATTTCAGTGAAATTTTAATCTGAACCCCAAACCAGGGAAGTTATGGTTTTCCAGGAGAAATTAATCACTCTTTAGACTACAATAGACTTTATTCTGAGCGCCTATAGATCCTGGAAACATAGAACAATTAATAGATTCAGCTTGATCAACAATAGGATATTTCTTATTCAGAAATTTCTATTTTCCTACCTGGGATCTACCCTCAGGTCATCCAAACCACCTATCTCTGCTCAAACTACAGAAATTATAAATGTGGCTTTCAACAATCTGAACTACATCTAACTTTGAACTGTGCAAGACGCAAGGGTGATGAAAAGTCAGACAGTAAATCACCTAAATTCAGACGTTCTTCCAAGAAGTATGGGGTACTCCTCAAGAGCAGAAAGAGCACATTAGATAAACCAAATTAACATAGGACATTTAAAAAAAGAGGCCTTGGACAATCTTACAGCCTGGAACAAAGGAATCTACCCAAGAAGTTGGAATAGGAAGCTTACCCAATTGAATTGCTGCTGGAGTTTTTCATTTGCATAGTTGATACAAAACTGTTCAAAACTATTCACCTCAAAAGTTTCAAATCTGTAAAATGGAACAAAAAGAGACAGTGAGGGTGAGAGTAAAGAAGGCATAAGAAAGATAGTGCTTTTTACTCAGTAATCCAGAAAAACCTAAAAAGGATGTATCCTCTAGTAATAAACATGTATACTCAAGTAAAATAAATATCGACATTGTTAATGTCTATAATGTATGACTCACTCTGCATTTTAAATTCATAACTACTCTGTCAGGAGGTGGGTAGCATGTATTGGTCCTCTGAAATCATGGTCAGCCACTTCATTAATTGGTGATTTTAACTTTTTCAAAGCTGATTGTTTTTACATTGTTGTTTTCTATAAATTGTTCCCTGGTATTGCTTACTTTACTCTGTATCAATTCATACAAATCTTTCCAAGTTTCTCTGAAGCCATTCTTTTCAGAATTTCTTGAAACACAAAATTATTATATACATTCCAATACCATAATTTATTCATTCAATCACTCCTCAGTGAATGGGCATCTCCTTAGTTTCTAGTTCTTTGCCACCACACAAAAAAAGAAATGTTATAAATATTTTGGCACAAATATATTTTGGGGGTACAAGCCTCTTAGAAGTATTTCTGGGTGAAAAGGAATACACAGTTGAATGACTTTTTGATCAGAGTTCTAAATTGCTTTCCATAATGACTGGACCATAATGACTGGAATGCATTAATGTGCATATTTTCCAGAAGCCCCTACAATGCATGTTGTTTTCCTTTTAAAAAATCTTTGCCAATCTAATAAGTGTGAAGCAGTAGTTCTACACTGCTTTAATATGAACTTTCTTAATTAGTGATTTGGAGCATTTTTTCATATCACTCTTGATAGACTGAATGACTTCCTTTGATAACTACCTATTCATATCCTTTGACCATTTAACACTTAAGGAACGACTCATTCTTATTTTGAATCAATTCCTTATATATCTTGGAAATAAGACCTTTATCAGAGAAACTTACTGCAAAAGTTTTGTTCTCAGAAAATGGTTTCTTTTTTAATTTTAGCCTCATTGGTAGAGTGTGTGTAAAAGTTTTTGACTTTATGTAATCAAAAATGACCATTTAATGGGTAGCTAGATGAATAGAAGAGAATACCAGCCCTGAAGTCAGTAGGACCTGAGTTCAAATATGAACTCAGACACTTAACACTAGATGTGACCCTGGGCAAATCACTTAATTTCAATTACCTTACCCAAAATAAATAAATAATAAAAAATCTAATCTTCTATGACCTTCCCTATATTTTATTTTGTCATGATCCTCTATCTATAGATCTGAAAGAAATTTCTTTATTGTTTCTTTAAGTCTTCTGAATGATTATAATCTCTTGTTGAGGCAGTTATTCTTAGCTATAAGTCTATATCTTTTGACTTTTGGAGCCTTGTATTCCTTTTTTTTTTTAATTAAAGCTTTTAATTTGCAAAACATATGCATGGGTAATTTTTCAACATTGACCCTTGCAAAACTTTCTGTTCCAAATTTTTCCCTCTTTCCCCCCTACCCCTTCCCCTAGATGGCAGATAGTCCAATATATGTTAACTTTGTTAAAACATATGACAAATCCAATATATGTATACATATTTATATAGTTATCTTGCTGCACAAGAAAAATCAGATCTAGAAAGAAAACAAAAACCTGAGAAGGAAAACAAAATGCAAGCAAACATCAACAGAAATCATGAAAATGCTATATTGTGGTCCACATTCAAATCCCACAGGCCTCTCTCCGGGTGTATATGGCTTTCTTTATCTCTGGACATTTGGAACTGGTTTGAAACATTTCATTGTTGGGACACTGATGCATTGTTGGTGGAGCTGTGAACGGATACAGCCATTCTGGAGAACAATTTGGAGCTATGCTCAAAAAGTTATCAAACTGTGCATACCCTTTGACCCAGCAGCATTTCTATTGGGCTTATATCCCAAAGAAATCATAAAGGAAGGAAAAGGCCCCATATGTGCAAGAATGTTTGTGGCAGCCCTTTTTATAGTGGCTAGAAACTGGAAATTGAATAGATGCCCTTCAATTGGAGAATGGCTGAATAAATTATGGTATATGAATATTATGGAATATTATTGTTCTGTAAGAAATGACCAGCAAGATGATTTCAGAGAGGCCTGGAGAGACTTACATGAACTGATGCTGAGTGAAATGAGCAGAACCAGGAGATCATTATACACGGCAACAACAGTACTATATGACGATCAATGCTGATGGACATGGCTCTCTTCAACAATGAAATGTTTCAAACCGCCTCCAATTGTTCACTGAAGAAAGCCATATACACCCAGAGAGAGGGATGTGAAATGTGGACCACAACATAATATTCTCATACTCCTTGATTGATGTTTGCTTACATTGTGTTTCCTTTATCTGATATATCATTTGTGTAGATAAGATTTTTCTTGCACAACAATGATAAGTTTGGAAATATGTATATATATATTCGATTTGCCAATATTTTAACATAATTAACATGTAGTGGATATCCTGCCATCTAGGGGAGGGGTGGGGAGTTGGGGGGAAAAATTTGTAACGGAAAGCTATGTAAGGGTTATTGTTGAAGAATTACCCACACATATGTTATGCAAATAAAATAAAATTTAAAAAATAAATAAATTTTAAAAAAAAGAAACATTTCATTGTTGAAGAGAGCCATGTCCATCAGAATTGATCATCATATAGTATTATTGTTGCCGTGTATAATGATCTCCTGCTTTTCACTTAGCATGTGAAACTTAACATGACTTCACATGTAAGTCTCTCCAGGCTTCTCTGAAATCATCCTGCTGTCATTTCTTACAGAACAATAATATTCCATGACATTCATATACCATAATTTATTCAGCCATTCTCCAATTGATGGGCATCCACTCAGTTTCTAGTTTTTTGCCACTACAAAAAGGGCTGCCACAAACATTTTTGCACATGTGGGGCCCTTTCCTTCCTTTAAGATCTCTTTGGGATATAAGCCCAATAGAAATGCTGCTGGGTCAAAGGGTATACACAGTTTGATAACTTTTTGAGCATAGTTCCAAATTGCTCTCCAGAATGGTTGGATCCGTTCACAGTTCCACCAACAATGTATCAGTGTTCCAGTTCTTCTACATCCCCTCCAACATTCGTCATTATCTTCTCCTGTCATCTTAGCCAATCTGACAGGTGGCACCTTATATTCCAAGCTATACTCCTTTATTTTGGTATTTGCTAAATCTTGTGTGATTTTAACTATGATTCCTCAATACATGAACTTTTTCATTCTGGTTGCTTTCTTTGACTTGGAAGTTCTGGATTTTTGCCATGGAATACTATGGCACCCTGAGGAATTTTCATCTTGGATTTTCTTTTAGGAATTGATTAGCAAATTATTTCTCTTTTTATTCTGTCTTCTAGTTCTAAAAACATATGCATAGTTACATTTAAAAATTTATCAAAATATGGCATCCAGGCTCATTTGTTGGGTCATGTCTCATTTTCCTGAAGATCATAATAGTATCTACTTCCAAGAATTGTTATGAGGATCAAATGAGATAATATTTGGGAAGTACTTTGTAAAACTTAAAGTGCTCTATGAAATCTAGCTATTAATATGATGTCTTTAAGATAATACAAAAATTCTGAAGCTATCATTCCCTGAAAGGTTTTCCTGATCAGTTGGTTTTTATAAGAAATATCTTACATGTTCTTCTATTTTTTTCCCAGTCTTTTGTGTTTGTTTTAATATATTTTTTCTCATGGAGTCAATTTCCTTTTGGTCTATCCTAATTTTCAAGGAGTCTGTTTCTAGGGTAAAGCTTGATATCTCTTGAATTAAGTTAATTCTCTCCTTCTGAATTCTCATGTCTTTTCCACATGTTTCCACTAGCATTCTCATTTCATTGATAACATAATTTTTAACTTAAACCTCTCCCCATTACTCCACACAACTCTTCTTCATTTCTTCCAGAAACTAGTTGACCTTGTAGCCAAGCTATTTTCTTTTGAGGCTTTGCTTGGAGGTATTTTCTTCTTCGGTGTTTGTATCTTGGGAATTCCAGGTACCAAAGTAAATCTTAAATCTTTGTTTATTCATTCTTTTAGCCCTTTTTCTTGCATTGAGACTTCTTGCATTGGGATTTAGGATCAGGTTCTGCACTTTTCTGGAGGGAACACTAGAGCATTACTTGATTCCTCCTTGGGGTCTTGATGATGAACTTTCTTCAGGACAAGCAGAGGAAGTGATACACTCTTAAGGTCTCTCTTAAGAACTTTGGAATTATGATTAGAGAGATGAAAATTAACTCTGAAATACCACCTTATATCTCTCAGATTGGCTAAGATGACATGAAAAGATAATGATAAATGGAAGGGATGTGGAAAAACTGAGACACTAATGCATTTATGGTGGAGTTGTGGAATGATCCAATCATTATGGGGAATAATATGTAATTATGCCCAAAGGGCTATCAAACTATGCATACACTTTGATTCTGCAGTGTCACTAATTGGTCTGTATCCCAAGGATATCATTAAGGAGGAAAAAAAACCCCACATGTACAAAAAGTTTGTAGGGGTTCTTTTTGTAATAGCAAAGAATTGGAAAATGAGGAGATGCCTATCAATTGGGGAATTGCTGAATAAGTTGTAGTATCTGAAGGTAATAGGATATTATTGATCTATAAAAATGATGAACAAGCTGATTTTAGAAAGGCCAGAAAATATTTACACAAACTGATGCTGAGTGAAACAAGCAAAAAGACAGCAACAGCAAGATTGTGTGATGATCAACTATGAAAGATTTGGTTCTTCTCAGTGCTTTGGTGATCTAAGGCAATCCCAATAAACTTTGGATACAAAATCTTTTACATCCAGAAAAATAACTATGGAGATTGAATGTAAATCAACACATGCTAGGTCCACTTCTTTTTTCTGTTTTATGGTTTTTCCCTTTTGTTCTAATTTTTTCTCTCCCAACATGATTCATAAAGAAATGTGTATTTTTAAAAGTTTACATACAAGTATAACCAGAAAAAAATGAAACAAATTTTTTTTAAAACCCTGTGGAACTGATTGTACCCCAAGGCAAACACTGACACAGGACCATCCAGCATGGCATGCCCTCATTGAAGAATGTGCTATGCTCTATGAGAAAAACTGAATTAAAGTAGCTCAAAATGTAAGATACACCAAATAGAGAATCCATCCCAAATGCTCATCAGGACTATTTGTACCCAACCTATGGCAGAGCATTCCAAGCTGGTCACAACAACCACAATTGGGCACACTGTATACAACTTGACTCTAACATAGTGATGCCATTTTGGTTCACTTCAATAACAAGGACCAAGCATCATATTCTTCAAGGATCTCAGGAGTGACTCAGGGCAAGCACCTGCAAACTGGCAATGTGTTCCCAAGCAGTCTAATCTTCTATAAAGTCTGCTCACTGGTCTGAGTTTTGCAAATATCCTGGCTCCACTTTGGTTCTGAGTGAAAGGCATCAGGTTTACCCCTGGATGAAGTTCCAGTGTGACTAGTGACAGATAGTCTCTGTCAACTATCTAGAAGTCACTGAAAGTTCAGAAAATTTAGGCTTCCTCTTGGCCTGAGTTCCCTGTGCTAGTCCATTGGGTGTCAGCCTCAAACCAGCATGGGGCTTGAATCTGTGAACCCAATCTAAGGTCAGTGCCACACAGCTGGTGATTTGTTCCTGTTCTTTCCTTAGCAAGGATACACCCTTCTGCCACCTCTGAGCTGGATCTGCTGACTAGGCTATCACTCCTAGCTTTAGAACACAGCCACATCAGCCCTAAGCTTAGCCACAGCTTCCATTCTGCAACCACTGTGACTGCAGCACAGCTCTAGGGACAGAACCATGCTGCTGTAGACTGGGGCTCCTCCTGCTCTCTGCAGGAAAGCCCTGTTTGGTCCCACAAGCTTCTTAGATCTTTATTCCAGCTGTTGTGGGGAAAGCTAAGCTGGACTCATTTCACCAAACCCACTCTCTTAGCCAGTCCACTTTTAGGCAGCTTTTCAAGGAGCATCTTAAAAAAAAAAAAAAAAAAAAAAAAAAAAAAAAAAGCAAGGGAGCATTATGCAAGTTAAGAATAGGACAGCCAGGTGGCTCAGTGGATAGAGCAGCAGTTGTGCACTCAGGAGGACCTGAGTTCAAATCAAACTCAGAGACTTGCTAGCTGTGTGATTTTGGGCAAGTCACTTAACCCCAACTGCATTTCCATTCTCCTCCTCACCTCCATTGCCCCAAAAGAATGGGAAATGAGAGAATTGTCGGGAAATAAAACTTTAGGTCATATTTATGTGGAAGAAATAACACACTTTTAATAAAGCCAGAAAGCAGGAGCTCAATCTGAGTTAGGGGTCTGATAGAAGGCATAGATACCAAGGGTTCTTCTCTGGACCCAAAGGTGATAATATATAGGAACAACTATAAATTACTTTATTTTGAGCCTCCTCTCTCAGGAGAGGAATTTAAAGAGAGGTTAAGTCCAGATGCCATAAATGTCACTTGTACTTGGAGATGGAATAGGAAACAGCCATGCCCATAGCCAAAATTTAATTAATAAAACCTGAAAAGATTAAAGAGGCACTGTGGCAATTTGGTCAGATAATGGGAATTGGTGTGCATAAAGGATTTGTCCCAGCTTGGCAGATAAAAGAATTCAATATCTCCCACTTGTCATTTTTAAAGGTTTATATTAGTCGCCTCCATGAAGAACATTCTCATTAAGTCAAGAGGCCCTGAAATTAGCTCATAATTTCCCTATTTCTAAGATAATATCTGGTAACAATTCCCCTGCCATCTAATATAATTATAACAATATAGGAAGGCCACAGAGAAATGATGGGATTTCATAGCTTTAATAATTTATAAGAGAATTGACCTCCAGGAGAGCTAAAGTTTGGGAGATAGGACAGTTTTTCCCTTTACAATGAAGTTATTATGTCTGCCATAATTCCTTCCATCTATGCAGTTGCTTTTTCCTTCTTTTTTCTAAATAAACACAATAGATTGATTTATAACATACATTAAAATGTCACAAAGATATTTATATGCTAAAAGGAATTGGATTTCTCCAGTAAAATCAATGTCAGGCAAGTCTATCCCAGTGTACTAGAAGGAAAAAGCAGAGGAGAAAGAAGGTGAAAGTTGGAGATAGGGATGAGACATCTGGATACCAGGCTTCTAGCTCATGATACATAATGACACAAGTCACCTCCCAAATGCACAATGTTCTTTATCTCTAAAAGAGGGACACACCTTGTAGGAATAGGATTGGGAAGGATAAAGCCCAGTCTGAGCTGAGACTTTTGAAGAATTATCAAGAAAGACAGTGTAGCCTAATGGAACAGAAAGAGCTTCCAGGTCAGGAAGACTTCAGCCAAGTTGTCCCCATTACACATGACCTTGAGCATATCCCTTAGCTTTTCATTGTCCTCAGGCAACACTCTGAGAAAGTAGATTGCAAAGCAGGTACTGATCTCTATTTGTGGAAGGAGTTAATTCATTAGGAATCTTCCACATCAGTGAAATAACAGAGTCAAGTAAAAGAAAAAATAAAAAGGGATTTTAAAAAGTCATACAGAAAGAAGTGAACAAAACTGTTAAATGATCACTGCTTATAGGTGATGGGGCAACAGCAATAAATAACTAACAGAGAAAAAAATTCCCAGAACTATTTAACTACCAGAGGAATTTGTTTCTGTTTCCTCTATTCAAAATGATTTTAAGACTAGAAAGGAGTTAATTGGGTATTGAGATCCAAGATAAATGAGGTGGTCTGAGAAGAGAGACCTAATTGCCAATGAATTCAAGTCAATAAGCCCAGATGAATTATATCTCAGAACTTGTGCACATGATTTCTCTCTGTGGTTTTGAAGGTGCTGTGAGAAAAATAAAAGAGATTCTCTAAGGACAGAGACAAACAAATTTTGTCAATTATCAATAAAGAAAATTTTGAGGATTATGATCTGGTGAATTTATTCCCGGGAAAACACTAGGCCAGATTGTTAAATGTGAATTTGTCAACACTTGTCACTAGGAAGTTAGTAGCAAAAAGATGAGTCTTTTGACCTCAGAAATTCATGAAGCTCATCCAAGACATAGAAGGATTCAAATAACAATGGGGAAAGCAGCATAGTACAACCATAAAGTGTACTAGATTTGAAGACAGAGAACCTGGGAATAAATCCTACCTCTAATAATTACAACCTGTTTGACTCTGGACCATTTAACTCTGGGCCACAGTTTCACTGATTATAAAATGGCCCCTTCCAGCTATAGATCTATTATTTTCTCATCTTAAGGCAGGGATGGGGAAAGGAATGGAGAAAGGAAACCAATATTTATTAAGTGCCAGGCACTGGAACTTAATGAAATTTGGATTACATGGTTTTTGATGTGCCTTCTACTTCTTGGATTTTATAATCCTATAAGTTTTGGAGAATGATTAAGAAGATAAAGAAACACAAAATATGAGGATAAATTTATATTTATCTTAGGGATATTCAAGTCAGAGAAAACTCTGGGCACAGCAGGATTGACTAGATGACACTTCCATATACTGGAATTATCATCACATAGGAAGATTAGATTTATTCTGCTTAGTGCCAAAAGGAAGGTCCAGAACCAATAGGCAGAAGCCAAAGAGAGGAAGAACACAACATATTTTAAGGGAAAACTTCTAGCCATTCCAACAATCTAAAAATGAAACTGGGCGCCTGTTATAATTTTCCTAACTGTGAAAGTTTTCAATATAGAAACTTCATAATAATTTGAAAGAAAAATGAATTAATTTTCATTTATGAATTCAGGTGCAAGATAGACTGGGCAACCTAGGATGTGTATTCCTAATGGAAGATCCCAAGATCTTATGTTTTCCTGAATAGAAATAACAGCTTGACCAGGATATCTCAACAGTTCAGGATCAAACTACCATCAAACCTCTCTCTGGGGAGTGAAAATGCTAATCAAGTTTTGCCATTAAGCATTCCCTAGATGACCAGCCAATAGATAGAACACTAGTCCCTGTAATTTTATTTATGAAGTCACAAGGATCACAGATTTAGAAAGAGAAAAGATCTTAGAAATTATCTAGTCCATTCTCCCCATTTTACAGATGACAAAACTGTTTCAGAGAAGTGACTTAAACTTGCTTAGTGTCATACAGGGAATAAAAAGCAGACCCAGTATTCTAACTCAGATCCTTTGATTGCACATCTTTCCATTGATTCATCTTCCTAGAGTAATAATAAAACAGAAAAACAAACAAAAAAAGCTATCTTCAGGAATTCTTTCAGAGTACAAATTTTAGCAAGAGTTCATAGAAGCAGTAGACCAATGGAGACTTTAATTAAAATGCACTCCTAAGGGCATTATGCAGTGTTAGTTAGGAAACCCAAAGTTAAAAAATTTGCTTTATAGTGTATAAAATATGTTACAGAACAAAAAGAACTAAACGTCAGCAGATTTCATTTCCTTCCTCCAACAACTAACTAAAGCTTCCACCACCACTTCCGAGGGTGCTGCTAGGTATAGAACTTCTCCTCCAGGATGCCGTTCCTAGCAATGCCCTTCCTAGTGTGTTCCCCACCACAACCACTTAGCCAGGCTTCATCACACACACCACCCAACACCCACCAGCTGCCTCAGCATTTTCAACTCTGAAGTCAAAGGCAAATAAATGTGTATTCATCCCAAATTGAAGCCATTTATTTTCCACAGCCTCCAGGAGGGGAAAGGCCCAGAGATCACAATTAATCAGACTTACAGAATCAAACTTTTGCTAATGTAACATGAAAAGGAAAACCTTGTATGACAGCTGCCAGCTTCTCTCCTATTACTTTTTAACTCCTGTTCCCACCCTGGGAGAAATATCCCATGGGCAACTTCAGAATATTTTAGTTAAGCAAAGGGATTTAGTTGGGATTGACTTAATTACTATGGGTTTTGCCTGCTCTGCAAATTTTCTGGGGAGGAGGGGGAAGTAAGGGACTGAGCAGGAAAAGGAATCAGGCAGGAGGTCACATTTGGGCAAAAGCTTTAAATGGTAAGACCCTGGAGAGAGATGTGTTACAGAACCTAGAATGATTAAACTCCTAAGTCGGGGCTCAATCTTTTGAAAGTCTGATGATGCCTATGAAACCTTTCTCTGAATAATGTTTTAAAATGCATAAAGTAAAATACATTGAATTACAAAGGAAATCAATTCTATTGAAATATAGTTATAAAATATGAAACAACTAAACCATTCCCCACTAGGATGTTTGCTGGCTGTGAAGGAAAATTTAAGTACTGTTCAGTTTGTGATGCTTGGGAAAACTCAACAGCACTCTGATAATGTAGTGAGATGAGAAGAGGGAGTATGTGTATATATGTAAGAGAGATGTTCCCTCCTTTAATTTTTCTAGGATTCTGCTCGTCCATTTACTTCTAAAATACCCTAATACCTTCCCTTCATTATAAAATATGTATGTAAAAATAAAATACATAAAACATATATTCTAGATATTTAAATTTAACATATTAATATATAATTTATCAAACTATGCATATATTAAATATATTACCAAATTAATTAAATATTATATATTTGCTATGTTAATAATTTACTTAAATATAAATATATTTTATATAATTATATATTTAGAATACATTCCTTTTTAATCAGAATCAGACACACACACCCCAAATCTGTTCTCAAAAGCTCTCTACAATGAGAAGTCATTTATAATGGCAATGAAGCACTTTAAGGTCTTCAGTCATTAAATGAAGAAATTCTATTTTATATTTCTTTAGTGTTTTGTATTTTGATATAGTCTACAATGTTTCTTTTAAAATATGCAATCCAATGGGTTATATGCAGGAGTATGCTGAAATCAGCACAAAGTGTCTCAGGAGAACCAATTATTTAATTTTCAGTAAGCATTTACACCAGAAAAAGTTAAATGCTACAAATCACGGTTTTGTTCATTGTTTTGTTATTTGTTTAAATGTGAGTGATGGAGAAAATGTTAATAATGCAGGTTAAACTTAGAAGTACGCTGTGAATACTTTTTCCCCCATCAGAGAGTTAGATGTTAAACAAAGTTACAGCACTCCACTGACTCTATATTGTTTTTGTTTACTTGTTTTTCAGTCATATCCAACTCTTCATGACCCCATTTAGGGTTTTCTTGGAAAAGATACTAAAATGGTTTGCCATCTCCTTCTCTCAAACAGCCAGTAAGTATCTGAGACCACATTGGAACTCAGGAAGATGAGTCTCCCTGGCACTCTATCCACTGCACCACCTAATTTAGCTGCCCCCTGATTCTCTTTGTCTGTTGACACATTGTGCCCGCTGCCTCATTCCCCAATAGAATATAAACCCCACTGAGAGCAAAGGCTGTTTTGTTTTTGTGCTTGTATCATCAGCACAACTTACAGCATCTCCCACAGGTAAGATGCTAAGAATTTATTGAAGGAAATTGAATCAATCATTGTAGCAGCTCTAAGGTCTAGAACACAGCAGCATCGTCAAGAGTTGCTGAAGTACAGGGGACAGTTCTCCCCAGCGGTCCTCAGGAATCTGCACTTGACACTACTCCACTCTCAACAACTTGTTTTCTCTGTTTTTTGTAGTCCCCTCTCTTCTCTTTCATTACCAGCTGTCACTTCTTGATGCTGTCAGTGTTATTGATGTTGGCAGCCAGCCCCATGTCCCTCATCTAATCTGTTGCAGTCTAGGAAACTAAATAACTAAATTCATTAGAATTGTATCTAAAATAGACCACAAACTAAAGTTCAGGTTGGGCAGGTGCTACCTCATCTGTCAAGTCTTCCTCCATACTTCTACAATTATTGATATTCTTTCCTTTAAAAATGTCTCTAATTTAATTATCTGTATACATGTTATCTTCTCACTTCACCCCAATTCCTTCAGTAGAATATAAGCTCCTTGAGGATAAGGACAGTTTTATTTTTATCTTTCTCTTCCTAACATCAAACATAATACACACTTTATTAAGCAGGTGCTTAATAAAAGCTTGCTGAACTGAACAATTGACCTGAAGACTTGTTGATGTAATAAAAGAGCCTTAAATCATAAATTATAAGACAAAAGATTTTGGCTACTCAGAAGTCATTCTTGGACTTTGTTTCTGGTTTTCAGTTAGGTGCCCTGTAGTTGAGATCACCAGATGAAGTGACCTTTAGATAATTTAAGGTGTCAGAGAACTTTGAGACAAGTGAGATAATGCCATATAAAGGTTTGTTTAATCTTATGTTTTATTTAGTAGAATTTAGAAGGGCAAGTATAAAAGGGGAAGTTTATGTTTCTTTAAGTTTGAAGCAGCTGGTATTAACAGACATCAAGGGAATCATATTGAGTGGGGAAGACATGTATGTTTCCCTATCTAGGGAAGAGATGAAATGACATTTAACATTAAAACTGTGAACATAGTAGACCAAGATAGACATTTGCCTGAAGAAATGAAAAGTGTTTCTTGTCAGAGAGAGTTGATTAGAATATATGTGCTTGAGGGCTGGTGAATATAACCAACACTTTTGTTAATATGCAACCCCAAACAGACTGGAGCCTATAAAAGATGAGCCACAGCAGTGAATGAAAAAATGAGACAAACTGTCATTGAAATAACACACAAAAAACAAAGATTTATGGAATAAAAATTTGACAACAGCTCATTTTAATGATAAAGATATTTAAATAGTATTTGAGAGTTTATGTTTTTTTTTGAACCTTGTTTTACCTTGGCTTAAAAGAAAAATTATTTACTCAATACAATGCTGTTGCTTTGATTTTTTTAAAAGTATAATTTTATAAGAAAAAAAAGCAAATCATATATGTTTAGTCTTCTTAGTTATGTCTAAAATAAAGACAATTGCCAGATACCATCAGGGATCTGCTTGAAGTAACCAAGTTTAGGTTGTCTGTACTGAGGGAATTCATCTCACATTTTTTCATACTCTCTAACCTGAGTGATGAAAATACAAGATTTCCATAGGCTTCATGTTTACTACAGACAACATGTGTGTAGCCTTTTCCCATCTTCAATGTAGAGGTGACCATTTCTGCTTTCTGCTGTCCTGGTCATCAATTTAGAAAAACAGAAAGAGAAAATTCAGAAAATTAAGACATGAATAGTAAGTTCTAGGTGCACCAAAAATATCAGTGATTAAGCAGAAGCAACATATTTGGACTGACAAGGGGATCAGTACTTACAAGGAAGGAAGAAAGTATGGAAATTATAACCAAATCAGATTGCTTTAAAAAACAGGTATGGTAATCTCATTAGCTGTGAAAAGGACAAAAAGGGGAAGGATGTTCTGGAATACACAGGGCAGCTATTTCCTTATGTAATAACACAATAAAGAGGGGGCCTCGTGTATATACATAAAGGGGCAAGATAGCCAGAAACAGGTTTGTGGTGGTTGCTTGGAGACAGGGGCTGCCATCTCTAGTTACTCCTTAGTATTACCCAATAGGAAGAGGACTATTTCAGACAGTGTGGACCTGGTTCCAAAGCTATTGATCATTATACTAATCCAATTAGTTTTGGAGAAGCCACAAAAGTGGATTTATGGCCCAGATAGAAGAAACAGATTACATGTGAGTGGTTGTGCTTCCTGGGATTTTATGCTGTCAAGATTTGGAAGTTAGAGGGTTTGCTGTAGGCACTTATTTCAGGAACAGAGACCCCCTTCCCCAAGACACTATCCTATTCTGTCTGATTGTGAATTGTGGAGAGCAGCCAGCATGTGATTCAGGTTTTTAAGTCACACAGGGAATCAGGCTGTAACATATGCAGCAACAGACAGACGTAACAGCCCAGGTAGTGATAACTGTGTTGTTCAGTCATTTCAGTCATGTTCAACACTTGGTAACCCCATTTTGGGATTTTCTTGGCAAAGATGCTGGGGTGGTTTGCCATTTCCTTGCCCAGATAATTTTACAAATGAAGAAACTGAGGCAAACAGTTAAGTGACTTGCCCAAGGTCATGCAACTAATGCCTGAGGTCAGATTTGAACTCATGGAGATGAGTCTTCCTGCTTCCAAGCTCAATGAGTTATCCACTCTGCCATCTAACTGCCTATGCTGAGTTTGAGTCGTTCCCCCTCTAAGGGATGCTACAGGATAATTTCTTCCCTTCTTTCCACAGTGTGAGAGATGACCACCATGCTAAAGGGGTTAGAACACTTAGACAAATAAAAATATTGATACACATAAAGACCTACCCTTATGTTAAAAATACAAAAAGAAAGGGAAAAAATGCCCCCCAAAATGGGGAAAGTGTGGCTAAAGAGTCATTCATTTGTTGTTTTTAGTGAACTCTAAATTCAATATAGGTCAGCATCAAAAAAGTCCAACATAATTTTAGACTGAATTAAGAAGGGCATTATTTTCCTGGACTATAAAGAACTCTTAGAGTATCTTGCCCTGGCAGATCCCATCCAGGGCATTATTCAGATTGAATGGCTTTGGAATGGTGGGGTCAACCCCAAATAGAAATGAGGGTCCACTCAACTATAAATGAGAATTTTGTGAGCCTCATATTAACTTACAAAACCACATACTCATATTCTCTCTACTTTATTGTATTTTTATTTAATTTTAAAAATATCTCTCAGTTACATTTTAATTTGGCTTAGGCTGCACTTAGGAGTGTTCTGGAAAACATGCATGTATTCAGCAGGACAGGAGCTCTGCTGTCAAACATTCAGAGGAAGAATGAGGAGGAGGAGAAAAAACAGAGGGGCAGATAAAATTTACAAAGTCAATAATTCACATTCAGGTAATGAGGAAACATTTCAAAAATATGATCATTGAGGAAGCAGTAAAAGTTGACAGGGCCACTTGATGGTGCTATAGAGTGCTGAGCATAGAGACAAGCCAACTCATCACCCTGAGTTCAAATCTTGCCTCAGACACTTACTAGGGAAGTGATCCTGGGCAAATCACTTAATCCTGCTTCTGTCAGTTCCTCATCTGTAAAATAAGCTGGAGAAGGAAAGAGCAAACCCCCCAGTATCTTTACCAAGAAAATATCTGGCTCACAGAGAGTCAGACACAGCTAAAAACTGACTGAACAACAAAGAGGTTGACATTTATAAAATATTTATAAGCTTTACAAAGGTTGTTTTTTATTTTTGTTTTGTTTGTTTGGGTTTTTTTGCTGAGGCAATTGGGGTTAAGTACCCAGGGTCACACAGCTAGGAAGTGTTAAGTGAGGCCAGAATGAACTCAAGGTCCTCCTGACTTCAGAGTTGATGCTCTATCCACTACACCAATTAGCTGCCCCACTTTACAAAATATTTCACTATTAAACCTTCCAATAGGTAGGTTTATGTAAGGTAGATGTCATTCTCCCCAGTTTAGCCACTAGGAAATCAAGGACCAGAGAAGCCTAATGTCCTACACAGGATTAATGCCAGAAGTGAGAGATGGATGGAGCAAGGTCTTTTCTAACTCTTCATCAAATACTGTTTCTAAGACACCATACCATCATTCAAATAAATGCTCTCCATTTCAGAAAACACCCCAAATTCAAAGTATATCATTAGAAGGAAAGAATTATAAATGTTATGATAGGGGAAAGGGGAAAAAAGTCATTCTAGAAGTTTTAAATTTTTTTTTGCAGTAGCAGCAATTTTCTTCTCTCAAAAACATTTTTTTTTAAATGCCACTGGCTCAGAAAGACCCCCTTGAGAGCTCATGTTAACTGCTCCTGTAGTCAAGTTTTTGTTTCTTTCCTTGAGTGCCAATTACACACACAGTGACCAGGGCAGTGTGACTTTGTCAGTACAAATTTATATAGAACTTTTTTTTCCTCAAAAAGAATGAATTATGGACCCAATAGGATAGGAGCTCTGTGTTACAAGCCTATGTACCAATGACAGCTCAGATTGACCGGGGCAAGGTATTGTTTCTTCCCAAGGTTAATTGTTGGCTCATTGATTCCGAACCACTTCTCTTGTAAAATAGCTGATAAGAGTTCATTCTCTGCTGGCAAAAGGGAATGAAGAAAATGCCTAGGAGGGGGTATCAAGCTCCCATACTCAAGGATTACAGAGAGATCTTTTTAAATAAAATTTGTAACTGACTATAAGAGCTAAAAATATAATAGTGGAAATCTGGAGAAGAATCAGAATTTTTGTTTTTAGGTCCATGACTTGGAAAGGAAAAGAGGTAGTAGGAAAATATTCAGGTTAAATAACATTAACTTGTGGTGGGGTCTTCCACAAGATGGGGTGAACAGTGGAAGAACTGGAAAGCAATTAGACAGAAACTAGGTAAAAACCAATATCTCATGCCATATACCAAGATAAGATCAAAATGGGTACATGATGTAGACACAAAGGATGATATCATAAGCAAATTAGGGGAATGGAATAATTTACCTGTCAGATATATGAATAAGAAAAGAATTAATGACCAAACAAGGTACAGAGTATTATGGGACATAAAATCATTCATTTTGATTACTTTAAATTAAAGGTTTTATACAAACAAAACCATTGTAGCCAAGATTAAAAGGAAAACAGAAAGCTTGGAAATAATTTTTATAGTCAATGTTTCTGATAAAAGCCTGATTTCTCACATAGAGAACTGAGTCAAATTTATAATAATACAAGCAATTCTCCAACTGATAAATGATCAAAGGATATGAACAGGCAGTTTTCAGACAAAGATAACAAAACTATAGTCACATGAAAAAATGCAAATTAAAACAACTCTGAGGTAACATCTTATACCTATCAGATTGATCAATATGACATAAAAATAAATTGACATATATTGGAGGGGATGTGGGAAAATTGAAGTTGTAAACTAATTCAGTCATTCTAGAGACCTATTAGGAATTATGCTCCAAAGCCTTTAAAACTGTGCAAACTCTTTGATCCAGCAATAGTACTACTAGATTTTCATCACAAAGAGGTTTAAAAAAGAAAGGAAAAACACTTACATGTATAAAATACATAACAGCTCTTTTTGTGAGGGCAAAGAATTGAAAATTGAAGGAATTAATTGGAGAATGACTGAACATGTACAAAAATACATATTGCAGCTCTTTGTGGTGACATAAAAATTGAAAACTGAAGGGATGTCCATCAATTGGAAAATGGCTGAACAAATGGTGGTTGTGATTGCACTGTAATATATTGTGTTTTAAGAAATGATGAACAGAATGCTTCCAGAAATATCTGGAAAATTAACATGAACTGATACAGAGTTAAGTGATCAGAACTAGGAGAATAATATACAGAGTAACAGCAATATTTTATGATGAATAATTGTGAATGACTTAGCAACACCAATATTTAAGACAATTCCAAAGAATCCATGATGAAAAAAAAATGCTATCCACCTCAAGAAAAAGAATTAATGGCATCTGAATGAGGATCAAAGCACACCTCTTTTTTGCTTTATTTTTCTTGTGAATTTTTTTTAATCTGTGTTTTCCTTTGAAATATGATTTTGCAATGTTTTATGTGCCTGTATAGGTATTACCTATATCAAACTATCTTCTTAATAGAGGGAAAGGGAAGGAAGGTTTGGAATGTGAGATTTAAAAAAAACAAATGTTAAAAAATTTTATATATAAATGGGAAAAATAAAATATTTAAGCATTTTTTAAAAAGAAAAAAATGGTCACTATAGATATTTTTGTTGTTTGAAACTAGAGCTCCCTTTCTCATCTAGTCTGGAAGTTCAGTGCCACACCCTGATCCCAGTGCTGACTGGTCTAAGAACCCAATTTGAGTCTAACTTAGGTGGGTTTGCCTTAGGCAGCCTGGTATTTCCCTATATTGGCACTTTTTTTTTTTTTTACAGGTAGTGTGCTGAAGCTAGCTTGGATGAGCTGGTTGTTAAATTTTCAGTGTAAGTATCTATACTTTGGTAATGGGAAAATGCTATGAATTAAAGCTTACTGTTTTCTTGATTGTTTGAAAAAGAAAATTTTAATAATGCAGATTAAACTTAAAAGTGTATTGTATCTGCACTTCCTTTTCTCCTTTCAAGAAGCCAGCTATTAAATATATACCAGTATCATGCCTGTCTTTGGCATTGCTGTAGCTCAGAATATTTGACTTAAAATAATCCACTATGCTTGACCTCCCAAATTAGCACGGATATTAAGTATATATAGACATGTAAAGCTAGTTCTAGTGCTCTCAACCTTTTATGTCAATCCCAATTCTACTGAAATACAATTATTCAAATATAATTAAAAGCAATTTCATGGATCTCAAATGAAGAACTCCTATGAAAAGATTAACAGGATGTGGAATCAGAAACAATCTATCTCATATAATAAGTCATATTCCTCATTTAACAAATAAGGAAAATGAGGCCAGTAAAAAATAAAGTTTTAGCAAGGTCACATAGGCAGTTTGGGGCAGAGCCAGCATTAGAATCCAAGTCATTAGTTATTGTTGATCAATTGTGTCTGACTTTCTGTGAACTCATTTGAGGGCAATGTACTAGAGTGGTTTATAATTTCCTTTTCTAGCTAATTTTATAGGTCAGCAGGGTTAAGTGACTTGCTCAGGGTAATACAGCTAGTAAGGGTCTGAGGTTGGATTTGAACTCAGGAAGATGAGTCCAAGTCCAAGCTCGCCACTCTGTGCACTATGACACCTAGCTGTCCCCAACTTACTTAACTCAGACAAATATCCTTATTTCTACGTTAGAATATATAATATGAAATCGCCATGGGGTAGTGGAAAACTGGAAAGGGAACCTGGAGAGAACTGGGTTCAGGTCCTATCTCTAGGAATTATTAATTGTATGACTATGGGTAGATAAGTCTTTTAGCCCCTGGGAGCCTGTAAAAGATGGATAACAACAGAGTCCACATTATAAGCATACAGCAAAGCTAAAACTAGATATCATATGTAAAGTAATGGCAATTTTAAAAAATTATCTAAACATCAGCCTATTATTACTATAATAAGTACTTTTTTTTTTGCCAAGCTATATTCTCATCTGAAGAGTGAAGGGCAATCAAGGACATGCAAATGTTCTCCAGGGGGAGATAAATAGAAGGCATGGAAAAGTGGGTGGCTGATAGGGAAGCTAAGAAAAGAAATCCAAATTCTCTGAATGCCTGCCCCCAATACTCTTTTCATTAGGCTGACACTAAACCTTTGGAAACAACACATTCTTTCCCCTCAGGCAGCCAGCATTCATAGACAATAAATTTAATTATAAAAATGAAATGACAAGTATGACTATGGAAACCCAGCCTACACCTGCTTAGTCAGCAGAATCAGGAAGCTCATCTAATCTCTGTACAAATGTTCCCCTAACCATTCTTTGTGAGTATCCGTTTTGTTGGGTGAAGTATACATGCAACACTGAGAAAAGGAAAAGGCTTATTTAAATTTAAGGAGATATTATTTTAAGTCAGGATATTAATTCAGAGAGGATTAAAATGTGAATGTGTTATATAATTTACAGTATTAACAAAAACAATAATTATAGTACTAATGCTGAGTTTCCTTAGTCAAAATTTCAGTAAAATTTCAAGAGTTTCTTTCCAACAGGTGGGAAGTGTATTTAAGAAAATAAAATCTCTTATTTCTGTGTTACCTTTAAATGATAAAGCACTTTACTCAGAACACTTGTGAATTTTAAGTACTTTATACAAGTATTTTACAGATTTTTTTACAGATAAGGAAACTGAGGCTGAAAGACGTTAAATTACCAAATTCTGCCAATTCTAACTCTAAAACATCTTTTGCATCCATGCTGTTCTCTCCATTTACAATGCATTCCAACACCCTGGGTTAGGGTCTCACCATAACTATTCTAATAGTCTTCTAAATACTATCTTCAACTCAAATTTCTCCATTTTGGGGGTCTACATTTCATAAATTTCAAAATTATCTTCTATTTATAAAGGTCTGACTATATCACTTTTGCCATTGAAATCTTTCAGTAGTTTCCCATTATCAACAGGACAAAATGAAAGCCAAACTATTTAATTTGTCAAATGCCTTAACCAAATTCCTCAACCACCCTAGCTTTTCAGACGTATTGTACATTCTTCTCTTTTATAAAACTGTATGCTTCAGTCATACTGGCCATTTACATTTCCTCATGCATGTCATTTCATGTGTGAGACATCTCTTGCTCTGTAGCCTTGCTCTTCCTCTGCCTTTTAGACTCTCTACCATCCTGAAAATAAACTCAAATGAGTATTCTCCATCAAGTAAGGCCTTATTTAAAGCCTCCCTCTCTCCCTCAATTATGAATGAAGATTCCAAACAACTATTTTTCCTGACTAGATTTCACATCATTTACCTTGTAGTCAAATTGGAATACAAGCTGTCTCCATATCTGAATCTGCATTTTCTTGCCACCATACATTGCACAGGTCAATCCATATACCCAAAATATACACCCTCTTCATCTCTGTTGAAATTCTTAGTTTTTTTTTTTTTAAAGGACAAATTAAAATGCCATCTCCTTAAAAAAAAAAAACCCTCCCTGATGTTCCCATTCCCAAATTTTTCTTAGAGCCCAATGTCTGGATTGCTCCTTTTGCCACTGTTATTTCTGGACTTCTTAAGTCACCCTAGTTAGGAGACAAAGCTGAGGAGACATATTGCCTCATTCATTGGAGGAATAAAAGCCCATGGCCATTGAAGGAACATTTAGAGAATAAGTTGCTACCTCCTCCCATTAGGGGCTCTCACCTAACCAAACATAAGATTGGTTTCTGTAGGGATAGAAGATTGGAAGATGTTGATAGAGTTGTTGTATACTAACCATTTCTTAGTTTGATGGCAAGAATGATTTTATTTTTCTTTCACTCTTTCCTTAGCATTGTTGCAGTGTGTTTTTTACAGAGTGGATACTTGATAAATTGGAGGACTGGGAAGTAAAGGATCCAACTCCTTAAAACTGCCTTTATAGAAGTCAGAAAATGGATTTTTTGAGGGGCTCTTCTTGGCATTTGTTGTTTTGCTCCAGTGCAAGAAACAAGATGTCCCTCTCAGGATCAGCTCATTACTTCTAACTTAACCAATCATGTTGCTAACTCAAGTCTTGATTGATACTATCTCCCCTCAGTCTTATCTTCTGATTGTATGACTGTTAGGTAGAATATCCAACTGTTCCCAATGCTTTCCTTTGCAGAGTGCAAAAAGTGGACTTTCAGCCCACTCCACTCAGCATCTACTGAGTTACCTGGTTTCAACTTCAAGGAATAAGATTCTTCCCCCCACACACACAATTTCTAGCCTCCTTTTGTGTGCTGTTCCCTCCCATTCGACTGTAAACTCATTGAGGGCAGGGCCTTTTCTTTTTATTTATATTTCCAGAATTTAGTACAATGCCTGGCACAAAGTAGGCAATTAACAAAGGTTTATTGAAACCATGTATCTCTACAGTTGAATTGAAGTAACATGTGTATAGTCAGACAAACTTTTAGTGTGAGAGGGAAATAAAGTATTTTAGATTTTATCTCCTTTACTTTACTTTTGAAAGTGATCCCAAAATGCATGAAAATACTTTCTCTTCAGGAAATTCTAAATATCCATGGAAGTTTAAGTTTATAGAATTTTTAAGTTACTAGACTATGAATTATTGGGAGAAAAAGAACTATTTCTCATGATCTTTAGCATAGCATCTATTCAATAATTCAGGAAATATTTATTAAATGAGGGAAGTAATTCTACACAACAAATACCATTAGGAAATAGCTACCTTGGATTTCCTGTCAAAAGCCATTTCATATGCTGACCCAGGAGCTCCTAACTGATAGATTATGATTTCAAGTAGTAGGGTTTTTTCAGATGTGAAGCCTAGGGAATGTAAACTGACTTACAGGGAGGTGAAAAACCAGGTGGGAAAAATTATACCAAGGTCCTTCACTCTCTCAAATTGCTTCCTCCAGGGCATGTCTTGGTGACCTAAAGGTACAATGGAAAGCTACTTCTGGGTCTCCACTGCATCTCTCCTCCCAATTTTCCTACAGAAGTAAGTGTTCTTTTGAAGCTAGATGGAAATCCAATTTTTCTAATTAAATTATAATTTAAATAAAACTGCATTAGGGCTTGGATTGGAGTCAGCAACAAATGGGTGAATTCTTTGGTAAAAGAATCACTGGTTTCTGATGCCAGTAATCACCCTCTCTAACTTATCTCATTAGAAATTCATATATCAAGTTTTCTTAGCTTACTGGTTATCATCTAATATTTAGTGAATGTGACATCACAGCTACTGCCTTATGGGCTGTCTAACTCTGGGGCTTTGCCTCTGAGGACTGCTGGCAGTCTTCACAGCTCAATTCAAATGCTACATAGTCTAAAATCCTGTCTTGATTTCACAGTTTAACTTCCCTTCCCCAAATACCTCCCTCAACTCATTTGAAATTACTTTGTGTTATCTAAAACACAGTGACACATATAGGATGAAGGTAAATGGCTGGAGCAGAAAATATTATGCTTCAGGTGAACAAAAAAAAGCAGGGGTAGCAATCCTTATCACAGATCAAGTAAAAGCCAAGATAGATCTAATCAAAAGAGATAAGGAAGGAAACTATATTTTATTAAAGGGTACCATAGATAATGTAGCAATATCTATACTAAATATATATGCACCAAGTACAATAGCACACAAATTCCTAGGGGAGAAATTAAGAGAGATGCAAGAAGAAATAGACAGCCAAACTATACTAGTGGGGGATCTCAACCTTGCTCTCTCAGAATTAGATAAATCAAACCACAAAATAAACAAGAAAGAAACTAGGGAGATAAACCAATTGTTAGAAAAGTTAGGTATGATAGATCTATGGAGAAAGTTGAATGGAGACAGTAGGGAATTTACTTTTTTCTCAGCAGTCCATGGAACCTATACAAAAATTGACCATGTGTTAGGGCATAAAAAACTCAAAGTCAAATGCAGAAAGGCAGAAATAGTAAATGCATCCTTTTCAGATCATGATGCAATAAAAATCACATGCAATATAAGGCCAAGAGAAAATAAACCAAAAGTTAATTGGAAATTAAATAATCTAATCCTGAAGAATGAATGGGTGAAAGAGCAAATTATAGACACAATCAATAATTTCATCCAGGAGAATGACCATAAGGAGACAACATACCAAAATTTGTGGGATACGGCCAAAGCGGTTATAAGGGGCAATTTTATATTTTTTTTTTTTTTTTTTTTTTTTTTTTTTTTTTTAAAAGATCAACGAATTGGGCTTTTTTTTAAAAAAAACTAGAAAAAGAACAAATTAAAAACCCTCAATTAAATACCAAATTGGAAATTCTAAAAGTAAAAGGAGAAATTAATAAAATTGAAAATAAGAAAACTATTGAATTAATAAATAAAACTAAGAGTTGGTTCTATGAAAAAACTAACAAAATAGATAAGCCTTTAGTTAATTTGATAAGAAAAAGGAAAGAGGAAAATCAAATTGTTAGTCTCAAGAATGATAAGGGAGAACTTTCCTCCAATGAAGAGGAAATCAGAGCAATAATTAGGAGTTACTTTGCCCAACTTTATGCCAGTAAGTTTGATAATCTAAATGAAATGGAGGAATATCTACAAAAATATAGATTGCCCAGGTTAACAGAAGAGGATATAAATTATTTAAATAGCCCAATATCAGAAAAAGAAATAGAACAAGCTATTAACCAACTCCCTAAGAAAAAATCTCCAGGGCCAGATGGATTTACATGTGAATTCTACCAAACATTCAAAGAACAATTAATTCCAATACTACACAAACTATTTGAGAAAATAGGGACAAAAGGTATACTGCCAGAATCCTTCTATGAGACCGATATGGTGCTGATAGCTAAACCAGGTAGGGGGAAAACAGAAAAAGAAAACTATAGACCAATTTCCCTAATGAATATTGATGCAAAAATTTTAAATAAGATATTAGCAATGAGATTACAGAAAGTCATCCCCAGGATAGTACACTATGACCAAGTAGGATTTATAGCAGGGATGCAGGGCTGGTTCAATATTAGGAAAACTATCAGCATAATTAATTATATTAATAACAAAATGAACAAAAACCATATGATTATATCCATAGATGCAGAAAAAGCCTTTGATAAAATCCAACACCCTTTCCTATTAAAAATACTAGAGAGTATAGAAATAAATGGGCTTTTCCTTAAAATGATCAGTAGCATCTATTTAAAACCATCAGCAAGTATCATATGTAATGGAGACAAACTAGAACCATTCCCAATCAGATCAGGAGTGAAACAAGGCTGCCTACTGTCACCATTACTATTTAATATTGTATTAGAAATGTTAGCTTTAGCAATAAGAGAAGAAAAAGAGATAAAAGGAATCAGAGTAGGTAATGAAGAAACCAAATTATCACTCTTTGCAGATGACATGATGGTATACTTAGAGAACCCTAGAGACTCAACTAAAAAACTACTAGAAACAATTCACAACTTCAGCAAAGTGGCAGGATTCAAAATTAATCCACATAAATCATCAGCATTTTTATATATTACCAACAAAGTTCAGCAGCAAGAGATACAAAAAGAAATTCCATTC
>JAJPUD010001015.1:108716-153036 GCA_023553655.1 Myrmecobius fasciatus | reverse complement strand
CAGCAGCAAGAGATACAAAAAGAAATTTCATTCCAAATAGCAGATGATAGGATAAAATATTTGGGAATCTATCTGCCAAGGAAAAGTCAGAAACTATACGAACTAAATTACAAAACACTTTCCACACAAATAAAATCAGACCTAATCAATTGGAAAAATATTAAGTGCTCATGGGTAGGCAGAGCGAACATAATAAAAATGACAATACTACCCAAACTAATCTACTTATTTAGTGCCATACCAATCAAACTCCCAAGAAATTATTTTACAGATCTAGAAAAAATAGTAGCAAAGTTCATTTGGAAGAACAAAAGCTCAAGGATTTCAAGGGGATTAATGAAAAAAAAGGCAGATGAAGGTGACCTTGCTGTACCAGATCTAAAACTATATTATAAAGCAGCGGTCATCAAAACCATTTGGTACTGGCTAAGAAATAGAGCAGTCGATCAGTGGCACAGGATAGGATATCAGGACTATCTAGACAATAACCTTAACAATCTAGTATTCGATAAACCCAAAGACCCCAGCTTTTGGGATAAATACTCACTATTCGGCAAAAACTGCTGGGAAAATTGGAAACTAGTGTGGAAAAATTAGGGCTTGACCCATACCTAACACCACATACCAAGATAAGATCTAAATGGGTTCATGATCTAGATATAAAGAGGGACTTTGTAAGCAAGTTAGAGGAACGTAATATAGTTTATCTCTCAGACCTGTGGAGATGGAATAAATTTATGTCCAAAGAAGACCTGGAACTCCTAATTGAACACCAGATGGATAATTTTGATTATATTAAGTTAAAAAGTTTCTGTACAAACAAAACAAATGCAGACAAGATTAGGAGGGAAGCATCAAATTGGGAAATCATCTTTACATTTAATGGTTCTGATAAAGGCCTCATTTCTAAAATATATAGAGAATTGTCTCATATATATAAGAATTCAAGCCACTCTTCAATAGATAAATGGTCAAGGGATATGAACGGACAATTTTCAGATGATGAAATTAAAACCATCTCTAGTCATATGAAAAGTTGCTCCAAATCACTATTGATCAGAGAAATGCAAATCAAGACAACCCTGAGGTACCACTACACACCTGTCAGATTGGCTAAAATGACAGGAAAAGATAACGATGAATATTGGAGGGGATGTGGGAAGGCTGGGACACTAATACATTGTTGGTGGAACTGTGAATGGATCCAACCATTCTGGAGAGCAATTTGGAGCTATGCTCAAAAAGTTGTCAAACTGTGCATACCCTTTGACCCAGCAGTGTTTCTACTGGGCCTCTATCCCAAAGAGATCTTAGAGGAGGGAAAGGGACCCACCTGTGCAAGAATGTTTGTGGCAGCCCTTTTTGTAGTGGCTAGAAACTGGAAACTGAAGGGATGCCCATCAATTGGAGAGTGGCTGAATAAATTATGGTATATGAATGTTATGGAATTTTATTGTTCTGTAAGAAACGACCAGCAGGACGATTTCAGAGAGGCCTGGAGAGACTTGCATGAACTGATGCTGAGTGAAACGAGCAGAACCAGGAGATCATCATACACAGCAACAACAGTATTATATGATGATCAATTCTGATGGACATGGCTCTCTGCAACAAAGAATTGTCTCAAACCAGTTCCAATTGTTCACTGAAGAAAACCATATACACCCAGAGAGAGGGAAATGAAATATGGTCCACAACGTAACATTTTCATGATCTCTATTGACATTTGTTTGCATTGTGTTGCCTTTCTATGATTCTTTTTTTTTTCTTGCAGATAGGATGCTTCTTGCATAACTTCTCAAGCATTTCAACATTATTAACATGTAGTGGACTTCCTGCCATCTAGGGGAGGGGAAGGGACTGGGGGTAAAATATGTAATGGAAAGCTTTGTAAAGATCATTGTTGGGGAACTACCCATACATATGTTATACAAATAAAAAGCTTTAATAAAAAAAATTTAAAAAATAAAAAAAAAGAAATTACTTTGTGTTTATTCTGAATAGAGACCAACAGTCATGATGGATAGAGCACTGGCCAAGAAGCCCAGAGGATGATCCAGTACTTGATTTTGACAAATCTAAGCCTGTATAGCCCAAGCTAAGTCATTCAAACTCTTCTTGGCCCAAGTGATGCTCTATTAACAAATGCAGATCCGTATTAGGAAAAGTTTCTTACCAAAATTTCCCTACATCAAAGGTCTTGTAAAAATTAATGAAAAAATAACATGCATTTTTTCCTGTGTACATTTTGATTGTGTATCTCTTCCTGCCCACCACCACCACCCCACTCAAAGTTACTACAAGTTCTTTCCGGATAGAGATCATCTCATTTTTACCTTTGTATTCCTAGCCAGATACTAGACAAGAGGAGCTTAATAAATGCCCCGTTTATTTGAACTAAATACTTAATATTTAAAAAATATTTTAGTGAGTGTTTTTCTGGGAAATCCTATATGTCTTTCAGAAATCTTTGAACCTCTCATAGCACTTGACCATTTCGTAGAAACTCAGGAAATATTTACTGAAATGAATGAAATCATATTTCAGTCTACATGATAGATAAATAGGAAATAGATATACTTAATTTCCTGCCAAAGCCCATCTCCTGACCTGGTACATGAACTTCTAACCAGGGATTATGATTTCAAGTAAAAAATCATTTTCCATTTGATGCCTGGGGAAGGAAGATCAATGTATGTGGAAGCAAGAATACAGATGGGAAAAGAAATGTTCAAATTGCAGTTGCATCCAAGATAATTTTTGGCCATTGAGCAATCACATGGTTTCTTCTCCCTCTACCTCATTTTATTTCTAAGTCCTTACTTAGAAATAAATGTGCTATTTATTGTCTATAAAATAATATTTAATGAATTCCAGTTGTAAAATTAACATACAAGAGCTAGCCCAGTGACCTGATCCCTATACTGACTGAAATAGAGACTGAGTCCTTCAATAAAAAGGAAAACCTAGTTATTCTTCCCTGAAATGGGAAAGATACTCAGTGCAAGTGGAGAACTCAGAATTCTGTGGGATGGAGCTCTTTTACAACATTTTAAAAAATCTGACTGTCCCACAAAGCTTTGACCACATAACATCCTATCTTGTCTTGTGACTATAGACCATGCCCTGCTCATTATAAGGAAGTAAATAATTCTTTCCTAAATCACAAGTCCTATCATTCATTTATTCAACAATTTTTTTTAAACTACCTGCACTGTGCTAGGTACTGGTGATACAAAGTCCACCTAAAGAAATTTAAATTCCAATGGGAGAAAGCAATACATAAGTAAGAAAATATAGTAGGTAAAATGTAAACGCAGCTAAAGTGGTGCAGTGAATAGAGTGCTTGGCCTGGAGTCAGGAAGAACTAAGTTCCCTCAAGTATTTACTAGCTGTGTGATGCTTGGAAAGTCACTTACTGCCTATTTGCCTCAGTTTCCCTATTTGTAAAATAAACTATAAAAGCAAATAACAAACCATTTCCTTTGGGGTCATGAAGATGAGACAACCAAAACATGAAACAACCAAACCACAAAAACAATGAAAATATGTGATATCTTTTCATGATGGAAAGACAGACATAGACAGAAAGCTATTCTAAGAGTTAGGAAAGCCTGGTTTCAACTTATGCTGCCTGCTTGTCAATTAACCTTTCAGGGTCACAGACAATTTTCTAGGACTACATATTGCAAAGCAATTGCTCATCTGCATTGTGAGAGAGAGAGCTGGCTCCCAAGGAGTCCTTCTTCATCAATAAAATCATAGACATGAACCCTCCCTTCCCCCAAAAAAATTATCATGAGAATAGCTTTTTCTCACTAGACTTGGCATAAAGAATGCATTCCAGAGATAAGTATAAATAACTTCTGATTATCTGTCATGTTATATTAGACATTCCCCTACTCTACCTCTATAAGCACAATTAAGAGTAAAATGAATATGTCAATGCTCCTTTCATTTCTGTATATTTGGCAAAATTGCTTTCCTGTTCTATGAACTGTAGTTTCAGTTCTCTTTCTCCTACCTGTGTGTTAATTTATGTCCTATTTGCCCATCAGCTGATGTATAATGTACTATTTTTATGTTCACTACAATGTTAGAAATCAGAACACAACATTAATTTGCAATATTAACATGCATTAATTCAAAGCCCAAATACGCTGATTCCCAAGTGAGGTAATTCAGACATACTTGCTTCAGTGGGCCTTCTAGGCCCAGTGCTCTATCCACTGCACCCCTAGCTAGCTCTCCCTAGACTTTCTTAGCAAGTAGTATTAAAGCTCCCAGAGATCAATATTTTCTCCCTTCTGTCCTCAAAGTAAATACACCAACTTTCCTTCAGAGTTTCACTGGTGCTGAGCTTATAAACTTTTACCTTGGGCTCTGCTTATCTATCAATTCTTCCTTTACTAGCTAACTTACCAATATGTGACTATACTTGCCAATAGTCTTATCTCCAGCTACCCTTGACTCCATAGTCAATCTGTGGCCCAATCTCAGTTCTATCTCTTGTTTTGGATCAGTTTTCTCAACTAACATAGCCACTTTTAGTTCAGACCCCCATTATCTCTTATCTGGATTCAAAGTCTTGGTGTTCTCTATGTCTCAGGTCTCTCCCCTTTCCAACCCATTCTCCACTTCAGTTGTCAAAGTAATTTTTCTTAAGTATACTATTTTTAGGTAACACCATTCTCTCCTCCGATCTTCTCAGTAAAAAAAAAAATAACATTCAAGATTAAACAAAAAGTTCTCTGCTTGGCATTTAAAGCTCTTCACAACCTGAGTCCTACTTACTTTTCTAGTCTTCTTATTTAATCCCATCTGTGTATTCTATGATTTAACTCCACAGACCTTTATATTGTGCTATGTCCCAAAAGTGTTCTTTTCTTACACATAACTGCATTTTCTATCTCCATGTCTTTACCCTGGCAATTCTCTTTCTCTTCATCGTACCAGTTAGTTTCCTTTAAAGACCCAGCCCAAATATCATCTCTGGCAGGAGACCTTTCCTGGTCCTTGTAGCCATTAGTGTTTTTCCACCCATTCTATATACTGCATGTGTTTAACTAGTTATTTGCATGTGGTCTTCCTCATCTGAACATGAACTTTTTGAGAGCAGGAATTGTATTTGCCATTCTGTATAAGTTCTCAACATTTTGGATGGAACATGGCACATAAGTGCTTATTAACTCAAGACTAACTAACTCTGACTAGATCTTTTATTCCAAGTAAAATAATTTCCCCATTGCCTTATAATACATCTTCTGTAACCTGTTATAATGTTTCTGGTCTGTTTTGTTGGAAACACTGACCTCTTCTCTGACCTATCCAAATTCTACCATCCTTTCTATCTTAGGTGAAGTTTTCCCTGGCTGTTTCAGTCTGAAAAGATCTTTCTCCTTTCATATATCAGGTTGTATACCAAAATGCTTACAAAAATATTATCACTGAGTACAAAGGGAATATAAAGGAACAGTAAGAAGAAGTATCCTTACAAAGGTGACAGACAGATTTTTCTGGTAACCTAATTTTTTTCCTTTGAAGAATAAATTTCTACCTGTTTGACCACAAATCTTTATACCCCTTGGGTAATATGATATTTCATCAACTCACAATTCTGGGAGCAAAAATTAGCCAAGATCAAAGAGAAACAGAAAATTAATTAACTAATCAGTGGCTGTGAAAATGAGTTCGGGACATTTGTAAAACATTAAGCCAATTTTTTAAACACAGAATGTGTAACAAATCAGTAGAACTGGTTAGGGGGAAAATGCCATGCAAAAAAACTCCAAGACTAAAACTTGAGAAAAGTCAATCTATAGTATAAATCACTATAGGCATCCTCCCTCTTTTTTTTTTTTTTTTTTGCTGAGGCAACTGAGGTTAAGTGACTTGCCCAGGGTCACACAGCTAGGGAATGTTAAGTGTCTGAGACCAGATTTGAACTCAGGTCTTCCTGACTTCAGGGCTGATGCTCTAGCCACTGTGCCACCTAGCTGCCCTACCCTCTCCCTATTTTATAGAAGATTGGATTATTCCTTAAAGAAGTTAATGGTTTCTTAGGCAGTTATCTAACTTGTCTATAAGCAGAAAAAGAAACATGTTCTAGACCAATTCAGGTAGATAATGAAAAAGCAAAACATTTCTATACACAGTGGTTCTAAAACTTTTGCAACAGCTTTAAGTCTTACTGGAATTTTAAACTTTTAATGCTTAGAAGTTTTGACACAATATATAGTCCTATCATGGGGAAGTAGGGAGTGTCAAAGCAATCCATACATTCTGAATTTGGGGAAAATTACACATACACCCAAACATACATAAGTGCACAAAATATAGCAATTTTAGATCATGGACCCTTTCCTTGTGGCTGCTTCTTGCTGGGGAGAGGTGATTTTATGTGGTTTTTCTTGCTTCTTCCTCACTATAGCTTGAAGTTCAGAAAGTATTTGCCATTTTCCATGTTTCTTTTTCTGAGGTTTAGGAATCTTTCTGTCTAACCATAATCTCCAATGCATACTCAGCAAGAGTGGTCTAGTGGGACTCAGGGAAGAGGTCTTTATTGCTTTCTTCTGTCTTCTGGGGGAGCTTTACCACTGGTTGTAGCTGCCATCATATGTCCCAGTAGTTTCTTTCTGTTTTGTCTCTGATTGAGGCACACATTTAGCACAAAGGATTAGGTATTGGATTAAAAAATCTGACTTCAAATTGTGCTTCAGACAATTACTTATTGTGTGTGACCCTGAAGCAAATGATAACCTCTTTCAGTCTCAGTTTCCTCATCTATAAAAAGGTTATAATTATAAGTACCTTCCTCAGGGATTGCTATAATGTTCAAATAGAATAACATTTTATTTCTTGCAAATCTTAAGGTACAATATAAATGCTATTACTGTTGTTGTTATTCTCATCAATATTAGGCCTATCATTTCCTATTGGTTAGTTTTGCTTAATTTTCTCTTTTTCCATTTTTTTCATCTTTAAAGGGTGGCTCTCTAAGAGAGGGTTGGGAGAAATGTGTTGGAAAATTTTGGTTGATTTCCATCTCATGCTCTTTCTACATTATTATTCTATTGATTCCATACATGAGCAATGGTCACAATAGCAGATTAACAAGAATTTGTTTTAAATTAATATATCATGTCAAATAAAAATAGCATAATAAAAAATACAATCTTTTTTTAATTATACTATGCTATGGTAAAGTTTTTTTATTCCATAAATTAAAAGTAAAGCATGGGAATAAGTTATTGTATTTGATATAGTATCTTCTTAGTAAGATTCTCCAGAGTCAACAGAATTTCCCATTATACTGGTCCCAAGATACACTTCTGTTGGAGACTTTCTGGTTTCAGCACACTCAGCAGTTGTTTCTACTGTGGCACGAGGGTGCTTCCATGCTAACATCAGGGTCTCTATTTTTAGTTAGAGACCATTACTTTCATAACTTAAAGATCCAATAGTAATTAATCTATTTTTAGCCTCCCCTAGGAAAAATTAGCTCAGAGAAAAAGAAACATGCAGGTGCAGGAGTATCCCATTTATCCAATCAATAACTCTTTTATAATGAACTGGTTCCAATGGAGAAGCATGTCCCATGGGACAGAAAACATCACTGTGATTTTCCCTGGGTTTAGGCGTATCACTTTCTTAGAACTCATCTGATTATGTTCCAGGGCCTCTACCAAGCACACAGCTACTTTAACTTCATAGACTCATTCTTAGCCTTTTATTGCCAGAGATTTAATATCCCTTATTAGAATGATTACCCTGTTCTGACAATGTTCTTCCTGTGAGGGCGAGCAGTTAAGAGAGAGTCACTGAATTTTAAAATATAACAAAATCTCCTAATATTCTTCAAGACAGCAATCTCCTGGTGATTGAGAAGATAAGTCTAATCATGCATTTGAAAATCAAAAATGCTATTTCTCAAACCTGAATATCACAATAACTGAGAACCAGAAGGGACCTTAAACACCACCTAATTTAACTCTGTTTACAGATGAGGAAATTGAGGCACATAAAGGTTAAATGGTTTGGCCACCCTCACATAACTATTGGTTTTTTGATTATGTCTTGTTTACTTTCACAATCTAACATACCACTTTATTCTATCTAGAGCTCTCAACAAAATGAGATTTTTTGGTCAAAAAAAAAAAAAATCAAAAAGCTTTTCCAGTAAACTCAATATGTAACTGCAGCCCATGATAGTGTGGGGGCAGGACATAAGTGACTCAATCTAACATACATCTCAGAATACAATTATCTTTCCATTTTACTCTGAGACCTAACTCTAATAGATCTAGGTAGCTCAGTGGATACACCACTAAACTCAGACTCAGGAAGAACTGAGTTAAAACCCTACTTCAGATTCATACTTGCTGTGTGACCCTAGGTTGCTTAATCTCTACCTGCTTTAGTTTCTCCATCTGTATAATGGGCTAATAATAGCACTTGCCTTACACTTTGAGTATAAAATAAAATAGCATTTATAAAGGGCTTTTCAAACTTTAAGGCACCATCTACATGTTATTAAATAACCACAATAATAATTAATAATAATAATACTGTATGATGAAGAAGCTAAGGAGAGAATTCTCAAAAGCCTGAGGCTCATTCCTACCCATAGATGTCGAGAACACCAATGAAGGAGTGCTGCTTGAGGGTGGTGTGGAGAGCCTTATTGACATGCCCCACGATCCAGTTGAACAGCTGGGCATAGATGTGTTTAGCCAGGGCATTCCTGGCATTGACCACCTGCTGCAGTGACATGGTCTTGACATAGGTCTCAGAGGTTGTGACCAGTTTTCGGTGGCACAGCCAATGCTGCATCTGACTGTGCTCAACCCCCAGCAATATACAAAAATTCCTGAGATGTTCATCTTGGGGCTGAAACAGAAAGATGGAAAGGAAAGAATTTAGTGGGAGAATGGTGATTTCCAGGCCACAGACACAAATGCATGTGTGTACACATTCCCCTCACACACCAAACCAATGCATTTTTCTACCCCTATCTCAGTCATCCACAGGGTAAGAATCAAGGATGACCAAGAAGGTCTTGCCCTCTTTAGCATTTCAGAATTATGTTTCCCCCCAAGTGCTAGTTCTTACACCTGTAATTCCTTGTAAATACTAGACAATGAGGTAATTTGGAACCAGATGGCTGCCAGAGGACTTGTTCATTACATCTGCTAATAACTAAATTATTACAGCTTTAAAAACCACCCTTGGCATTCTCTGGTGCTGTTGGTTTCCCCATCCGTCATTGTCTACCACCAGCTAATTGGCAGGGAGGGATACAGGACTGAAGGAAATAAAGAGAGGACTGACATCTTGAGAAATTGTAAGCTATTAAAGTGAAAGTGAGCGCAATGAACAGCACTGAGGGTGAAGGAGGGCAATACTAGAGAGCTGACAAGCCATGTTTACTGATTCTTATTTCCAGGGCTCAGCTTGGTTCTTAAAAGGGAAACCTGACTTCTTATTATCAGGACAGAGAAGAACCAGGTTCTAATTCTGGTTTGCTACTCACATGGTGAGATATTGAACAAGGACATCACTCTCCTCTACAGCTCAATTTCCTCATGTGTAAAATGAGGGGGTTGGACTAGATCACAGGAATAAAGCTCCAAAGCTGGAAGGTGCCATTTACCCCTGTCTAGAGCACATTCCAGCTCAAATTCTATGATGCCATTAATATTAACCATATCTGGGGAGATTTCCTGACTAGATTCAATCATTTTAAGTACCACAAAAAGTCAGGATTAGGCTCTTAAAACACTCAACTCTATTGGAGTATAACAAAAACAAAAGCAAAATTCAAAGCAAAGGAGATGCAAAATTCTGTTATTATCAAGCCATAAAGCAAAGATTAGAACTAATTTTTTTTACCTAGAAAGGTACAGCTCAGATATAATGGACAGAGGATTGGATTGGGATCCAGAGGGGAATCTGTTCTGTTTCCTGCTCTCAGTAGGATGATGGAGAAGTCACATCAACTTCTCTGTACAAAGAAGAGACTGCACTAGTCTATCTTTAAGGTCCCTTCCAGCTTTAAAATTCCATGGGTCTATGAAGCCATTTAGAACAAGTGACTTAGAGATCATAGCACTAGAAGGGAAATTTCAGGGTCCTTTAGCTTAAATCCTTCACTTTACAGATGAAGAAAATGAAGTTCAGAAAAGAGGAAAACAAATTCAAGGTCATAGAAGCAGTCAGTAGTAGGTTGGAACTAAAATCCACAAGATGTTAGGACTCAGCTTGGATAGAAGTGTTGGATAGAGGTGGGGAAGACTCCTGATTGGTGGGACTCAGCAAGAGCAGTAACTAACAGGGTTGGGGCCCTTAGAAGTGCAAGGAGGCTGACAGTGCTAAATGAGGTAAAGAACACCCAGGGTTATGTGTTTGAGGAACAGGAGTAATGAGACTAGGGACAGCAGTCCTGGCTCCAGCTGCTGTAGACTCTAAGTGTAGATTGCTGAAGTAGTAATGATAAAAAAAACTATCAACATATTTATCTGTTAATGTTTGCAAAGATCTTTGAATGCATTAGCCAAATCAAGAACTATTATCTCTATTTAACAGATAGGAAAACTGACATCAAATAAATCTACTTGCCTCTATCTACTATCAACTATTATTGTTGTTACTATAAGCAGTCCCATGGGGATGTTGCAGGAAAGACCTTCACTCAGAAACTCAGGAAGCCTCTCTTCTTGGGTTCCCCATTGCAATGGTGGAATGTAAGTTGTTCAGTCTTTAAGTCTTGTCTGATTCTTCATACCTCATTTGGAGTTTTTCTTGGCAGAGATACTAGAATGCAGAGATACTGGAATGGTTTGCCATTTCCTTCTGCTCATTTTACAGATGTGTAAACTGAGGCAAACAGAATTAAGTGATTTGCCCAGGGTCACACAGCTGGTGTCCGAAGCCAGATTTAAACTGGGGACTTCTGGAATCCAGGTCAAGTGATATATCCACTGTGTCACCAAGCTGCCCAGTATATAAGCTACCTATGAGCAAAATAATGTTTCTTTTGGATCTTTCTATTCCTAGTACCCAGCTCAGCCCACAGAGGGTGCTCAAGAGCTCTGACTTGGGGGTCAAAGAGCCAAGTTGAAATTCCACCTTGGGTTCTCACTATCACTTTTATAAGTCAGGTGACTTATAAAAAAGTGGGATAAATATCCCACTTGACCTCAGGAGGAGAAATATGACTAGATGGCTTCTTGGGTCCCTTCCTGCTCTGGGGCTATGATCCAGAATCTTAAACAAGAGCAATAAAATCAATCAATAAACATTTATTAAGTCTGAGGTGCCAGGGACTGAGATCAATAAAACTGCTGAATTCAAATTCATGGCTTGTGTGTTCAAATGTTGATATAGAAACTAAATGCAAAGGTTCTTCTGCTCAATGGAGATCAGTAAAGAAGTCTTACAAGAAAACCCATGTGTCTTCCCCAGTATGTATTGCCTTCATAATAGCTTATTCTCTGATACACTCTCTCACTATCTGGCTCATTCTTCATTCCCTTGCCTATGTCCACCTGGGGAAGCTGATAACCCAGCAGAGAGCCTGTTAAAAAGCTTAAACATAAAATGCAATCCTTCAGAACAAGACCATGACGTCATGTGTTACTGTAATGGCTCCAAACTGCTCATGGGACAAGTCTCTGATGAAGCTTCCTTGTAAGATTTAAATGAGAGCATGTTCTGTGAAAATGAACACTGGCAACTCAGCCACTTCCTCCTTAAATCTAGCTCCCTGTGACAGCCTATATTTGCTGAGTGATGTACTGAAAGAAAGCTTGATTTGGAGTCAAAAAACCTGGTCTCAAGTTTTGACTGCTCTATTTGTATGACCTTGAAAAAGCTTCAGTTTTTTTTCCTGTAAGAGTAGTAATAATAAAACCTGTGCTACACATAACTTTTGGCTAGTTAATAAGCATTCATTAAATACCTACTATATGCCAGGCACTGTGCTAATGCTGGGGATCTAAAATAAAAGCAAAAAACAGTATGAATTCTAAGAAGGAAGACAAGTTGTAATTAATAAGGTAGAAAGTATATATAAGCTTCAGTTTTCTCAATTGTACAATGAGGTGTTTGGGAAAGAGGGAATAAACATTTACAAAGCACCTAGTAGGGTCCAAGCTCCAGTTGAAACACTTTTTACAAATTTCATCTCATTTCTTCAACCCTGCAAAGTAGATGCTGTTATTATAGCTGCTATTATACTCATTTTAAATTGATAAAACTGAGGTATACAGGAATTTGCCTGAAGTAACTCAAATAGTAAGTATATGAGACCAGATGTGAACTCAGAAAGATAAGTCTTCCTTACTACAGGCCCAATTCTCTGTGCATGATGGTGCCATTGGGGCTTGAATATGATGACCTTGAAGGTTCTTCTAGCTCTTAAATTCAAGAATTATAAAGTTCACATTGATGCAGCATTTTAAGTTTTACAAAATGTTTTCTTAACATCTCTTTACAATTCTCCCAACTGCTAACACATATTGGGTAAATAAAGATCATATGAAAAGCAAAGGAAAACATTAGCAGGCGGATGGAGAAGGATACTGGGAAAGAAAGGTCTTGAGGAAAATGTGATAAACTTTAAAATGAGCTATTATCATTTTAAGAAACTAGCATTAATCAAGAATATCTCTTCTGAGTTCTTCATTGTACAGATGAGGAAAATGAAGCCAAGATTGGTGACTTGCCTAGGGTCACTTGTTCAAAGTCACTTGGAAAGTGGAAAATGGTACCAGAATTAAAGACTAGGTTTCTTGATCACCAACTGGTATCTTTCCTCCTTTCCTCCTCCTCTTATTTAACAATAGTGTTTCTTGGGTTGGTTAATTGTCCAGAGATGCTGGATATTTGTTTGGTTTTTTATACTTGCTTAACAATGAGGATTCACAAAATGCTCCTCCCCTTCCTAGGCTTGCATCTCTGACTTAAAGCCATCCCTCTTCAAGTAAAAGGACTAGAGGGTGCTTGGCAGGCCTTGAGTTGGCAAGCTTCCCACTTGCTGATGCTGATGACTGGCTTCCAAGAAGTGCTTACATGTAAGTTCTAGCACCATGGCTAGGTCCCCTGATGTTCAAATGTACTCCTGGCAACAATGCACAACCCAAGTATTGCCTACTTGCTTTCTCACTGAGGCTTGCAAAATGTAAAGACCTTGAGAAAGGCAACTACTATGGGCATCCAAAAGAATACTCAGACAGCACCAGAAGAGCACAGAAGTTAGATGTCTGGCACAAAGCTCCTTGGGAGAAGCCAGTCCAGATGCAGGGATCACTGCTTCCAGAGCAGGGCACATAGAACATATGTGATTTCTCATGCCTTTCTGACTGTTGATTAAATATGATAACAGACTGATTTAGCATTATGCAATTACATTTAAGCTTAATTAAATGGTACTAAATCCATTAAAATGCTCTGCATTGTGAGAACAGATGAGATTTATGGGTCCTGGTTGCCAAATATAGGAAACAAATTGCCTCTGGTGTCCAAGTTATTGTATGTTATAGCATTTCCAAGGTAACAGTGGCAGCTACAGAGCACATTTTCATGCTTTAATTAAAAATGAAAACTGCCCAGCATGGGGATGTTCTGCTCACTGTGGGGAAGTATATTCAGAAAAAGCCACTGCATTTGCCTTGGAGGAATAAATGAAAACCAAGTCTTAAGAGAAACACCCTGCAGAATGCTACTTTTTGCTGACAGCGTTGCAGAGGAGAAATTAGGAGACCTAGATTCAGATTCTGACCACTTCACGGGAATGGATATCCGTTATCTCCTTGGTCTTAGTCATTAACCTTACTAATATCTGGAACATTCTTTCAACCTGATCTTCATTTTCATCACCAAAATGACCTAGGAGCATTATTTGCCCTTCCTCTCCAACCCAAGAGTTTCCCAATGAAAAGTCTCCTAGCTTTAAAAAGCTGTGAAGTACTAAGACTTTTGGGACACCTTGTATAAGACTGTGAAGATTTCAAATGCATTTGCTTTGCAGCACCTCTGTGAAGTGGAGGAGAAAAGCATTGTCAACCCCACTTTACAGATGATAACAAAGAGATTTAATCACTTCATTACAATAGGGTCAAACAGTCAATTACATAAATAGCAACAGTCAGATCTTGGATTTGCAACTATATCCCTTAATTCTAAATCCAGCACTCTTTTGATGAAACTGCTGCTTCTCAATAATCACTGACTGATTCAAAAATTCACCTAGTTAAAATGTAGAGAAAAAAGTTCAGTTTATTTTTCTATGATTCTTTGTATTTTTCTAGAGTTTTGAGTTCACCAGATAAATTATAATAGTTTTGGGGACCAGGATTAAGCCTTATATTTTTGTTTATGCCATTGAACATGGTAAAGGATTAAATCCAGAACAGATTTATATTACATCACTGAACACGGCACCTGGCACACAATAGGTGCTTAATACATGCTTTCTGACTGATTGACTGATTAAAATTAGCCAACTAAGTGGTTGATTTTACCCGGTTTCTCTAAAACACTAAAAGATGATGTCAGTCATTCAAGAAGATGGAACATAATCTCTTCATAAGGCATTGTGTTAGCATTGACTTATGGGACCAAATTCCTTTTATGACACAGATAAGGTGCTAATACCTAAACCAAGAAAGGTCAAAACAGAGATAGAAAATTATAGGCCAATTCCCTTAATAAATATTGATGCAAAAATCTTAAACAAAATATTAGAAAAGAGATTACATAAACTTATCACCAGGGATAATACACTATGACCAAGTAGGATTTGTACCAAGAATGCAGGGCTGGTTCAATAATATTGCCTTATGGGAATGAGAAATATAAGACACCATCTTTGCTATATTTCCTCAAATAGTTTATAATCTAGCTGAGGGATGAGAAATATAGTCATGAAAATAGGTGCTAATGAATGTATTATATAGTTGACTACAACAGTCTGATCTGGCATTCTTATGGGTAACTTTTGCTTGATATTTCTGCTTTGTCTATACCATGTATTTGTTTTAACTCTCTAATCAGGTTAAAAAAAATCCTTGAAGGACAAGAGATGATATCTGCTATTTCTCACTCCCACTTTGGAGTGTCTAGCACAAAGTCCTTCCTGCTGATAGCATCTCATAGGATGCTATGCTCCTGGAGGCTCTTGATAATATAACATAGGTATATAACAAATACCCAGCTCTAACCTGGCTTTGGTGGGGATATTGAAAACCTAAAATCACCTGGTCCTCTCCTTTAGGGAGAAGAGTTGGGTGACTTTTCAATTTCATTATAGAAAGCACATGGGCTAAAAATGAGTTAGTTCCTTTTAAAAGGCACCACCACCCAGTAAGTCACATTAGTTGTCCAGGTAAGAACTAAGAAAATATTATCAATAGAAATAAATAACCCCTTATATATTCTTGGAAGTGAAGGCAGTACATAAGTAGTATAAATCTATAACCACATAGTAAATTGTCTCATTGGCGTAAGCATATAACTCACTGATATGCTACAGGACTCTCCATCACGTTCAGCTTGAATCTCCACATTTCCAAGGTGCAGTATAGAAGCAATTATCTTAAAGATACTTATTTGATGGGACTCTCTCACCCCTAAAAGATAAAGGAAAATGAATGAATTATTTCCAATTTCTATTGCAAGTCAGAAAGTAAGATTTACCTTGTGTACGTGTTTGATTTTTTATTCAGACCCAACTATTTTACAGACAATATAGGACCATCAATCACCATTCAAAGGAATAGAGCTGAGGATGAAAAGAGTTCCTGAGCTGAACTATTAAATACTCCTCCAGAACCTCTTGGGTCAGATTGGCTAGATCAGGGGAGCATTATAACTTTCTTGGAAGTGAAATAGAAGTGGTCATCAGGCAGACTCATCTCGGACTTCATTTCAACCAGACATTTTTGAGGACATTTTTACAGTTCCATAAGGAGAGGTAATTTATCTGTAATAATCGTTCTCCAAATATAATCTCCTGCAAACATCTGTGACACACATCTAAAGGGCTATCAGGGGAAAGCAAGGAAGACTCTTCAGGGGATTGTTATGATAAGGGTTGTTATGGCAAGCCAGTTGTCAGACCCACCCTCCTCCCCTTCACAGACTCCACTTTGCTAACCATGCCTATCAGAAACACACCTTAAACAACACATAAAAGATATTTATGATAATAAAAGATGATAAACATCTTTCCCTGAATATCTATAGATATAAATATGCACAGTCAAATTTCAGTAGTCCAGGATAATGCAGGGCAACCAAGTGTAAATGATGAAAAATACATTTTTAGTTTTTATAAAAGGAAATTTTTAAGGCATTAAGCCTATGCTTTACTTAAGCTAATAGGAAAGTGAGTTTGTATTCCCTGCATGTAGCTGGGAGACAAGAGGAAGCCAGCTTGGATCAAAAAGTGTCACAGATCATTCAGGAAGTGAATAATGCACACTTACACATACACACACACACATACACACACACACACACAATCTAGTTTTGATTAATGCTGACAGCCCCTTCCCCCAATCTTCATCCCTCAAATGATTCAAAAACCAAATACATATGACATACATGGTGACTTAATGAACTGGTCAAAGGGAGGTAAGTAAAACCACTACTGTTATGTCAGATTAGGGGCTGGTACTTCAGAATAAGTCTTGAAGATAAGTGTGCTATCCTTTCTTCCCTCTCTCCCCAAGCAAAGCCCTGGCCTATATTTATCTATAAAACGAAAGCTTTCTTGCTCAGAGTAGGTCTTGTATGCATCTCAGTGTGCCCAAAGCAGCAGGGGAAAGGAAGCCATGGGACTTGATAATATCCATTTAACTGGGGTCTTTCAATGTTTTCCTTTTACATTGTCAAGTAAGTACCCACTGTTTTGACAGACCCCCAAGATGACTTGACTGCTTTACTGAGGTTGTCTCAGAAAGACAAAAACAGGATTATAAATCAACAATATGGCATAATTGTTAAAAATAAATTCAGACTGCATTAAGAATAGTAGAATATCCAGTTTATGGGAAACTAAAATCCCACTGTTCTGTATGGATCAGGACATATTGGGTTATTTATCCAGTTCTGGGAATAACATTTTAAGAGAGACACTGAGAGATGAGAAAATATTCGAAGAAGGGTGACTAGAATGATGATAAGGGTCCTAGAAACAAGGTCATATCATTTTTAAAGGAAGTTAGGATGTTTACGTTAGAAAAAATTTAAATGGAAAACTGATAACTGTCTTTGTATATTTAAAAGGCTTCAATGCAGAAGAAGAGATTTATATTTTTTGATATGGCTCCAAAGAATATAACCAGGGCAATGAGTAAAAGGTATATAGGAAGGCAAATTCTGACTCACAACTATAAAGATTCAAAAATAGGTTAAGTGACTTGTCCAGAGTCACATAGCTGATGTCTGAGATCATATTTAAACTAAAGTCCTCCTGCACCACCTAGGCTACTCAGAGGTAGCATCCAGCCTCCACTGGAACCTCTTTCAGAGGATGGTAGGAATCCTTGTACTGGCTGAGAAACAATATTATATGACATTGCAGGCTAGGATCATATCATTATATGATATCTAAGGTTTTCCTGAATACAGAAGTCTACAAGAAAATCAAAATTAAGAAAAAAGAAAAAAGGAATTAGAAACTGGACATATTCAATAAACTTCAAGAGTGTCCCAATTTCATCAATGTGTATACCTTTAATGGTGCAGATCCCAGTTCAACTGCACTTTCTCATTGCGTAGGATTCTTGCCCACTGTTTTGTGATCATTTTCTCTACAGGATCTACCCAGTGACCTGGAGCCGGTGCTCTGGTTCTTTCATTTTACAATATACAGTTCAGAGGTATGTGATAAGAGAGGCTCAGTAAAGAATGGTCAACGTGAGATGTCCCTAAAGTCTTAGAGTAGTTTCAAGCTATTAGAGCCAAGAACTTCATTAAGATTTTGGTATGTATGTACACATAATAGAAACTGCAGAAAGGCCCATAAATTGGAGAATGGCAGAACAAGTTGTAGTAGATTGGACTGGAATACTACTATGCTATAAGAAATGATGAGCAGATTGATTTTAGAAAAATACGGAAACACTTGCATGAAAAAATAAGCAGAATCAAGAGTTTAGTTGTAACAGCAATATTGTTTTAAGAATGACTTTTAGCAAATAATTAATTTTGTCTATTAACTGTAAAAGACATATGGAAAAAGATACTATCTGCATCCAAAGAACTGATAAATAAAAGTATGCATTAAAAACTCTGTGTGTGTGTATGTGTATGTGTGTATGTGTACACAATGATAGCCACATCTGGGGCAGGGGAAGGGAAGAAAACATTTACATGATAATGTTGTATATTTGAAGAAAATAGCAAGTTGTGCATAATGGATTTGCAGTTTCATGTATAATTGTCTTTTTTATTGTACTAGGTTATGAAAATGCTTGTTTAATTTCATAAATTAAAAATATAATAAAACAAAAAGATTTTTGGTATACCCAACATTTTAGGTCTTCAAGCAAGAGCTCAATTCTAAAGCTCTAGTCTAGATTTAATTATCTTCCAAAGAATGATGCCTCCCCAAGTACTGGTTTATACATTCTATTCAGTAGGACTGCTGCAAAGAACATTTTAAAGAACATTGTCTTATGAGCAAAAAGTAATCCTAGGGGTCAATCATGTTGTGTGTCCTCATATCCCTTCAACTTATGTCTTTCTCCCTGTATCCCTTGGATAAAAGGTCCCTAGAAGGAAGCCCTGGGGTAGTGATGGTGAGAAATGCAGAAGAGAACCTGAGGAAAGGAGAACAAATCAAATCTGTCCTTTAGCTACGGAAAAACTGAACAGTATCTGCTAGCTTCAATAGCTGAGATCCCAATTTTCTTCTCCTTATATGGGGATCTGCTTGCTGTGCAATACCCAAATCTAACTCAAAAGTAAAAAATGCCACCCTGGGTTAACCATATGGACCAATTCTTCATCCCTTCTGCAACAACTACATTTTTGAGATAAAATATTAACTTCTTATTTTCCAAATTTCAGAAGTACATTTAAATTTCCTCAAATACTCAATTGGAGTATGGACTAATTTAATTGAAGCTCTTCATGAATTTTTGCCCATATGTTAGCCAAGGCAACTTCTTGGTTGTAGGAAAGTTCCAGAAGCATTTTTGTTATCTTGGAAGTGAAAAATTGTTTTCTCTTTTAATTACAATAAAATTAAATATAATGAAAATTCCTCAAATGATCACAATTAGGAATTTAGAAGCTATAGTAATAATAGAGTAGAATACCATCCCCTGGCCTTCACAGAACTGCACATGGAATTGCAAAGAATTGAGGACCATGCTCTAGAAACAACTATTTGACAAGGTTAAGAGGAAGCCTGGCAGAGTAATAAAGGCTTAAGCAGAATTAGTGAATAATGGAATTTTAAAGTTAAAAAGTACTCTAGTGTTTATTTTGGGAGATAGTCTGGGGTAATGGATAGACAGTATTGAACATGGAGTTAGGAAGACCTGATTTTCAACTTTGCATTTACTATCCATGATTTCCTGAGCAAGTAACTGACTTCAGTTTCCTCATCTGTAAAATGAGGATAATAATAACACTTACTCACAAGATTATTGTGAGAATTAAGTGAGATAATGTTTGTAAAGTACTATAAAGATATTAAGTATTATAATTATCACTTCTATAACTATAGAGTCTTTGGAGGAGGAAACAGCAAACTACTTCAGTATCTTTGCCAACAAAATCCCAAAAGTGATCAGCATCAGACATGACCAAAATCACTCAACAACAATAAATACAGTCCAACCTTCTTGTTTTTCAAAAGAGGAATATGAGGTCCAGAGAAGGGAAATGACTTGTGAAGAGCAAAGCTAGGAGAAAAATAAGAAACCCTATGATCTTAGTTTTCAAGTAGCTAAAGAGTTGGCAAGAGGTGTTAGAATTAGTCTATTTGCTCCAAAATGCAAAACAATGGGTGGAAGTCACAAAGAGGTTGATTTTTGTTCAACATAAAGAATTACATTTTACATAATCACAGGGGCAGGCCAACAATGAAATAAGGAAGATTAAAGAGGAACAGAAGGGAGCTCTCCTATCAGTGAGAGTACTGAAATGAAGCCTAATGATAATTTATTAAACGCTATTCTAGGAGAATTTCCTATACCCTCCTAAATCGAAAGGCTAGACTTGATAAACTCTAAATGTCTCTACCATCCCAAAGATTCTCTGATTCTAAATTCTGGGTCTCCCATAGATAAGTTTAAGATTTTTTTTTCCAGTGTGCTGTTTCCAAACACATGCTTTGATGATGAGAGACAGAATATTAATCAAACTCACTTGTTTTATACTTGAGATAGCCACTCTCCATCTGTTTCACTGGCCTGAGGGAGTGATAAGTTTCTGAGTAACTATGGAGAATCTCTTAACTTTGCTATCTCTGTAAATGAAGACTACATCCTGGAAACTCTAGAATCTTAGCTCTGGAATCCTAGCATTCTTTGAAATTTAGTCAAAGGGAAAGGACATTTCCTCCTCCAAGATTTTCTCCTCCAAGATGTTGCTCTCCAATTTGGAACTATGCACAAAGAATTATCAAGGTGCATACCCTTTGACCCAGCAGTTTTTCTACTGGGCTTATATCCCAAAAAGATCTTAAAGGAAGGAAAGGGTCCCACATGTGCAAGAATGTTTGTGGCAGCCCTTTTTGTAGTGGCTAGAAACTGGAAATTGAATAGATGCCCTTCAATTGGAGAATGGCTGAATAAATTATGGTATATGAATATTATGGAAGATTATTGTTCTGTGAGAAACGACCAGCAGGATGATTTCAGAGAGGCCTGGAGAGACTTGCATGAACTGATGCTGAGTGAAATGAACAGAATCAGAATCAGGAGATCATTGTACATGGCAATAACAAGATTATACAATGATCAATTCTAATGGACGTGGCTCTCCTCAACAATTAGATGATTCAGACCAGTTCCAATGATCTTGAGAGCCACCTACACCCACAGAGAAGACTATGAGAATTGAGTGTGGTTCACAACATAGAATGTTCACCCTTTTTGTTGTTTGCTTGCATTTTATTTTCTTTCTTATTTTTTTCTGTTTGATTTGATTTTTCTTGTGCAGCAAGAGATTTGTATAAATATGTATGCATATATCAGATTTAACATATATTTCTACCATGTTTAACATACATTGGATTACTTGCCATTTAGGGGAGGGTGGAGTGGGGGAAAGAGAAAAATTGGAACACAAGGTTTTGCAAGGGTTAATGTTGAAAAATTATCCATGCGTATGTTTTGAAAATAAAAAGCTTTCATTAAAAAAAAGATGTTGCTCTCTCTCTAATTATTGTGATTCCCCTAACTATCAACACCCCCCCTCCCAAAAAAAGAAAATCTTACCAAGAAGAGTAAAGGCCTGTCTGGTTTTCTCAAAGTCTTCTGCATCATCCACACCATTAATAGATGTGTCTCTTCCCTGAGAGACATAGAAAAAGTCTTCGGCACAAGCTGTTATGAGGGGGTGGGAAGGGAGAGAAAATATAAAAGTTATGTCAGGAAAGTGTCATTCTCATATGCAGTTTTCATGTTACAATCAACAGAATCTCATTATCAGGCACAGAAGTCATAAAGTATACATGACTTGTGATTCACACACATGGGCAGAATGGAGAAGGACAGTATAATACAAAAACAAACAAATAAAAAAACCAGATGTACCTTTTTAGCAAATATGACCCATGAAGATATAGATTATAACAAAAAACCCTTGAATTTTTCACTTTAGGTAAGTCATAAATAATAATGTTTTATTTCTACTTTTACATGTGACAGAGCTCAGAGATTATTTTCCTATTATTCTTTTATGTTTAATACTTGTGAAACTTTTGCACAAGTGGATAAAATGATTTTGTAAATGAAATCGCTGGGATGTTGGTTCATTTTCTATATATTCAGAAGCATCTAGAGGAAAAACTTCAATAGCAGGAAGAATAGAGATGATATACACTTCCTTCTGTTCCTATATTGTTTTTATTTCTTCTCTTTTATCTTTATTTTGAGATTTTTTCATTCTATGTAATTGAAGATTAAATGTATTTCAATATGACAACATGGATCAATGTTATGTCTGGATAGTTGCAAATAAAGCTTCATTTGTAATAATATTTTGGTTCCAGTAGAGGCTATTTATAGAAATCTCAAAAATATTTTAGGGTCTGTATTTATAGTATCAGAAATTTATTGATGAAAGATACATAATTCTGGCTTCCTGATTATTCTTTCCCAAGTATTAATAGGGCAGTTAGATGGTGCAGTAGATCAGGAAAACCCCATTTCAAATTTGGCTAGTATGTGAATACTTTCCTAACTATGTAACTCTAAACAAGTCTCTATTTGCCTCAGTTTCCTTATCTGTAAAAGGAGCTGAAGGAAATGGCAAACCACTCCAATATCTTTGCCAAGAAAATCCCAAATGAGATCATAGCTCAGTCAGACATGACTACAATGAGTCAGCAAGTTTCAAAAAGTTCTATATTTCTGCACTATGAAGTCAAATGCTGCATAGTTTCTCCTGTTTTCTTACATAATCTGAATTTTATTGGCTGAGTTAATATGGTTGTTGCCCAAGGAAGATATTTTATTTCTACTCTTTTATCTTAGCTATTACATAGGCTTCATGTAGAGATAAATCATCTATAGGTACATATGACAGATTGTATGGTATGTACCAATTCTCAATCTTTTGCTATTTCTCAATGAAGTATTGTCTATTGCAAAAGTATTTTAGTAAGCTTTTAATCTTATTACCATGTGCAAAGGATGTCTAGAGCAGGGATTTTAAACTTTTTTTTGAGTAATAAATCTCTTTGACAGTCCAATGAGATCCATAGCCATCTCCTCATAATAATATTTTTAAATGCAACAAAAATAGGATTACAAAGGAAACAAATTATATTGAAGTACTGACCAAAATATTTTAAAATACAAATTTATAGACCTCATGTTTAAAGATCTCTGATCTAGAGATAGTATAGTACAGTGGCTAGAGCAGTAGACGTGGGAGTCAAGGAGAGCCCTCTACTTATCTATTTGTTTCTGTGTGTATGTGTCTCCCTTTTCCTTTCACTTTCATAAGCTCCCTGTCTCTCTCTCTCTCTTACACTTACACACACACACACACACACACACACACACACACACACACACTTTTGTTGTTAATTTTCCAATCATTTCCAACTCTTTATGATCACAATTAGGGTTTCCTTGGCAAAGACATTGGAGTGGTTTGCTATTTCCTTCTCCAGATCATTTTGCAAACAAGGAACAGAGGCAAATGGGGCTAAATGACTTACTCAAGATCACATGGCTAATAAGTATCTAAAGTCAGATTTGAACTCAGGAAGGGAAGTCTTTCCAACTCCAGGCCCAGCACTATCCACTATGCTACCAATCTGTTCCATTTCCATTTTAATGGCAAATTTCTCAATTATCAAAGTCTGTCCCACTTCTTATACCTATTTTGCCTAAAGATTAAAATACTTATCCCAAAATAATTTAGATTAATTTAGGTTAAAGTAACAATAAATATTAATGAAATCATGATTTTGTACCCATTTTTCTTAATGATGCATACAGGAGTGCTATGATATCACTTAATATTGTTGTAGAACCGCTACCACAGAGAACTGAAGGAATAAGAATCCCATAAAAGGAGAATGTTAGAGCTAAAGACTGGGAGAAAATGCTGCTGTTCTAGGTCTGTGAAGGACGGTAGAATGGAGGTTCTAGGTATTAGGCATGAAAAAAAGAATGCCATCAGGATGGGAAGGAATACCCAAAATAAACTTCACCTTATTGAACAATTTTTTCTACGTGGATCACTGCGATCTAGAGCGTTTCACTTGGATCTGAGCCACATTAAGCCTTTGGGGTGAGGGTAAGCCCCATGTTTAAATTTCATATGCATAGTAGGGGAAGGGAATATCCCTTCTTGTCTGTTATGCTGTCCCAAATGGAACCTCCTGACACAGCTTGACACCCTGAACATGCACCTTTTGCTCAAAGATTAATCAAATACAATCAGGGTGTTGATTCAGAGGACGATAAAGGAAGAACTTCCAAAAGGAATTTCATTGAGACATTTGAGGAAGGGAATAGATATTGTTGTTATAATTGCCATCAATAATAATGTCTAGCATTTATATAGTGCTTTAAGGTTTACTAAGGCAGCCAGAATGTCACAGTAGATAGAACAATTGGGTCTAGACTCAGGAAATTTATCCTCTTGAATTCAAATCTGACCTCATATACAACTAGCAGTGTTACTCTGGACAAGTCACTTTACCCTATTTGCCTCAGTTTCCTCATCTGCAAAATAAGCTGGAGAAAAAAATGACAAACCACTCCAGTATTTTTGTCATGAAAACCTCAAACAGGGTCACAAAGAATCAGCTTAAACTTAAGGTTTAACAAGCACTGTGCATTTTCAATGACCATCAGAATAAACCTGTGAGATAGATACTGTTATTATCCCCTCTTTACTGATGAGGAAATTAAGGTACAGATAGGTTAAATGACTTGCCCAAGGTCACACAGCTAGTAAGAGTCTCAGGATGGGGATCTGAATTCAGGAATTCAGGATTCAGACTCTGAGATTAATGCTCTACACTACTCTGGACCAGGGTGTGACAATGATTCGTTCTCTGAGGCCAGTATGAGATTCTCTCAAAGGTTGCTTGTAGCTCACATCTTGAGACTTGAACCCCTTCCCTTAATTATCCCATGACCACAGGCAATGAAAGGGATGGCATTGTATTACAGGGTTACTCAAGTCCTTCTAGGAAAAGAAAAAGAGAAATGGGAATTTAAAAAAATCATTTATATTGGAGACAAAAAAAAAAAAAAGAACTGAGCTGGGATTATCCACCAGTAAAGTAGGATATTTTCAAGCAGGGAGAAAAGCAAAACATTTTCCTACCCCTCTGAAAGACAGTGGAATGGTGACTTGCTTAGCTTCACATATTAAGATGCTAAATAAATGTCCAGAGAGAGGGAGAGAGGGAGGAAGGGAGAAATAATGAGAGAAAATAAAGAGATCAGAAGAGAAAAGGAAGAAGGGAACAAGAAAGGGAGGGAGGAACAGGAAACAGAAGGGGAATAGGGGAGGGGAAGGGACCAGGGTGCTAGGTTTTCTGAGATGGGATTCAATCCCTTCAGATTCTCAGTCCAATGGTTCTATCCACTAAATCAGACTGCTCCTGAATGAGCTGTAGTAGAGGCTTTTAAGTCACTATATGCTGTATTTCAAAGTCATATTTAACATTTTATTCCATCCATGTCAAAGATGGAAAAAGAACATGAAAAAATGGAAGTAGAAGAGAAGAAAAAGGGAGATGAAGGGAAGAGGGCAATGGAGAAATAAAATACCCCCCAAAAAGGCATTTTTATATTCCAAAGAAATAAACATTAAACATTCAGAATATTTAATATGAAAAAATGTTAATTTTCTATGAAAGAATGTTCATTTTCTGTCTTTCTAAAGTTTGATACATGTGCAAATACATTTCATTTTGAAGTTTTGTATCAATAAGGAAAATGGTTTCACACTAGTCTCACTGAATGTCAATTACTAAATATTTACATTGAATAAGAAACTAATCTCCTTCAATAACTTCTTCCATTAATTGAATTTTAGTTTTCAATCTTAGAAAAATCCTCAAGCCTTTCCACTCTCTTCTGCAAGTAGTTTCCAAGTCTCTACCTCTACCACTATCATATCTTTACCATCTGCTCCTCTCCCTCCATTCATAAGGCTACCACTTTAACTTAGGCCTTCTGTTCTTTATCTTTTCTATGTACAGTAAATGTTGAAAAGCAGGTACTTAATTTATGTTGATTTTTATTTTCTCCTCTCACTTGGACAATTGTAATAACCTTTTAATTGGTCTTCTTTCCAGTCTCTTATTTCTCTAATCTATCCTCCACACAGCAGGTAAAATAATCTTCTTAAATCACAAGTCTGAGCATGTCATTTCCTTCTTCAAGAACCCTCTGAAGCATGTTATTGCCCACAGGATGAAATCTAAACTCTTGAGCTTGACATTTTACACCTATTACAATCTGGCTTCAGTCTTCCTTCCTAGGCTTCTTATTCATTATTCCTTTTTACACATTATAGTTCTAGCTCAAATGGACCAGTTATTGTTCCCTCAAATATGTGATTTTCCTTCTCTGTGCCTTGGGAAAGACTGGTTCCCATTTCTGAACTGTACCATCACATCCTACAATCCCTAGTCTCCTTTAAGACTCTATTTCTGTGCCATCCCTTAAGAGAAAGCCTTTCCTCTTTCCTCTGTTGTCAGTATTCTCTCTCTCCTCCTCCTCCAAACATTAGGCATATATTTATGTACCTAGTGCAACCCTTTCCCAACAGAAAGTAAGAAGTTCCCAAAGTGCAGGGACAATTTTGTTTTGTTTTGTTTTTGTAGCCCAGTAATTAGCAAGTGTTTATTGAATTAGATTGGATACAGAGAATCTATGGAACAGTGATCAGTTAGATAGAACCTACTAAGCTTATGGGCTCAATGGCTTATAGAGTTAGAACTAAAAAGGGCTTTAGAAGTCATTGAGTCTACTCCTCTCGTTTTACAAGTGAAACTCAAGGCCAGAAAAGTTAAATAACTTCTTCAGAGTTATTCTGCTCCTAAGATTCTGAGATGGCATTCACTGTTCAGATTCCAATATCAATAGCTCTGTCAACTATATCACACTGCTAGTGATTGAGTTGTAGTGTAGGCTTCTATCTCTCTATGTGCCATGTTACAATATCAAAATTAACATTTCACTCCAACGAAAAGACCAACATGTGCAAAAACATTTGTAGCAGCTTTTTTTGTAATGGCAAGGAATTGGAAATTGAATGGATGCCCATCAGTTGGGAGGCTGAATAAGTAACGATATATGAATATAATAGAATATTATTGTTTTATAAGAAATGACAAGCAGTATGATTTCAAAAAAGCCTGGAACAATTCATATCAAATGATGCTGAGTAAAGTGGACAGAACTAAGGGAACATTATACACAGCATCAGCAAAATCATGTGTTGATCAACTGTGATGGATTTGGAGGTCCAAATCCGTGATGGAACAATGAGGTGATTAAAGGTAATTGCAACAAACTTGTGATGAAAAGTGATATCCACATCCAGAGAGAAAGCTATGGAGACTGAATATGGATGAAAGCTTTGTATTTTCACCTTTTTGTTGTTTGTTTTTCTTTCTCATGTTTTTTCCTCTTTTGATTTGATTTTTTTTTTGTACAGCATGACGAATATGGAAATATGTTTAGAAGATTTGCACATATTTATCTATATCAGACTGCTTACTGTCTTGGGGAGGGGGAAAGAGGAGAAAAGGAGAAAAACATGGAACACAAGGTTTTGCTAAGGTAGTTTTCAACATTTACCTTTGCAAAACCTTATCTTTGCATAAACTTTGAAGAATAAAACACTATTAAAAAAAAAACAGTTCACTCCATCTATCTCAAAATGGAGAAAGGGCAAGAGGATATAGTACATGCTGCAAACCCATCCTTAACTTGGTAGGGGAAAAGAAGATGACCATACCCAAATTAATTTTAAAAATATACTCACATGAGTGTATTTCTTCTCTCCATCTCATGATGGTGAGTTTTATTAGTGCTATTTTTATAACTTAAGAACAGAGAGTACATTTTATTAAAAGTAGAAAAGAATGCTACAAAGGAATAAAGATTCTCACTGGACCCATTAGGAGTTACCTGGGTGGCTATTTGTGGTTTCCAGTCACACAGAGACATTAGTACTGCATATTATCAATGGCAGATGCCTGCAACCATATAGTCAATCTACGCTCAATATCTTAAGAAAGCTTTATTGTCAGGACATAAAAGCATAGTAAAGGATCCTCATTTAGCTCCAAGCTCCTCTTGGGTGGCAAATCTAAGTTCAGGAGTATGAGTTACTCATAAAATTGTGTTTTGCACTGTTTTACTGAGAAGCCCAAAAATTTCTGCATTACTCCACACAACATGAAAAAGTCATTTTTCCACATCAATATATTACATAAGTGGGAAAGAATTAAGACAATTTGTTTCCTATTACTTTAAAGTTGTATTCAGGACAAAATTACTCAATTATACCCAAACTAGTATTGCTGTTATTTGCTCATTTCACACAAAATCAGCCATTTCAAATAATTTTTTCCTTTTGTCATAAAAATAACGCTTCTATCCCTTCCTTTGGATGGCAAGGAAGGGGCATGAATTAAACTTTTTATAATCACTGTCTTCAGGTTAACTTATAGTGGACCTACTGGGGAGAACTGGTATACTATAAGCAGGAGCCATCATTTGTTCAACAAGTATCTATTGGTCACCCACCCTGCTGCAGCAGAAAGTGTTACCTTTAATTTTACTTCTTCACTTCTCATAACTAATCAATCCACAAGTACTGCTAAGTACACCTTTGTAACACTTCTCACTTCTGTTTCCTGTTCTATTCCCATTAACACTATTCTGATACAGCCCCCCATTAGCAATCACCTGTATTGCTAAATAGCTTCCTAATTGGTCTTTCTGTAGCCACTCTTTTACCTCCAATCTATTCTTCATGCCATTGTCAGAATGATCTTTCTTAGGGATTGACCTGTTCAAGACACCCCTTTCCCTACTGTGCTTTAGCATCATATGATTTCCACAACCTGGTACTATCCTGTGCTGTCACTTTCTTTTACACATTCCACATGCTTGTCACACCAGACTAGTCAATCAATCAAGAAACATTTGTTAAATTCTCACTCCATTTCAAGCATTTATTAGATGTTAGGGAGACAAATTTATCAGTAAGACTGTCCCAACTTCAGAGAAACATATGGAATGAGGGGGGGATATATGTTCGCAGATACAGAAATACATGACATGTTCAAGATACATACAATGTGATTTTGAGCACTAGGATTAGCAACTGGGGAGAATCAGGAAAGGTCTTTGGAAGACAGATTTGATCTGATCCTTGAAAGGAGCTAAAAATTCCAAGAAGAGAGATGAGGAAGGAAGATATGTCAGGCATAGGGAGGTATGCTGTGCAAAAATATGAAGGCAGAGGGTGGATGTTATATATGAGGATCAGCAAATAGGTTTGAGTACAGAGTGTGTGATGGAGAGTAAGATGTAACCAGCCTGTAAAGACAGATTGGAACCAAGCTACAAAGGTCTAGTGGAATAGTCTATATTTTATTATAGAAGTAATATGGAACCACCAAAACTTTATAAACAGGAGAATGACATAGTCAAGTTTGATTTAGGAACAGCAATTTGGTATCTATATGGAAGATAGAATTCAGAGAGGAGGAGACTAGACAGCTTGTAAAAATCAAAAAAAGCATTCCCACCCATCTACACAGATTTATGATTCAATGTCAACAACACAAAAATATAAACATACTATAAAATGTAACTCTTTTAAGTCTTTTGGGCATTCACACCTGACAAGTGCCTCACTAGTGAGTACATGGTCAGTAGTATTTGATAAAGTTCACTTGGGAGGAGGAAAATCCTGGAAGTGTTAACAAATCTTGGTCCCCGATTTTGAGAGTTAAGTTCATCACTGAGGCTCTTAACTTGAGGAAGCAAAACCTGAAAGTTTTCTCCCAAATGCTGACACCTCTAAACTGTTGGCTCTTCACTTTTTTTGTAAAATACCCACAATGACTCATCCTGTTGGCCAGGCAAAGAGACATTTTCTGTTGTTGATTCTTCTCCCCTCTGTCTGCCAGAGCATGGGTGTCCAAAATAGCTACATGCTGCTCAGATACCATTGTTATCCCAGCTAAAGCTCACCATTCTGTTGATTCTTTGCTCTAAAGCTACCTTTTCTCTCCAGTGACACTGTTGGTGATTTATGAATGTTTTTTTTTGTGATTCACTGAATTCTTAATAAAAATCACAACTCACATATATTCTGTCTTCACTCTCCTCCCTCTTCCCCTCTGTGTATGTGTGTGTGTGTTTGTGTACCCCCATCACCATAATTTTTAAAGCCTTCATGGAAAGTAAATGCTTCTCCCAAAGCCTAGAATGTGATGTTTGCTACAGTAACCACAAAGATTACTATGTCTTACATTGCACAGTGATTTCTGTTTTATGAAGCACCTTCCCAACACTTATGTGATCCTCTCAATGCTTTTTTTTCTCCAACAGCATGCAAGCTCTCTGGGAGCAGAAATAGATTTTTAATTGTGTATTTCCAATGCCAAGGACAGCAATTCATTAACAAATGTTTACTGAATCATTAATAGGTAGGAAGACTATTGATAAGCTTATTGTTATAAATGAGGCAAATGAGGCTCTCAAAGTTGCCCAGTATCAACAAAGTTAGAGAGCAGCAAAGACTTGTCCTATGGGATTATAGAATCAAAAGTAAGAGGTAGAAATATTTCAGAGACCGTCTATTTCAATCTCCTCTTTTCATTAATCTTTCAATTATCAATCTATCAATTATTTTCTCTCCTTCTGCTCTCCCATGTCCAAGGGAAAATTTTAAAAAAAGAAACTACTACTAATAATATGTATAGTTAAGCAAAAAAAAATTCTCATGCTGACCATAGCCAAAAAGGTATGTCTCAACCTCTCTCACTTAGTAGCTGGGTAGAATTCTTTTAATCCCCTTACTTATGGAAAAGAAAATTAAGGTCTAGAGGTCTAAGGTCACAGAGTTAACAAAGATCAAAGGAACATTTGAAACCAGGTCCAACAACTCCAAAATTAGCACTCTTTGCACCAAACCTTTCTGCATAGTCTGGAAATCTTGACTATTACACCAACTGGTAGTGGACAGAGATATGAAAACTCTAACAATTTAATGCCTACCATAGCAGCCACTTGGAGTTTCTTTTTCCTAATATGCAACAAGATTACTTACTGAGTGAAAGTTCTTTAAACTCTGGAAGGCTGGCTGCTGCACAGAGCTGATAGAAGATGTGATAATTCCTTTCTTCATCTGCCTAAAGGAGAAAATAAAGAAAGTTAAGCTGTTTAAGGGGAAGTCACCTTTACCTATTCTATGGCATATCAAAGGCAAAATCTATCACCTCCTACTCTGCCATTCTCCCCATATTCCATTTTCAGGTCCAAAGGACTCTTCCATCTGCAACCTGATGAAATGACTCTATGTAAAAAAATGAATTTGATTTTTTATTCTAAATGGTTCATGATTGCTATTTAGTAAAAGATCAGGTTAATCAACATGATAAAGTCTTATTATCTGCCATCTATAAGATACTATGTATGAGATGATATAAAGTATAGGACTCTGTCCCCTCTCCTCCAATAGCTTACAATAGCTGGAGAGAGAAAAAAAAGAGTAGTTATTATATGACAAAGGTCATTTGAGAAGCTTAAAGGATTTCAAAAAAGACAAAGATCATTTGGGGCCTGGGTAATCACAGAAAACTTCATGGAGTAAGTGGAACTGGAGATGACTAAAGAATAAGTAAAATTTAGAGAGATGGAACAGAAAGCTAAGGGTCTTCCAGAGAATTATGACATGAAAAGCAGCCCAGATGCCAAAAGGAATCACAACTGCTAAAAGAATCTTTCAAATGTACAGGTCATATCTCTACCCAAATACCTGCAGTATTTCTTCATTTCCAATGGGATAAAAGACAAACTCCTCAGCCTGTTGAGGCCCTCCATAATCTGGCTCCTAATTAACTTTCAAGTCCTTATTTCATTCCATTCTCCTCAAATCAGATTTCAATTAAATGAGATATTAGTTATTTCCTCAAACTCAATAGACCATCTCTAATGATACCTAAGTAACATTTATAGTAATTTATATAGATGTGTATGTGTGTTTGTGTGTATGAAGTGTTTTGCAAAACTTAAAGCACTATAAAATTCTAGAGAAGCTGCTGCTGCTGCTGCTTAGATTATAGCCAGAGTTGGCAAAGCTACATTGAACACTATCATAAATCAAAACCAAGAAGGAAGGAAGAAAGAGGCCCCAGAAGCCAATTAGAGACAATTGGTGCTCTGTCCCATAGGAGAAGCAGAGTGATAGAGAATGTTGCAAGTGATAACTTCCAAGGAGAATGATAACGAGGACTGGAGCTTGTTGAAAAAACAAGCAAGAGGGAGGCAAAGCCAAGATGGCAGAGTACAGACACAATTCTCTGTGACCTCCTCTGACCTCTCAGACCAACAGCAGATTAAGCCTCTAAACTGGTTTTAGAGTCAAAGCACCACCAAATATTTGGAGTATAACACATTTCCAGAAGAAATTACCTTGCCCCTTTGCTTTGAACAGACCTCAAGCTTTTAAAAATGAATAAAAAGCAAAAAAGAACTCTCACCATAGACAACTTTTATGGAGAAAGAGAAGAACAGATCTCAGATCCTGAGGTGCCTAAAGGCAAAGCAATTCCAGAGGAAGCCACAAAGGGAGACATGACCTGGTCCCCATTTCACAAGGCTTTCCTAGAAGATTGCATAAAGAATCTCAAAAGAGAGTTAGAAGAAAAATAGGGAAATGGGGGCAGCTAGGTGGTGCAGTGGATAGAGCACCAGCCCTGAAGTCAGGAGGACCTGAGTTCAAATCTGGCCTCAGATACTTAACACCCTATAGCTGTGTGACCCTGAGCAAGCCACTTAACCCCAATTGCCTCAGCAAAAAAAAAAAAAAAAGAAAAATGGGGAAATGAAATGAGATCATTCCAAGAAGGATATAATGCCCTACAGAAGAGATATGAAAAAGACACCAATTCACTGAAAAACAAAATTGGTGAAATGGAAAAAGAATGCAATGAACAAAAACATTCAATTGGCCAATTACAAAAGGAGCTAAAAAAGGTAACTGAAGAAAATAATTCACTAAAAATTAGTATTGAACAAGTAGAAGTGAATGAATCAATAAGACTTCAAGAATCAAACAAAAACAAAAAAAAATTAAAAATAGAAGAAAATATGAAATATCTCCTAGGAAAAACAACTTATCTGGAAAATAGATCTAGGAAAGATAATCTAAGGATTATTGGACTTCCTGAAAGCCATGATGAAAAAAAGAACCTAGGCACTATCTTACAGGAAATCATGAGAAAAAAAAAACTGCCCTGAGGTTTTAGAATCAGAAGGTAAAATAGCCATCAAAAGAATTCACTAATCACCTCCTGAAAGAGACCCCAAAATTAAATCCCCAAGGAATATTTTGTCTAAATTTCAGGACTATCGCACTAAGGAAAAATATTGCAAGCAGCTAGAAAAAAACAATTCAATTACAGAGGAGCCATAATTATAATCATCTAGGATCTATCAGCTTCTACCTTGAAAGATCAAAGGGCCTGGAATCAGATATTCCGAAAGGCAAATGAACTGGGATTACAGCCAAGAATAAGCTATCCCGCTAGAATAAGCTTTATCTTTCAGGGAAGAAGATGGACATTTAATGATATAGGTAAATTTCACCTATTTCTAATGAAAAGACCAGATCTGAACAAAAAAAATGACCTCCAAACAGAACTCAAGAGAAACATAAAAAGATAAAAAAAAAGAACTCTTGAGAACTATATTCCTATTATGGGTATAATTAGAGAATGTGAGTATAATTTGATGTTACTTTGATAATATGAAAAAGAAACTAGAGGTGGAAAGGGGATCATACTGGAAAAAGAGGGAAAAGGAGGTAAAATAAGGTAAAATCTCATGAAGAGGAACCTAATATAATTGAGGGAAAGCAGGGAGGGGGATGAGCATTGTATGAATCTTGCTCTCATCTAAGAGAGTATATCAACATATTTGGTTTCACAAAGAAACTTGTCCCATCTTATAGGGATGTGGGAAGGAAAGGAGGAAAAGAAAGAGAAAGACTAATAGAAGGAAAAATAGAAGAATTAGGGGAAAGGTGTAAAAAAGGGGGAAGGGGCTATACATGGCAGAGGACTATTTGAGGGAGGTGGTCATGAAAAGGAAAATACTGAGGAGGGAGGAAGGGAAAAAGGGGAAAGAAAAGAGAAAAAGATAACTTTGGATAAATAAGATGGCAGGAAATACAGAATTAGTTATTTTAACTGTGAATGTGAATGGGATGAACTCTCCCATAAAACGGAAGTGGATAGCAGACTAGATTGAAAGCCAGAGTCCTACAAGATATTGTTTACAAGAAACACATCTAAAGCATAGAGATACATAGAAAGTGAAGGTAAAGGGCTGGAGTAGAATCTATTATGCTTCAGGTGAACAAAAAAAAAAGCAGGGGTAACAATACTTATCTCAGATCATGTAAAAGCAAAGATCTAATTAAAAGAGATAAGGAAGGAAACTATATTTTATTAAAGGGTACCATAGATAATGAAGCAATATCAATACTAAACATATATGCACCAAGTGGTATAGCATCCAAATTCCGAGAGTAGAAGTTAAGAGAGATGCAAGAAGAAATAGACAGCAAAACTATGGGGGATCTCAACCTTGCTCTCTCGGAACTACATAAATCAAACCACAAAATAAATAAGAAAGAAAGTAAGGAGGTAAACAAAATGTTAGAAAAGTTAGGTATGATAGATCTTTGGAGAAAATTGAATGGAGACAGAAAGGAGTTTACTTTTTTTCCTCAGCAGTTCATGGAACTTTCACAAAAATTGACCATGTGTTAGGGCATAAAAACCTCAAAATCAAATGCAAAAAGGCAAAAATAATACATGCATTTTTTTCCAGACCATGATGCAATAAAAATCATATGTAATATAAGGCCAGGAGAAAATAGACTAAAAGTTAATTGGAAATTAAATAATCTGATCCTAAAGAATGAATGGGTGAAAGAGCAAATCATAGACACACTCAATAATTTCATCCAGAAGAATGACAATTATGAGACAGCATACCAAAATTTGTAGGATACAGCCAAAGTGGTTATAAGAGGGTAATTTTATATCTCTAGATGCTTACTTGCATAAACTAGAGAAAGAGAAGATCAGTGAAGTGGGCTTGCCATTAAAAAAGCTAGAAAAAGAACAAATTAAAAACCCTCAATTAAATACCAAATTGGAAATTCTAAAAGTAAAAGGGGAAATCGATAAAACTGAAAATAAGAAAACTATTGAATTAATAAATAAAACTAAGAGTTGGTTTTATGAAAAAACCAACAAAATAGATAAGCCTTTAATTAATTAGAAAAAGGAAAGAAGAAAATCAAATTGTTAGTCTCAAAAATGAAAAGGGAGTACTTTTCACCAATGAAGAGGAAATGAGAGCAATAATTAGGAGCTACTTTGCCCAACTTTATGCCAATAAATTAGATAATCTAAAAGAAATGGAGGAATATCTACAAAAATATAGATTGCCCAGGTTAACAGAAGAGGAAATAAATTATTTAAACAGCCCCAATTTAAAAAAAAAGAAATAGAACAGGCTATCAATCAGCTCCCTAAAAAAAATCTACAGGGCCAGATGGATTTACATGTGAACACTACCAAACATTCAAAGAACAATTAATTACAATACTATATAAACTATTTGAAAAAATAGGGAAAGAAGATGTTCTACCAAATTCCTTTTATGATACAGATATGGTGCTGATAGCTAAACCAGGTAGGGTGAAAACAGAGAAAGAAATCTATAGACCAATTTCCCTAATGAATATTGATGCAAAAATCTTAACTAAAATATTAGCAACGAGATTACAGAAAATTATCCCCATGATAATACACTATGACCAAGTAGGATTTATAACAGGAATGCAGGGCTGGTTCAATATTAGGAAAACTATCAGCATAATCAACTATATTAATAACCAAACTAGCAAAAATCATAAGATTATCTCAATAGATGCAGAAAAAGCATTTGATAAAATCCAACACCCATTCCTATTAAAAAACAAACACGAGAGAATATAGGAATAAATGGACTTTTCTTTAAAATGATCAGTAGCATCTATTTAAAACCATCATCATGCATCATATGTAATGGGGACAAATTAGAACCATTCCCAATAAGATCAGGAGAGAAACCAGGCTGCCCACTGTCACCATTACTATTCAATATTGTATTAGAAATGTTAGCTTTGGCAGTAAGAGAAAAAAAGAGATTAAAGGAATTAGAGTAGGTAATGAGGAAACCAAATAATCACTCTTTGCAGATGATATGATGGTCTACTTAGAGAATCAACTAAAAAACTATTAGAATTAACCACAACTTTAGCAAAGTTGCAGGATACAGAATAAATCCACATAAATCATTAGCATTTTTATACATCACCAACAAAATGCAACAGCAAGAGATACAAAGAGAAATTCCATTTAAAATAACTTTCGATAGTATAAAATATTTGGCAATCTATCTGCCAAGGAAAAGTCAGGAAACTATATGAACAAAACTACAAAACACTTTCCACAAAAATAAAGTCAGACCTAATTAGTTGAAAAAATATCAAATGCTCATGGGTAGGCTGAGCGAATATAATAAAAATGACAATACTACCTAAATTAATGTACTTAGTGCCATACCAATCAAATTCCCAAAAAATTATTTTACAGATTTAGAAAAAATAGTAGCAAAGTTCATCTGGAAGAACAAAAAGTCAAGAATTTCAAGGGAATTAATGAAAAACAATGCTGATGAAGTTGGCCTACCTGTGCCAGATCTAAAACAATATTATAAAGCAATGGTCATCAAAACCATTTGGTACTGGCTAAGAAATAGAGCAGTCAATCAATGGAATAGAATAGGATCACAGGACAAAATAGTTTTCAGGAACTATAGCAATCTAGTGTTTGACAAACCTAAAGACGCCAGCTTTTGGGATAAGAACTCAGTATTTGACAAAAACTCCTGGGAAAATTGGAAACTAGTATGGAAGAAATTAGAGCCTGACCCATACTTAACACCACATACCAAATAAGATCTAAATGGGTTCATGATTTAGACATAAGGAGTGATACTATAAACAAATTAGAGGAACATAGGATAGTTTACCTCTCAGATCTGTGGGGAAGGAAGGAATTTGTGTCCAAAAAAGAACTGGCCTTCTTAATTGAACACCAGTTAGATAATTTTGATTATATTTAAAAAAAGTTTTTGTAAAGTTAAAAGTTAAAAAAGTTTTTGTACAAACAAAACTAATGCAGACAAAATCAGAAGGGAAGCAATAAATTGGGAAATCATTTTTACATTTAAGGGTTCTGATAAAGACCTCATTTCTAAAATATATAGAGAATTGACACAAATTTATAAGAATTCAACCATTCTCCAATTGATAAATGGTCAAAGGATATGAACAGACAATTCTCAGATGAAGAAATTAAAACTATTTCTAGTCATATGAAAAGTTCTCCAAATCACTATTGATGAGAGAAATGCAAATTAAGACAACTCTGAGATACCACTACAAAGCTGTCAGATTGGCTAAGATGACAGGAAAATATAATGACGAATGTTGGAGGGGATGTAGGAAAACTGGGACACTGATACATTGTTGGTGGAACTGTGAATGGGTCTAACCATTCTGGAGACCAATATGGAACTATGCTCAAAAAGTTATCAAACTGTGTATACCCTTTGACTCAACAGTGTTTCTATTGGGCCTATATCCCAAAGAGATCTTAAAGGAAGGAAAGGGACCCACATGTGCAAGAATGTGGCAGCCCTTTTTGTAGTGGCTAGAAACTGGAAACTGAGTGGATGCCCATCAATTGGAGAATGACCGAATAAATTATGGTATATGAATGTCATGGAATATTATTGTTCTGTAAGAAACGACCAGCAGGATGATTTCAGAGAGGCCTGGAGAGACTTTTATGAACTGATACTAAGTGAAATGAGCAGAACCAGGAGATCAATATACATGGCAATAACAAGACTATATGATGATCAATTCTGATGGACATGATTCTCTTCAACAATGAGATGTTTCAAACCAGTTCCAGTTGTTCAGTGATGAAGAAAGCCATACACCCAGGGAGAGGCCTGTGGGATCTGAGTGTAGACCACAACATAGCATTTTCACGTTTTCTGTTGATGTTTGCTTGCATTTTGTTTTTCTTCTCAGGTTTTTTTTGTAGATCTAATTTTTCTTGTACAGCAAGATAACTGTATAAATATGTATACATATATTTGATTTATCACATATTTTAACATAATTAACACGTACTGGATTGCCTGTCATCTAGGGAAGGGGATGGGAGGAAGGAGAAAAAAATTTGTAATAGAAGCCTTTGCAAGGACCAATGTAGAAAAATTACTCATGCATATATTTTGCAAATAAAAAGTTTTAATAAAAAAGGAAAAAGAAACAAGCAATAAAAGAATCTGGCAGATCTATTTCTGTGATCTTTCAAATATTATAAGCAAAGGCTAAAGAGCTGCAAAGAGATTGCATCTGGGAAAAAATCCTAAAATTTACTACCCAGCAGCTGGGACAGATTGATGACACAGTGGTTAATGCCAGGCTTGAAGTCAGTCTCATCTTCCTGAGTTCAAACCTGGCCTCAGAATTTACTAGCCATGTTACTATGACTATCTTCACCCTGTTTGCCTCAATTTCCTCATCTGTAAAATGAGCTGGAGAAGGAAATGGTGAATCACTCTAGTATCTTTGCCAAGAAAATCCCAAGTGGGTTCACAAAAAGTCAGATACCATCTGAAAGGAACATATATCACAACAGCAGCAGCATCAATCATCATCATCATTATCATCACCATGCTTCAGAGATAGCAAAAAAGAAAGGTTTCTGAAAGAAAGGATTGTCAAATGCTCAGGCTTTCAGATGAAAGAGAACCAAATGTAGAGCTACACTCTATGCCTAAAAGAGTTTACTTAATGATGACCACCACTGCCCTAAAGTGTTCCCAAACTATTTTAGCCCCCAATGACTTCTTCTTCTGAGGCAGAGAGGGTATGGGGTGGTGGAAGAATTATGATATTTGTAATCAGAGGATCTGGATTCAAATCCTAACTCTGGCACTTACTACCTGTGTGATCTTGGACAAATCAATGCATGTTTCTGGGCTTCAGTTTCCTTATTTGCCAAAAATAAGGACTAGCTTTTGAGGTCCCTTCCCACTCTAGGACCTTGTGATCTTTAGAATTCTCACTGTACTTAAAATTAGCACCACATAGTTTAGCAATAACGTGTCTTCTACTTGATCCTTATAAGTACTCTGTCCCTAGTTAATAGCAAACCCTTTGACAGTAGGAATACGGGTCTCTTTTGTATTCCCCACAATACCCTACCACAGGGCTAAGCTCACAGAAGAAACTCCACATGTTGTTTCTTGACTGGTTGAACAATACTGAATCCTCATCCTTCTAAATCAGCCCCCAAACTGGTCTGATGCAACAATATAGTGACTCTGCCTTCTAAAAGATATAGAGGTTGTTGGGTGACCTATATATTCTGCATGATACAGGTTATCCCAAAAATCTTAATGCCATTTTAAGCTTTAACAGTTTGAGTAGCTAGTAGGGGAGGGAGGGGGAAAAATTTGGAACACAAGGTTTTGCAGAGGTGAATGTTGAAAACTATCTTTGCATGTATTTGGAAAAATAAAATACTATTTAAAATTATTAAAGCTTAAAACAGAACCTAAGCCTTTTGGGACATACTCTACATCCGGCATATATTGTCATATATAGTCTTACCTAGGTAGGTGGGAGGTGACTTACAGATCACTGTATATAAGACATATAGCCATTACAGCTGTGGAAAGGATAAGGCTGGATATTTCTTACTTTTACTGCACATTTGGAGATGCAACTTGAAAAGTCATGCCCTACCATCATATTGGGACACTCCAAACTCCACAAAACAACGAAAAAAAGTCATTAGACTGATAAACTCTAAATTGCTACCTTTTATTAAGCCAAAATTATAAATCTTACACAGCAATTTTAGGGCAATAAAAACAATTTTTTACTTTTATTTTTCACACCTAGATAAAAATACCTGTTTCCCCCAACTCTCTGAACAGCTGTTTTCCTGCCTGGCCATACTTGATAACACTTGTTGGTCATGCTTCTTTGCCTGTCTCCTTCCTACTTCACTAAGATCTTCTCATCCCCCAGTCAACCCCCCTTATGGAGCTAGAACTCCCTGTAACCCTTGAAACAGCACTTTGGGAAGACTGTCCTGCTTCTCACTCACTTCCTTTCCTTGATTATAATCATAGGAGCATATATCTAGAACCAGAAAGCAGAAGACCAGTCCAATGCTCTCATTTTACAGAAGGGCAAATTGAGACCTCCAAGAGAAGTTAAGTAATAATGATAATAATAAAAGCTAAATTTTTACAGCACTTACTATATGTAAGATACAGTGTTGAGCATTTTATAATGATTGCTTCATTTGATTTTCATAATAGCCCTGAGAAATAAATATTATTATTGTCCCCATTTTACAGATGAAGAAACTAAGGTATATGGAGGTAAAGTGACTTGTCACAGAGATAGTGAACATTAGCAACATGATTTTAAACAAGGTCCCCTGATTTCAGAGTTGTCTTTTCATTATATCAGCTAGTTCCCAAATCAAGATTTGTGTTGATTAATCTTGCACCCTGTTTTTTCTGTTACCAGCAAATGCCAAGGGTGTTTGGATCAGAACAGAATATATGAAAATTATCTCATCTTCATTCTGCATGTTTTATCAGGACAAATGAAGCCTAATTAACTGTAGAATAAAAACTATCACACCTGAAAAGGATCTCAGAAATCATCTAACCCAAGCTTCTCATTGTGAAGATGATGAAACTGAACCAAAAGAGTTGAGATGATTTGCTCGAGGAATCCAAATGACTTAGCTAAAATTTGAATTTATGTCCTATGACTCAATGGATTGCACATGTTCAGTGCTCTTTCTACCATGCTATAAAGCAAAAGAAGGGAAAAAAGAGACTGGAGCACAGCACAAAATAATCATTGTGAAAGCCTGCATTAAGTGCATACTGCTGACAAATGTGCCATAGACACTGCTGGGAAATGAAACCCAAACATATGAGAGAACAGAGTTGCTAACTCCAACCCTAAGGTAAGGTAGGCAAATGCCCAAGGAGGAACAAAATTTTTCAAGTTCTCCATTTGTTTTTTTTGGTCCCAGCATATTCTTTACCCAGAAGAGCTACAAGTTTATGGGCCAGGTCAGGAGATCTAAGAACATCTCATCCTCAAGCTCCAACTGGATCTCCACTGCCAGAAGCAGATTCTCAGAACATTGACACCCATCATATACCAGTCTAGCACAGATGCCAGAGACCTCCAGTCCCAAAATATTAGATAATTGAAAAATCTATGTTGCAATGAAAAAAAAATCCAGAAAAGAAGCATTAAAACAAACCCAGCATCCCAAATCCAAAATATTCTGTGGTCAAAGGGGGAAAGATTAGTTCCAGGGATAGAGAGGGATGGGAAGGAATTATTTATGGAAAAAAATGAATAGAGCAAAAATTTAAGTTACTCTTCTAATTTTCCCAGGGAAGGATGAAAATAAAAAACAAGAACTTAGGGGGAAAAAGTATTAGATTCACCTTTCCCAAGGGTTCATATGGTGCACTGAATCTGGAAAGTGTTTTCCTCCCAGACTCTTTGCTAGGTGGTATACTGGGAAGAAAATTGGTTCTAGAAATCTCCAGCTGAAATTCCATCTTTGACAGTTACTATTTGTTTGACCTTAGAAAAGTCACATCACCACATTGGATCATAGATCCTTCTGTCAAAGAAAGGAATTGTATGAGACAGCCTCTGGAGTTCCTTTCTGTTCCATATCTATGATACATTTATGATGCCCTGCCCTCTAACTCTGGATATAACCCAAAATTCTGAATTAGGTTCTCTTTTCTTTGTTATCATATTAACTCTCATGGGTCTGATAATCACTTCTATTCAGACAATTCCCACATCTGAACATCCAGTGCCAGTTCCTCTCCAGAGCTTCAGTCCCTAGTAGACATTTCCCATTGTTTTCCCTTACTTACCTCAAACTCAAAAGCTTCCCCCCCAAAAAAAGAACTCCTTCTTCTTCCCTCTTGAGCTCTCTGCCCACTTACCTTTTTCTAACATATCCATTTCTGTCCAGGGTACCATCATCTTTCTAGTAACTCAGGTTCTTGACCTCAGTTTTCTTTGACTCTCATTTTTCCATGTTCCCCCATATCTAATCCATTTATAAGTTGTGTGTCAATATTATCTGTTTAAGTATTCTTAAACAATCTCTCTGTCTCTCTATCTCTCTGTCTCTGTCTCTTTCTCTTACTTTCTGGCAGTCTGCTGAAGCCTATGGAGCCCTTTTCAAAATAATGCTGTTAAATACATAAAATAAGAGACAGAGAGGATTGCTAAGGAAGCCCATAATGTTGAAATACAATTATCAAAATAGTTTTAAATTGGCACACAAACTTCAAATTAAAAATCTTTTTCTATAGAACTAAGAGAATATTCTACATAATAACAATATTGTAACAATAATAACTGTGAAAGACTTAGCTATGTTGATCAATATAAAGATACACAACAAAAAAACTGATGATAAAAATGTTATCCATCACCAGAAAGAGAACTGATGGATTCTGAGTGCAGATTGAAGCATATTCTTTAGCTTTGTTTTTCTTGTTTTCCATTTCTCCCCCTCCCCCCAACATGACTAATGTGGAAATGTTTTGCATGACTTCATATATATAATGGGTATCATATTTCTGACCTTTCCAATAAAGAGGGAAAATGTTGGATGGAGGAAAAGAATTTGAAACTAAAAGTAAATATTTTAAATTAAAAAAAAAAAGAATCTCTAGGGGCAGCTAGGTGGTGTAATGGATACAGCACCAGCCCTGAAGTCAGGAGGACCTGAGTTCACATCTGGTCTCAGACACCTAGCTGTGTGACCCTGGGCAAGTCACTTAACCTCAAATGCCTCAGCAAAAAAGAAAAAAAAAAGAATCTCTATTCTAAAACATCACTAATCATTTAATAATCTCTTCTCTCCTTTGGCAGAGCTACTACCTCAGTTTGCTCTCTCAAAACCTATTGCCTAGACTTCCACAATGTTGTGTACTTGAATTTCCTTCCTCCAGTCTCTTTTCCAATCCATTGTTCAAACAGCCATCAAAGTGATGTGGTGTTTGTGTGTGTGTGTAAGATATACATATAAAGTGATATGTAAAGCATCATCACTTGCCTGCTCACAAAGCTCCAGTGGTTCCTTTTAGTCTCTACTATAAAAGATGGATTGCTTATTTGGCTTTGAAAGTCCTTCACAATCTGTCTCTAGCTCACCTTTTCCAGTATAGTACATATACTTATTCTTATTTCATTTTACTTTGCAGGAAAACTGGTCTGACTTACTATGACGTATTCATAGTATTCCATCTCCATTTCCATAACTTTCTACAGGTTGCCCTGAATTTCAGGAATAAATTTCCCCTTCAATCTCCTCCCTCTTTATTTTAGATTTTTAAAAGAACTCAGATCCTACATAAGGAGAACTTCATTGTTTTCCTCAGCTGTTAGTCACCCCACTCCAGGGAATTATTTTGGAATGTGTATGTATGGTATACCATGCCATTTTGGTTATAATACTATCTATAATATTATTCACATTTTACAAATAAAGAAATTGAAGCACTGTTGAAGGTTAGAGTCAATGATTATACTTCTGCGTTAAATGAAGGAGCTTGTGGCATTTCCTAGTTCTCTTCAGTTCTATGAATGATGAGTTCCCTTTCTCATGCCTGGTTTTGATTCATTTGTTGACTCAGAAAAGTCTCTTTACTTCCTTCAAGGAAGTTTCTCTCTCTCTCCCCCTTCTCTCCTTCCGTCCTCTCCTTCTATCTCCCCTTTTCCCTCTTCCTCCTCATGAATGTGAATAACAATACAAAAAGACAAAATGACTGCTACTTATAGGAGGTTGCATTACATTGGGAGAAATATAGTCACAAAAAAGTCCCTTAATGGCATCACTCACCTGAAAGACAACTCTGGACTTTTCCAACAGGTAAGTCCTCATGTTGGCCCCAATGATGTGGTGTCTCTTATCAAATCCAATCTGAATATATTTTCCAAAGCGACTACTATTGTCATTTCGAGTGGTTTTAGCATTTCCAATGGCCTGAGTGAAAAGAAGATAAAACATTTTACAAAAGAAAAACACATTTTATCTGTCTTTGGACTTAGATGCCATTTTAGAGAAATACAATAATATATATATATATATATATATATATATATGCATATATATATATATATATAC
>JAJPUD010001015.1:62679-108616 GCA_023553655.1 Myrmecobius fasciatus | reverse complement strand
TATATATATATATATATATATATATATACATATATATATATATATATATATATATATATATATATATATATATATACCATCTCCCATTTATATTGCTCTTTTTACTTGAAAAATTGACTTCTTTACAATCCTATTCATGGTTGAAAGTTGTAGTCTGACTGTTGTTACCCCAATTCACACAATTCATTTAAGCCATTCAGTAGATACTTACTAGGTATCTACTGTGAGCAGAGCACTGTTTTAAGAACTGAAAAGACATGTAAAATCAAGGCAATAAGCATTTTATTAAGCACTTAGGGAGGGAAAGAAGGAATAAGCATTTCTACAGTGCCAATCATATGGCAGGCTCTGCTAAAATTTTTCTTTTAGTAAATATCTATTTGACCCTCACAACAAGTCTTTGAGATAGATACTATTATTATCCCCATTTTTCAGTTGAAGTTCCTGAAGCAGAAATAAGTGACTTATTCAGGTTCATACAGGTATTAAGTGTCGAGGCTAAGAGTCAGGTCCTCCTGACTCCAGGTCCAGTGCTCTAGTCACTGCACCACCAGCTCCTTATTCTGCACCAGGTACTACACTAAGTCCTCAAAAGTTTAGGATAGATATGATATAAAGTTTAGATAAAGAATTATCCCTGCTAGAGTAGAGTTTACTTACTTTTTGTCTACACTCTACAACAAATTATTTTGACACACAGACCAAATATTCTTCTCCATCTTCTGCTCTCTATCCTGAGATCACAAATTGGTGAATGTAGAAAGAGATGACAGCCACGATAGTGTGTTTGCTTGAGTCTAGATAGTTAATAATATCCTGGAGAATAGCACAATCAGTTTATAGGATAGGGGTAAGATGCTAAGAGGCTTGAGAACATTTGGAACAGCCTTGGAAGAATGAGACTGAAGTCTAAATTAGTCACGAAATATCAGATCTTCAAAACTCTTGACCATGTAAAATGAAATAGTAGCTATCCCTTCAGGACTCAGAGAGCTTTAATGAGAAGTACCGAGAACAGACTGGAAGAGGTATCAGGCAGAATAGGTATAAGAATTTTATCATATTCTCTCCTTTATTCATGATCAACTACAGCTGCAAGTGATAGCTGCTTACTTTGGGAACACCCTGAATCTTTTAATTGACATAGACATAGGGAGTTCTATAGCTCTCTGTTAAACTTTAGTATATCCATTCTTCTTTGCCTTCTCTGAAGACAAAATAGCTAGACTGTTAACATGTTAACAATGGGAAAGTCCATGTCTCCCCAAATAACTCTCCCACCAGTGTACCGCTCCCACCAAAGTTCTGGCAAAATCATTTCTATGGCTTTGTCTATTGTTAAAATAAAAATAGTCTAAAGAGGAGGAACATTTTAAGCTATTATGTTATTTATACCTTAGTATGAATGAATTTTTCAACTTCCTTTCAAGTCACAGTTAGGTGAGAAAAGATCCATGCAAATATTAAGTATAAAATGGTGAGCTATATGATCTAGAAAATAGTGTTGAACTTGGAATTAAGAAGGCCCAAGTTCAAATATTGCCTTAAAAACTTGCTTGGTTGCATGATCTCTCATTCTTCATTCAGCCATCAAAATGAGTTTCTTAAAACATCAGTCCAACTATGTCACTTCTCTACTTAATAAATTCTATTATCTCTCTAAAGCCTACAGGATCAAATACAAAATCTTCTGTTTGGCATTCAAATACTTTCATCACCTAATTTCCCCCTCTTATTTTTCCAGTCTTCTTATACCCTATACCCTACCATGAATCTTTGATTCAGTAACTGGCTTCCTTGTTGCTTTATAAGTAAGAAGTTCCACATCTTGGCTCTAGATATTTGACCTGGCTATCCCCACTCCTAGAATGCTTTCCCTCCTCAACTCTGCTTTCTATTCCATCTTCTAAAGGAAAACTTTTTCAACTTCTCCTAATTATAGAATCCTCCTTCCATTGATTATTTCATATTTATTCTGTATGTACCTTGTTTGTACATATTTGCTTGCTTGTTGTCTTTTCTATTAGATTGTGAATGCTGTCAGAGCAGGGACAGTTTTTCACTTTTCTTTTTATCTTTAGTATTTAGAACTGTGCCTGGAATGTACTAGGTCCTTAATAAATGCTTACTGATTGATTCAATTAACCTCATTATGCTTCAGTTTCCTTATTTGTAAAGTAGGCTAATAGAATCACAGAATTGTTGTGAAGATAAAATGAAAAAGATAAAATACCACTGCTATAGTAATGCTCACTTTTCTTTTCCTCCTCTTGCTCTTTCTTCTTTTCCTTCTCCTCTTTCTCCTTCTCCTCCTCATCATGACTATTACTTTCCAGGTTTCATAAACTTTATACCTATATAGGGAGTGCTGCTAATGGGAAAAATAACTAGAATCAAGTTTAAGGGAAGCCAAAATAGTGAGAACATGATACTTACTCCCTACTAGATTTTAAGCTCCTTTTTGGTACAGTTTGGCTTATTTAGTTCATATTTTTCCTAGTACCTAATATCTTGTTCTGTTCATAGTGGGCACTTAATATTCATTGAATGAACTAACTATAGGTCTTATGTTATATAAGGAGTAACTAAAGGAAATATTTGGTTTAAAGAAAACTTTACTATCTTGAATATTTTAAGGGCACTCAAAAGAGTAGAAAGAGTACCAGTGGCTAGGAGTAAAAGGAAGGCAGATTAGGATCAATGTAAGGAAAAACTCATTAGAGCTGTCCAAAAATAAAAACAGGTTTTGTCAAGAACTAGTGAATTCCCTTTCATTGGAGATACCCACTTGTCTGAAATGTTGAATGCCTGGGAGAATCATACATTGGACAAAAAACGATTAAAGTAGATGACTTTTTCTATTTTTCTTACTCTTCAAGAAAGATCATTTTAACTTCCTAAGAGAAGAAAGGTAGAGATCACCACAAACTTTGTCTACTTCATAGCTTGCCTATTGATAATTTCTCTTATGTAGAATTATAAAATATTAAAACTGAAAGGAATCTTTATCAATAAGTAAATTTCTACTCAGGTAGATCAAGTTTATGACAGAAGAGAAACTAGAAGTCAGTTCGATAATCTTTGAACAATCCTATGCTTTTCACCAATAGATATTTCTCCTTCCTCAATCACTAATATTTGCTTAATAACCAATGTATTTCATAATCATTGAGGACATGAGTGAATCAGTCTCTGTATGATGATGAGTTCTTAAACAGAAAGAGAACAGAGACCTCCTATTCTGACCAATAAATAATGATCAATCAGCAGATAATCTGAAGTTTTCCTTAACCTTTTAAAATTCAAACATCTGTCACTTAGTACAATAACCAGAAGTCACCAGTCACCCCTGAATTGAACTCTCCACTGATTGCATCTGTAGAAAGACTATAGAAATTATGACATGATTACATGAGTACCACTATCACAGGTCAGAGAGAATATCATCATCAATTAGCCTGTTCCTTGATTATTACAAACTTGATGTTTACCACAGCACCTCAAGAAATGGCTAAGCCTGTCAGTGTACTCTTGAAGAGGTCAATTCAACTCAACTTCCTTTGAAAAATTAGATTTTTTTTGGACTTTGCTGATGATATGACTCTTCACTCTTTAGCTTCCCTTTCTTCCAACTCTATCTGGGATTCTTTAAGTTAAATCTAATTTTTCTTCCCCAAAATGATATTCAATAAAGAATCAAAAGACATCTCCCAGAACAATAAAAGCTTAAAATCTTTGTGAAGATCTCCTCACTTAGTATCAAGTTTCAAAGCATACAAAATATTAATTAATGCCTACCTGTAGGATAGAAATTGTGGGTCAAAGACTATGGAAATTATTTTTTAATCCTGAGTTTTTATAAATATAGTTAGTAAGAAAAAAACATTTGTAAAGCACTTGCTGTGGACCAGGTACAGTGCTAAGTGCTAGGGACATAAATAAAAGCACAGAAGACACTTTTCACCCTGAAAGAGCTTACATTTATTTAACATTTTTTAATTTAAATGGAAGCCATTTTCAAATAAAAATCATTTATTCCTCTCCCATTGCAAAAACAATAAAGGCGAAACCCTTGAATTAAATGTCCAAAAATATGTGTCATTCTGTGTCTTGTGTTTATCACTTCAGTCAGTAGATGAGTAACATTCTTCATCATGGTCCTCTGGAATAATGATTGGTCATTGCACTGATCAGAGTTTTAGTTTCAAATTTCTTTGTCTTTACAATGTTGTTGTTATATAAGATGTTCTACTACTATTATCCTTAGTTTATGCAAGTGTTAACAGGTTTTTTCAAAATTGTTCTTTTTTTTATTTCTAATAGTACAACAGTATTACAATATATTCCTATATTATAATTTCTTCAGTCATTCCCCAATTGATGGTACCCCTTAGCTAAATCCTTTGATGCAAAAAATATCTGCTATAAACATTTTTTGTACATTTGAGTCCTTTTCCTTATTCATTGATCTTTTGGGGGAATGCAGTGGTATTATTGGATAAAAATGGATATGCATAATTTAATGATTCCAAAGTGCTTTCCAGAATGGCTGGACTAATTCACACCAAGGAATTTACATTGTAATGGGGGAAATCAGCAGATCAACATACAAAGCAGAGTTTCAATGCTGAAGTAGGAAGGATAAGAAGAATATGTGTATTTTCTATTTCTCCTATTGTTTGTTTCTCAGCCCAGGCCCTAATAATAGGCTCTGTCCACAAGTACTTCTATTCATTTCAACAAACATTTGTACTGCATATATACACCACTTAACTAGAAAATGCCATATAGAGAGTCCCTCGATGATCATCAGGTCAGTTGTTCTAAAATAATATAACAAAATGTGACTGCTATTCTACTCTTTGCTAAGAAAGCATGGAGAATCATGAAGCTTTTGATGTTTGCTGCCAAAGAGAAAGTACATTTTGTAAACCAGGAAAAATGTGAGCATATATATTCTCTCTCTCTCTCTCTCTCTCTCTCTCTCTCTCTCTCTTTCTTTCTCTCTCTCTCTCTCTCTCTCTCTCACACACACACACACACATACACGATCAAGCCTAGACTTTCCTCACAACTGTGTAGTATATATAACTCTAATTCAAAAGAACTTTAGTCATTTAATCCAACTCCTTTCTTCCATTTTGTAGTTGAGAAAAAAAAATCAAGAACTAGAAAGTAATTTGACTTGCCTCAGTTTACCCATGTAGTAAGTAAAAAAAGAACCCCAAGTTCTCTGATTCAAAATTAAAAATTCTTGTCACTCTACCCAGTTGATATACAATTTTTAAACTTGGAAATGTCTTGAATATATTTGATAAACTTCATGGGAGTGTGGGCTGTGACTGTATAACTCTCTTTTTATATAGCAACTACCACAGTTTCAGATTTTTTAATAAATGTCTCTGGATAGCACTGACAAGTTATGCATTTCCAATGCGAACAAACATATTAACTTATTTTTATTAAATTAGGCAATTGTAGTCTCCCATTGTGATTCTCTGCTGCTTGCCTAAGAATAAAAATTCCTCAGATAATAAAAAAATTCTATAGGTAGGAGGTTTTGCCTTAATAAATAATTGAACTTTATGGAGAAAAAAGTTCTTTCTGACACTTATCAGAGGGGATGAGAGGAAAAGAAGGAAAAAATAAATTAGAGGAACTGGGGAAAAGAATTTGGTATATACTTAATTCCTTGCCTTCTACCAGTATTATCCAGATCAGAACTTCTGTCCCACATTGGTAATATAACCTGGGTGTGTCTCAACCTTAGCCATTTTAGGATAAGGCTTTGGAAGTTTCTATGCTCAGAGCCAGAAGGTAGGGCACCTTGTTTGTAGAACAACAAGGAGGCCAGAGTCTCTGGATCAAAGAGTATATAATTGGGTGTAAGAAAAACTGGAAAAGGTGAAGAGGAAGGATTAGGTTATAAAGGACTTTGAATGCCTTCAAGGACAGTGGTACCCTCAACAGCAATAAAGAAAATTGCAATGGGGAAAGATTTACAGGAAAAGAATGAATTCATTTTTGGACATGTTCAAATGTCTGTTGGCCACACGGCTGCCACTCTAGTTCAGGCCTTCATTGCCTCCTACCTGGAGTACAGTTATTGCCTCCTAATTCGTTTTTCTGCTTCCCTTCACCCCTTTCTTATTTATTCTTCATACAGATCTGCCAAGAAAAATCTTCTTACAGAATTCATTTAACCATATTATGCCTCTGCCCAAGATAGAACCTTCCATAGTTCCTCAATACTTTTTGCAAAAAATTATCAAGTCTTCAGCCTGATACACTTTCCTTCAAAAAATATAGGTCACATGCAAGTCAGACAAACTATCCCTTAAAGTGGTCATTCACTTTCTATTTTTGTGCAATTACACAAACCATCTCTTCCTCCTCCTCTTCCCCACCTTCCTTGAAATAGCTCTCTCTGCAGCATTTTTTAGAATCTAGGTGTATCTTTCAAGGCTCAACTTAGTTGTTACCTCCTCCATGAAGCATTCTCTGATTTTCTCAATTCTTAGTGCTCTCTCTCCCACTTTAAATTTCCTTATAATTTCTCACCATCTCGATTGTCATATCACCCAGTAAATGTAAATTCCTTGAGAGCAGGAGCTATTTTTTCCTCTTCCCTAACCCTAGGACCTTCAACATAGTAGATATTTAATAAATGCTTGCTGAATTGCCATAACTGGTAATAATTGTGGATCAAGATATTAAAGAAGAATGCCAAATTGGACAAATTTGGCATTCTTTTTTTTCCTTTCTTAAATTCTTTTTTTCTTGTTAAGCACCAATCCACCAAAAAAAAAGCCTTTTCAATATTCTAAGAAAAATAACAATACACATTAAGAAATTTTTTGTATTATTTTTGATGTCTCCCCATAATTTATTCTTCTGGATCTCCTTTGATAAATCTATCCCAACCTGAAAGTCTTTTATAATATTTCCCATAATTTCTCATACTTTACAAATTTCTCCATGGGTCCTCAAATTAAGAGTCCTAGATGGCATAACATGATTTCCTGACAAATGAACTGGCAATATGTGTGATGGAATTGTAACTGGATACTGATCAGGAAGGATCCTTATAGACCACCTTGCTCAATTTTTTTTTTTTTAACAGAAGATAAAATTGAGACCTGCAAGTCTCACTGCTTTGTCCAAAGTCACATGGAATTTGAGGTGGAATCTGAATTTAGGTTCAGGAAAAAAGTTGTTGTTCTAATAATTAATTATCTTTGAAACTTCCTAAAAGAACCACATATGATGATCCTGCATGTGAGAACCACTACCACTAGTTAGAAAATATAGCACACATTTAAGAGGAACAGAAGAATTACAGAGGCTATTCTATCACACTCCAAGTCTGAAATAACAGGATGTCAGTTCCTTCCTTTAGTAAATAGAGTATAGAAACGATCTGAAATGAAAAAACAATATAGCAGAGGACTGACAGAAGAGTCTACATACTCTGCTTGCCTGAGTCAATATTGAATACAATGGAGAAAATGACAACTGTGTAATTATTTACTATTGCAGACTGTATGAATAGGAAGCAGTTAACTCAGAAAGCAAGGCAGTGAAGCAATGCCTTTGTGATAAAAATGGTGAGCTACAAGTCAAGGAAAATGGCATCCATATATGTAATATAGAAAAAATATTGATTTGGTTAACTAGGACTGGGAACCAGCCTAAGGATATTGGCAAATACTGCTCAGAAAGTAAGAGGATGCTCAGAATGCAGTCAGGACAAAAACAGGAAAGCAAATATGTGAATGTGTGTATACATGTTACATGTATTAAACATATGTATGTAAACATGCTGTGTATGAATTATAGTGTTTACTGTATAGAAATATATATATGCACATATATGTATGTGCAAATGTAAACTCTGATCTTCAACTTCCTTAACAGAGATAAAAAGGGATGATGGAACAGAATTTAGAAGGGCTTAGAAAGAAAAGGCTTGAGAAGAATGGAATCAAAAATATAGTTTTCATTTTGTGTTGTTTTTTTTTTATTTCTTGCATCCCTGTTCCTTTGTCTTTTATCATGCCTCATTATATTACACTCCTTTGCACCTCTATATCCTCCTGTCCTAAAAACCTTTATTTATTTCATATCTGTACTGATGATCTCTTAGTAGTATATTTATAGGTCACAATTTCTCATAGTTGGGATACCATCACAGGATGCATCTTTGAGGACTGTTCTCTCAAATAACCAAAGGCTATTCCTTTAAGCTGCATGTTCTCCTGTATTTGTGGAACTAAGAGAATGGATATGGGCAATATGCACAATCATATCCTGGTATACAGGGGTATGAGGGAAGTTAAATGACCTGTCTTGCCTCTTCATGTTAACACAATGACATCATACAGTGGACACACATCCCTCAGAGGCATCATATCCTGTGACTGGTCAGAACAAAAACCATCCCAGGAGTTAGAAGCAATATTCTCACCCACAAACATGTCTTCTGCAGAAGGAATAATCATTTTAAAGTATCTACTATGTGCCAGACACAGGGTTAAGTGCTAGAGATAACAAAGTGAAAAATGAAACAATCCTAGCTCTTATGGAATTTGCATTTTATTAAGGCAAAAAATATATAAATATATACAAAATATGAAGAGATTTAAAATGATGCAATTTTTTTTCAGGAGAAACACTAGCAATTGGGGCGGGGTATGGATCAACATGAAAAGTCATATAGTAGGGAACATCTGAGTTAAACTCTGATGAAAGCCAGGGATTTTCAAAAGAAGAAAACTGGGTTTCTTCTCGCTCTTCTGATAACATCGATTTACTTCTCTCTTTTATTTCTGCACTTCAATAAAATGAGAATGGACTTTCACATGAGAAAAAATTCAATGAGTACCCAGGAGATGGAATGGGGAGGAGAGACACTTCTCATTATTCAGGAGGAAATGGCTCTTGGTAAGCCACTTCTCAGTTTCACTTTTCTTATCTGTCAAATTGAGAAGGTTGGACTTGATTAGGAATTCTTAACCTGGGATACATGAATTTGATTTTTAAAATGTTTTGATAACCATATTTCAATATAATTGATTTCCTTTGTAATCCTCTGTATCTTATTTTATGCTTTAAAAAAAAATTATTCTGAAAAGGGATTCTTAGATCTCACCAGAAAGGCAAAGGGATACATGAGGCAAAGAAAATTAACAACTCCTGAATTTGATAGTATATAAGGTTCCTTTCCAGATCTAACATTCCATTATTTACTTCTAGACTAACACTTAAAGTCTTTACAAGGAATATATAATACCTATCCCTGGGTGTGCGTGGGACAGGCAAGACAAGGAAATAAGGATTTATTAAGCATTTACTATATACCAGGAAAAACTTATCTCTTGTTCTATGACTATTTCATTATATACATTTCTCAGTGTGTTCATGAATGCCTTTTAAATATCAGATGGCTTGAAAATAAGAAATGCTGATACATTCCAAGGTATCTTGGGATCAGTCATGTAAAATCACAATATACAAAAGCCATATTGCTGGAGGAGAAAGCAAGAAAGATAGGAAGACAAAAAAGATTCAGAACTCTTTACCTCCATAATGGGGCTAGATGCAAGGACTTTTTCTTCAATGTTGGTTTCACTGGCAGAGCCCCCAACCGTGGCAAAATATCGCATGGCATATTTAGCTGACACTGTCTTTCCGGCTCCTGACTCCCCACTTACTATGATGGACTGGTTCTTTTCATCTCTGCAAAATAAAAAAAAAAAAAATTGGTGCTGATCAATTGCCTGCCATTTAAAGCACACATTATCTGTCAAGAGGATCTGTTTGTAAGATTTTAAATCTGGCTTGTGGCCTCTTCCCTATGTTCTTGTTGAGTTTAAGCAGCATGATGACCTCAAAATCAAATTCTCCCAGATTAGTCCAAACAAAATCTAACCTTTTCTATTTTGAGTCTTGAAAAAGAGAGCATTTTCAAGGATACTTGGAGCAGCTAAAAGCAAGAATGTTGCCTTGTTCTATATTGGTCCCCTATTAAAGCCTGAGAGGAAAGAAAATTGAATCCATCAGTGAATAGCATTTACTGAGGGTTCATATGCAGTGTCCTATAGCTGATGCTGCAGCAAAATTGTATTTGACTATCTTTAAAGCCCGACACCTACTCCAAGAAGTTTTCCATAATTGACTATATATTATATGGGTCAATTTCATGCCCTAAGCATTTATTTGAACAGTGTAAATGATATTACCTTGTACTGATTTTTGCTTGCTAGCTGTCAAATGGATCTCTCCAACCCTCTTGGTTTTCATTGAAGATACAAAGTTATTTCCTCTTCTTTTATGTTCCCCAGAATATCTGATAATCTGATACATTTAGTATAAATGTCTGCTAATTGAATACATGAATGAAAGCTCCCAATGAGGAACATGTTGGTCTTTATCTCCATATAACACAAATACTGGAGAAGATCCAGATGAAATGAAATAAGTGATTTAGGTGAAACAGAAAGAACAAACATCCTGATAGAATTTAGTCCATTAATTCAAACAATATGTTAAACACCTACTATGAACACAGCATTATTCTGGGCTTTGGGAGAAATATAGGGTATCCAATAAAAAGTTTAGGTAGAGCTTTTACCTCAAAATGCATACTGCCCAGAGCTAAGATGGCAGAATAAAGGTAGGAACTTACCTGAGCTCTCCCAAACCTCTCCAAAAATCTTTAAATAATGATTAAAAACAAATTCAAGAGCATCAGAATCAACAAAAAGGTGAAGAGAAACAATTTTCTAGCCCAAAATAACTTAGAATATCAGCAGGAAAGGTCTGGGGTGAGAGAACTGTTCAGTCCAACACAGATAATGCCAGCACAGTCCTGGCCCCAGCAAACCAAGAGTGGGTGTTGGAGCTACTGGATCAGCAGCAGTGGCTTTCAGAACTCTCAGTTCACCAACAATAAGGAGTCGAACAACCTGTCAGAAAGAGATTATAGGAGTCTCTTTGCTAGTACTGAGGCAGGACTCTAATGTTTTGCTCACACTCAAATCCAGGTTGCAATCCTGGATGGCAGTCCCAGATTAAGGAGGAACACTAGCACACTAGAGCTTGAGGCTGCAGTGAAGGGGAGCCTTACAGTTTCAGGGCAGAAAAGAGTGCTCACAGACCAGAGCACAAACCAAGAGAGTAGTAAATATACCTCTATTTAGTTCATACTACCTTGGAAGAAATGAAAACTTATAGGTCCCTAAAAGTATCTCATAAAATAGTTGCACAAAAGTCCTGAAGCTTGGAACAATGGACCCTCCACTGTGGAAGCAGAATCCTATTTTATAAAAATAATTAAAAGTCAAGTAATAAAATAGGAAAATGAGCAAACAACAGAAAAACAATCTGATTACAGAAAGTTACCATGGTGACAAGGATTTTAACAACATATACTCAGAAAAAAAATAAATAAAGTCAAAGCTCTTATATCCAAAGCCTCCAAGAAAAATATGTGTTAGTTTTAGATCAAGAAAGAGCTCAAAAAATATTTTGAAAATCAAGTAAGCGAGGTAGGGGAAAATTGAGAAGAGAAATGAGAGTGATGCAAGAAAATCATGAAAATGAGTCAACGGTTTGGTAAAGGAGATAGAAAAAAAAATGCTGAAGAAAATAGCACCTTTCTCCAAATCACTATTGATCAGAGAAATGCAAATTAAAACAACTCTGAGATACCACTACACATCTGTCAGATTGGCTAAGATGACAGGAAAAGATAATGACAAATGTTGGAGGGAATGTGGGAAAAATGGGACACTGATACATTGTTGGTGGAACTGTGAACGGATCCAACCATTCTGGAGAGCAATCTGGAACTATGCTCAGAAAGTTATCAAACTGTGCATACCATTTGACCCAGCAGTGTTTCTACTGAGCCTATATCCCAAAGAGATTTTAAAGGAGGGAAAGGGACCCACATGTGCAAAAATGTTTGTGGCAGCCCTTTTTGTAGTGGCAAGAAACTGGAAATTGAAATTGAAATCAATTGGAGAGTGGCTGAATAAATTATGATATATGAATGTTATGGAATATTATTGTTCTGTAAGAAACGACCAGCAGGACGATTTCAGAGAGGCCTGAAGAGACTTGCATGAACTGATGCTGAGTGAAATAAGCAGAACCAGGAGAACATTATATACAGCAACAAGACTATATGATGATCAATTCTGATGGACATGGTTCTCTTCCACAATGCTGTGATTCAAACCAGTTCCTATTGTTCAGTGATGAAGATAATCGTATACATCCAGAGAGAGGCCTGAGGGAACTGAATGTGAACCACAACACAGCATTTTAATGCTTTCTGTGAATATTTCCATGCATTTTGTTTTCTCTTAGGTTGTTTTTTTTTCTTCTCTCTTTCTAGACCTTATGTTTCTTGTGCAGTAAGATAACTGTATAGATATGTATACATATATTGGATTTGTCATATAATTCATCATATTTAGCATGTATTAGATTACCTGTCATCTAGGGGTGGGGGTGGGGGGAAGGAGGGGAAAAGCTTGGAACAAAAAAAAAGTTTTGCAAAGGTCAATGCAGAAAAATCACCCATGTTTTGTAAATAAAAAGCTTTTAATAAAAAAAGAAAAGAAAAAAGAAAATAGCACCTTTAAAAACAGATTAAGCCAAATGGTAAAGGAAGTACAAAAATTCAATGATGAAAAGAATGTCTTAAAAAAATATTCACAGTGGATAGAGTACTAGTCCTGAAGTCAAGAGGACCTGAGTTCAAATTTGGCCTCAAACACTTAACACTTCATACCTGTGTGACTCTGGGCAAGTCACAACCCCAATTGCCTCAGCAAAAACAAAACAAAACAAAACAAAAAAAAAAAAAACCCCAAAACAAAAACAAAACATATTCACTAAATGGAAAATAAAGCATATAAGCTCATTAACAAAAATAATTTCTTCAAACTTAGAACTTAACAAATGGAAACGAATAAGTTTATGAGAAATCAAGAAATAAAGAAAACCAAAAGAATGAAAAAAATAGAAGACAATGTGAAATGTTTCATTAGAAAAACAACTGACCTGGAAAATAGATCCAGGAGAGATAACTTTGAAATTATTAAAGTACTTGAAAGCCATGATCAAAAAAAAAAGTCTAGATATTATCTTTCAAGAAATATTTTGGAAAATTGCACAAATACTCTAAAACCAGAGGGCAAAATGGAAATTAAACAATTCATCAATCACCTCCTGAAAGAGATCCCCAAATTATATCAAATTATAATATTCCCAGGAATATCATAACCAAATTCCAGACCTCTAGATCAAGAAGAAAATATTGCAAACAAGGGCAGCTACATGGTGCAGTGTATAGAGCACTGACTCTGGAGTTAGAAGGAACTAAGTTCAAATCTGGCCTCAGACACTTAACATGCACTAGCTGTGTAGTCCTGAACAAGTCACTTAATCCTGATTGCCTCACCAAAAAGAAAAAAAAAAAAGAAAATATTGCAAGCAACCAGAAAGAAACAAAAAAAGAAACAAATCAAGTATCGTGGAGTCACAGACAGAATAAAACAAGATTTATCAGCTTCCATATTAAAGGATCAGAGGACTTAGAATATGATATTCTGGAGGGCAAAGAGCTAGGATTGCAACCAAGAATCACCTACCCACAAAACTGAGTACCATTCTTCAGGGAGAAAATAGACGTTCAATGAAATAGAGGACTTTCAAACATTCTTGATGAAAAGACCAGAACTGAATTGAAAATTTGATTTTCAAATTTAAGACTCCAGAGAAGCATAAAAAAGAAAACAAGAAAGGAAATCATAAGGAACTTAGTGAGGTTAAAATAAATGTTTATCTTAGTAAGGTAAAGTAAAGATTAAAGATTAAAATAAAGGTTTACATTCCTACATAGGAAAATGATACGTGTAACTCATAAGAACTTCTCATTATTAGCATTGTTAGAATGAGTACATATAAATGTAGGACACAAGTGTGAGTTGAATGTGAAGGGATGATATCTAAAAAAAATAAAATTAAGGGGTGAGAGAGGAATGTACTAGGAGAAAGGGAAAGGGAGAGATACAATGGGATAAAGAGGCAAGAAAAAGCTTTTACAGTAGAGGGGAAGGAGGGAGATAAGGAGGAATGAGTGAACTTTATTCTCAAAGAGGGAATAACATACATACTCATTTGGATATAGAAATCTATCTCCCCTACAGGAAAGTAGGAGGGGATGGGGATAAGAAAATGGGGTGATGGTGATAGAAGGTGATAGACTGGGAGAAAGAGTAGTCAAGCAAAAGAGTTATAGGGAAGGGGACAGGGTGAAAGGAGAGAGAATAGAATAAACAGCAAGGGGGAATACAATTATCAAAAGTAATTGTAAAAACAAAAACAAACAAGCTTATTTGATAAAAGCTTCATTGTTCAAACAGGATAGTCAAATTTATAAAAATAAGAGCCATTCTCTAATTGATGAATGATCAAAAGCTAAAAACAGTTTTTAGATGAAGTAATTATAGCTATCTATAGCCATGTTAAAAAATGCTCTAACTCACTATTGATTGGAGAAATGCAAATTAAAACAACTTAAGTACTACCACATACCTATTACATTGGCTAACAGGATAAAAAAGGAAATTGATAAGTGGTGAAGGGGATATGGGGGAAATGAAAAATACATGCACTCTTGATGGAGTTGTAAACGATTGAGTGATTCTGGAGAGCAATTTGGAACTATGCCCAAAGGCTTATAAAACCAGAGATAGCCTTTGACCTAGTAATACCACTTCTAAGTCCACAAAGAGATTAAAAAAAGGAAAAGGATCCATGTGGACAAAAAATATTTATAGCAGGTCTTTTCTGGGGGCAAGGAGTTGGAAATTGAGGCATACCCATCAGTTGGAGTATGGCTGAATAAATTGTGGCATACGATTATGATGGAACATTATTGGGTTATAAAAAATGCTGAGTAAGATGCTCCCAGAAAAACTTAGAAAGACATCATGAGCTGATGCAAAGTGAAATACAGTGTGTACAAAATAACAGCAATATTATAAGATGATCAGTTGTGAATGATTTAGCCATTCTCAGCAATACAATGATCCAAGACAACTGAAGGACTTATGATGAACAACGTTATCCATCCCCAGAATTGATGGTGTCTGAATACAAACTGAAGTATACTTTTTTTTTCACTTTTCTTTTTTGAAGTTTTTTTTTTTGGGGGGGGGATGGGGGCAGTCCTATGTTTTCTTTCACAATATGACTTATGGAAATGTTTTCCATGACTGTACATGTATAACCTGCATCTAGCTGCTTGTCTTCGCAATGGGAGGGGAAAGGGAAGGAAAAAGAAAATCTGAAATTCAAAGTTTTAAAAGCAAATGTTAAAAATTGTTTTACATATAAATGGGACAGAATAAAATATAAATCTCAAAAGAGAATCCTCAGAGTATATCTGTCACAAAGGTTTTTGCTCATTTCCAAGAATCAACTAAAAATCAACTGGAAAAAGCAAAGGATAGTTTGAATACATGGATACAAACCTAAATTTTGCTTTTTTTATAACACAAAGTCACTAAAAAGTTACTATCCCTTTTGGGGACTTGGTTTCCTCATCTGTAAGACAAGGTTGGACAAATGACGACCTTAGAATATAAAGGAAAGAGCCTCAGAAATCATTTAGTCCAACCTCTCATTTTACAAATAAATTTAGGCTCAGAGAAATTTAAGTATCCTGTCCAAGTCACACATTAGCAGAGTTGGGATTCAAATTAATATGTTCTGCCTCCAAATCTAGTGTTCTTTCAATCATATCATTTGAATCTTAATCTCTGAGGTCTCCTTCCAGTTCTAATAGGGAAGATAAATGAAGATGGGGATTATGTCTTATTTATCTTTTTCTTCCAGGCCTACCATAGGACATTGTACAAAGTAGACACTAAACATATTTATTGAAGATGCTGAATTGCTAAAGTATTAAAGGGTATGTGTTTTGTTTTGAAATGGGTAGTAATAAGTAAGTTTTGTGTGTTTATATGTATATAGACAGATTATATGTGTATATGTACATTGCACATACACACAAATAAAGATATATGCATGTGCATGCATACATGCCATTTTATATCTATATAGCTCTACCACTCTCTTAAAAAAAGACAATCATTTTTCAATTATACCCTGCTACCAAGAGCTATAAAAAATCATAATAGCCCAAATACAAGGGCCTGCACCAGGGGTGGCAGTATCCAAAAGGAAAGGGGCATGTGTTTGAGAGAGGATACAAAGGTGAGTTCAAGATGCCTTGGCAACAGGCTGAATAAAGGGGAGAGAGGGAAGAAAGGGAGGGAGGGAGGAGTCAAGGATGACATCTAGGTTGTCAGCTTAGGGAACTGTGAGGATAGTGGTGAAAGAGGAAGGGTTTTAGATGGGAAAGTTTTAGTCCAGTTTTGGACATGTTAATTTTAAGATGTCTACAGAACAATCAATTCAACGTATCTAATAAGTAGCTGGAGATGGGATACTGGAAGTCCATGGAGAGTTTAGGTCTGGATAAACAAATTTGAGAATCATCAGTACAGAGATGATAACTAAATCAATGGGAGCTAATGAGATCCCTAGGAACAATCTACAAAGAAGGAAGAAAAGAGAGCTCAGGAGAGAGTACTGGGTTAGAGTGTGAATGCAGTGAAGATCCAGGTAACATGGAACAGCCAGGTGGGAAGAGAACCAGAAGAGTGGTATCCTGAAAACTGAAAGAGAACTGATTATCAACAAGAAGAGGGTGATCAATATTATAGAAACTGATAACAATTAGATCAGTCCAATTCAATGAAAGAGACTCCTTCATCAAGTAGCATGCACCCTATCACTTAAGAGTTCAAAAGGTGGATGTTGATTTGGGTATTTTATACAACCAGTCTCCTGCAGTAGGAAGGAATATAGACTGGATGACTATTTCTTTTCAAATCTCAGATTCTGTGAAATTTTTTTCAAAACCATAGCCAACAAAGAACAAGGACGACTTATATGTGTACATGAGAAGGCTGCCAGCAGAGGAAAGCAGAGCTGTGTGTGTGTGCATATATATGTTACACACACACACACATGCACACATGCACACATATATACATATAAATGAAAAGAGCACCCAATAGATAGTATGAAGGCTGAGGAATCCTGGATTGGGAACTGTGGTGGGCACATATTCCAGGAATAAAGAGAACAGCAAGTCTCATTGGTAGGAGGAAAGTTGAATTTAAAGGGAAGGTGGTTGGATATTGAAAACAAACATTGAAAATTGAACAGTTTTGTTATAGGCTGGTTCTAGCTCTCAATTATTACTTTCTTTCTCAACTGTCATTGTCATTCCCCAAGATCCTTTCCTTTTGGAAGAATATTCAAGTACAGATCAGTATTCCAGAAGACTTGCAAGGGTTACTCTTCTATGCCTTCACTGCAAACCGTATCAGATAGAAAACTACTTTGACACTGAGAAATACAGACAACACGGGCTGCAGAAGAGCCCTTATTATAGTTAATAGCTGAGTATCATTTTTCCACTTCAGCTTCATAGTGATTCTCCTTTTCTATTTATAAACCTCTTAGGCGCAGTATGATACAGGTAATAGCAAAACTAATCGCTTCCACTGGCTTGCTGTTCCCCTGAGGAACCATTTCCATTCCTCATGTGGTCACAGAATCAGAGATTATTTGAGCTGAAAAGAATCTTAGGAATCTAAGATTCCATTTGATAGGCAAGGGGGAGACAAAAGGGAAGTGTCTTGTCCAAGGTCACACAGGTCATAGATCCAGGAGCAGAGCTCTAGCCTACTGACTCCCAAATTATGCTAAGGTCTCCCACTACTTTTGGGACTACGTCCAGTAATCCTGATCAATATCTTGTCATTGGACCCAGATGGTTCTGAAGGAAAAAGTGATGCTGGTGGCGTTCCACAATCCTTCCTCACTTAAATTCAATTCACTTTCTTGTGACAGCATCATCTTCATGATATCATTGTTCTTTTTGAGAATGAAAGACAAACAACCACAACGGTATCTGGACAGCCCTAGACTTTTATTCATCTGCAAATTTTTACTGATCATGTTCTAACATTAAACTATTTTCAAAAATGATTTCTTTTGTTCTTCCTTAATTCAATATTCTGTTCTGTTTTTCCTTTAGGCTCTTGGGTCTTGATGGGATGACTCATCATCCATTCCCACTTCGCACTTTTATCCCTTTAAGACGATAAAAATGGTTCCTTTTTGAGGCTCTGAAGGTCCCAGGGTTCTATGGAAGAAAATGCAGAATTCTTGATAGTGGTGCATGGTATAGTTTTGGGTGGGAAAACCACTGATGTGGGCCATCTTACAGTGGTTTCTTCATCTAGATTATTGTTTAGAACATAGAGGGAGACCATCTTCACTTCCTCATCTATAGAATTAAAGGGTACACTGGGCAATCTCCCAAAGTCTAATGTAAATCTAATATACTGGGGTTCTATGCAACTATAGATTAAATACATGTTTGGTTGGGCCATGGTTCATCTCCACATCATTTTTCAGCTAATGTTTAATCCTATAATTCATCTCCACATCAACTTTTTTTTTTCTTGCTGAGGCAATTGGGGATAAGTGACTTGCCCAGAGTCACACAGCTAGGAAGTGTTAAGTATCTGAGACCAGATTTGTACTCAGGTCCTCCTGACTTCAGGGCTGGTGCTCTATCCATTGTGCCACCTAGTTGCCCCTACATCAATTTATTTTCTAGCTAATATAATCCTCTAATAGTGAAGTTAGGAATGCTAATAATAATGACAATGATAATGATAATGAAGAGTAGCAGCTAGGTGGTGCAGTGGATGGAGAGCTGGACCTGTAGTCAGGAACACTCATCTAGCTGTGTGATCCTAGGCAATTCATTTAACCCTGTTTGCCTTAGTTTCCCCATCTATAAAATGATCTGGAGAAGGAAATGGTAAACCACTCTTTTATCTTCAAGAAAACCCCAAAAGAAGATTTTGACACACAGAATAACAAACATAGTATCTTTAAATTCAGTGAGTTTTAGTGAAAATGAACATGAGGAATGATTTTGTGTGTGTGTGATTCTGGATATCAGCTAACCAATATGTTATACTATTAATTGACTGCATTAATTTTATTTATTTTTAAATAACATTTATTTTAAAGTTGACAAAGGTCTTTATATAGGTTATTTCATTTGAGCCTTACATAAGGTTAACAAGAGAAGCTACTAATAGTGTTATAATTCCCATTTTACAGGCTAATGAAACTGAAGCTGGGAGAAGTGAAATGGTCTGCTTACAATTACACAATGAATATATTTCAGAGGCAGGTTTCAAACCAAATTATTCCCAATTCTAAATTCAGGAATATATCAACTATGCTTTGAGTATTGAATTTTTTACATATATACTTAGGTCAAAGATAGTGTACATTGCCTCATCCTTACTTCAGTTTGGCTTGTATAAAACCTGGAATGTAATCAATAATTGATACTACTGGAGAAACTAGATGAAGCAGTGGATAGAGGACCAGCCCTGGAGTCAAGAGGATGTGAGTTCAAATCCAGCTTCAGACACTTAACACTTTGACCTTGGGCTTAACCTCAATTGCCTTTCAAAAGAAATTAAATTTAAAATTTTGATACTATTTTTTACTTCATATTTATATAAATGTACCTAAACATGTATACACAGAAATATGATTTTAGATACATGGCCTATATTTCAATTACATAACTATAATGATAGCCATTGGTTTGCAAAGTGCTTTATGTATATCAACTATATTTATGCTGGTATGTATGATTAGATGCTAGTATTCTTTAAAGTCAGGGATCATACTTCCTATTTATTTTGTATCAAGAAAACAACATTGATGACATTAGATGTTTGATAAATCCTTCCTACCTTCATTTGAGTTCATAGGGATTTCTCTGCGAGGACACAGATGCCAGCTTAAGAGACACACATCATCAGGCTTTTCTATATAATGCTAGTCTTCTTCTTAGCCATAACTGTTATTAAAATGTTTATGATTCTTCTTCTTGGATTCATAGTCAGTCTGATATTATTGCTCAATGATACTTTCTTTTTATAATTCACCAAGAAGGGATTTTATCCTACTATGCCCTAAATTTAAAATGTACATGTACATTTGTCTGTATTATGGCTAAAGCTCAGACATTTCACAATTGTACAACTTAATACCTGAATTATGACCATAGTCTGCTATCTTATGCCTCTCCTCATTCCAATCCCAGTCTCAACTCAGCTGTGACTCTGATTTCCCTAAAGTTCAGGTTTGGCCTTATCATTACCCTATTCAGTCAAGTCCAATAGTTCCCTATCATTCTCAGAATAAAACATAATGTTTTTTGCTTTTAATGTTCTTCATAACTTAGGCCCTTCCTGTTTTTTCAATCTTCTTACATCTTTTTCTTCACACACTATGCAATCCAATAACACTGGTCTCATTGATATTTGGCCTGGCACCTCTCAAATCAACAAGTTTTCACTGGTTGCCTTCTATACTATATATGTCATATTCTTACTCATCTTTATCTCCTAGCTTGCTAGTTTTTCTTCAAGTTTAATCAATTAAAGTCCTACCTTCTATAAGAAGCATTTCCCAGATGTCCTTAACATCAAACCCATTTGTGCATAGTTGTTTTTATGTTTCTCTATTAGATTGTAAGTGACTTTCTTTGTATTGCATTGCTGAAAGCAGTGCCTCACATAGGAAGTGCTTAATAAATTCTTGTTGATTGATCATATTACATATATTAATGAATACTAGTACTCTGTGCATATAGAAATTCAAATACTATTTAATAACATATATATGTTTAATATTTTCTAATAAGCATAGAACATTTTATTTGAACTGAAGGACAAAAACTAAAATTTTAAAAAGAAACCTGGAAGTTTTAATTTAAGAATCTGCTAGTTATTCTTCACAAAGATAATGTTTTTGTTTACTCAGGATATATAAATGAATAGACAGAAAGACACAGACATATATATTTGAAACTCTGGATAAGATCTAGATTGTGACTGCTAAGTTTTCCAAGGAAAAAAGGATAAATGCCATATCAATCAATCTTTTAAATACAACATTCAGACATTCAAAATGGTGAGTTTTAATGTTATTAAATTAATGATGTTGCAAATTTACACTAATATTTATGTTTCTAAGATGTAAAAATCTAACAAAAATGTTACAGGCAACTAGAAATCAAATTTTAATACACTGAATCATACAATCTTAAAATAGGGATAATTTCATAGCACATCCAGGCCAACCTTCCACCTGATACAATAACATCTTCAGAATTCCACTTAAATGGATATTTAACAATAAGATAAGAAAAGAATGAAGGCATGATTATGACAAAGAAGAAATAAAAATCATCTCTACTTGCAAATGATATGATTTACTCAGAGGACCCCAAATATTCAAGAAATAAAAACATTAAAATTAACAATGCAGATCATCTGTTCATAGTAGAAAGATAGTGAAATTACACACACATACCCATACCCCCGCACACACACCCTAGTTATGACAAATGTATTAATTTGTTTTAATGCTTCAATACAATACTTAACATTCTTGGGAGTAACATTTTCTATGGGAATAAGATAAAGTGTATGATGTGATGTCAATCCACAAAATCATCATTCTTTTTGTACATTATCAACAAAAACCAGCAAGAGATACAAAAAGAAATTCATTGTTTAAAAAAAAACCCTGCAGAACCCACAAAATAGGTAGGAATTAATCTTGTAAGACATATTCAGGACTAAAAATACAACTAGAAAACAATTACAGAAATAAAGGAAGACAAATAAGTGTAGAAATGTTCAATGTTCAATTTTGCACTGAGACAACACAATAAATATTACAGTACTACCTATACAAATTTAGTGATTTAGTGATGTATCAAAATAATGCAAAATTTTAGAAGATTCTAGAGGAGAAATTCAATCCTTTAAAGTAAGATTGAAGGACACCTTACAAAAACTATACTATAAACCCATAATCAAACTATAGTATAAACCAATAATCAATTATTAGAAGAAATAGAAATTTCTATTTCTATTGGAATATATATCTATTCTATTGGAATACCTAATCTATTGGAATATACAAAAATCACACAGTCACATGTTTGAGAAAACTACTAAGCCAAGGATTCCCTATCAGACAAAAAGGAGTTTGGCAGACTTTAGCCGATACATTTTTACTGAAACTAACAAAGATAAATTACTTTGTTACAAAAAGTAATATAATTTAAGGGGAAAAAATAGAAGAAACTACCTATGTTTGAAAGAGAAAATTCTTTAATAAGAGATAGAAATCATAAAAGAGAAAATGTGTATTTTATATAGAGATTACATGAAGTTAAAAAAAAAAACTTTTGCAAGAATGAAATCAATGCAAGTAAAATTTAAAAAAAGGTGTCAAGGGGAAAAAATCTTTACACTAAATGTCTTTGAAAGAAGTTGGTAGGATTTATAGAAAATAGTTGAATATCTAAAGAGAGTAATTCCTTAATATAGAAATATTTAAGAATATAGACAGTTTTCAGAAGAAAAGCAAACCATTAATTATTAATTTTAAAAAGGTTCTACATCACTAAAAAGAAAAATACTACTGAAAACAACAGGTTTTGACTTCATATCCATCAAATTAGTAAAGATGCAGAAATTTTGGAAGTACTATAGGAAGAAAGGGATACTAGAGTACTGATTTATGGAGTTGTAAACTGATTGAACTATGAGACAATCAGGGTCAAGTGACTTGCCCAAGATCACACAGCTACTAAGTGTCTGAGTTTAGATTTGAATTTAGGGTCTCCTGACTTCAGGGCTCTATCCACTTTGCTACCAACTTACACCAATTGGTTCAATCATTCAGGAAAACATTTGGGAAATGTCCTTGGAAAATCAGAGAACTTTACCAAATCCTTTCACTCAAAGATGTCATTCCTGGAGCTATTCTCTAGGTATAACAAAGGCAAAAGAAAAGTTATAATTTAGATTATACATTTAGAAGAACATTTTCTGAGGTAGCAAAAGACTAAAAACAAGATAAGTGACTGGACAAATTAAATAATTTGTAATAATCAGTAATCAGAAATAATGAATATGAAAAATTTAGAGAAATGTGTGAGGACATGTTTGAATTAATATATAATGAAATAAGCAGAATCAAGAAAATTAATTATACAATAATAACAATAATTCAAAGGAGGGGACTTCCAGGGATGGAGTTAAGATGGTGGAATAAAGCCAGGAAGCTGCTTGAGTTCTCCCAGTTTACCTTGAAAACCACATGAAACCAAATCTCTGAACAAAGTCTGATGGAATAAAACCACTCTCCAGACAGGAAAGAATAATGATAACTGTTGGAGGGAGTGTGGGAAAACTGGCACACTAATGCATTGTTGATAGAGTTGTGAAATGATCCAACCATTCTGGAAAGCAATTTGGAACTATACCCAAAGGGCTATAAAACTATGCATATCTTTTGACTCAGCAGTGCCATTACTGGGTTTGTAACTGAAGGAAATCATAAAGGAGGGAAAAGGACCAACACATGAAAAAACGTTTGTAGCAGCTTTTTTGTGGTAACAAAGAATTAGAAAATAAGTAGATACCCATCAATTGGGGACTAAACAAGTTGTGATATATGAAGGTAATGAAATATTATTGTTCTATAAAAAAAAAGATGAACAAGCTGATTTTAGAAAGGCCTGGAAAGATTTACATGAACTGATGCAGAGTGACACAAACAAAACCAGGAGTACACAATAACAGCAAGAATGTGTGATGATCAACTATGAAAGATTTGGTTCTTCTCAGTGGTTCAGTGACCAAAAGAAAACCAAATAGACTTTGGACAGAAAATGCCATCTGCATACAGAAAAAGAACTAAGGAAACAATGTAAATAAACACATGCTATGTTTACTTTTTTTTCTGTTTATTTTTTCCTCTTCCATGATTTTCCCCTTTTGCTCTGATTTTTCTCTCGCAACATGATTCATAAAGCAATGCGTATTATTAAAAATAAATTTACTAGAAAAAAACAATAATTCAAAGGAAAGCAACACTAAAAAAAAGTCAACAATGAAATGGCTAATTGGAACTACAACATATCCCACTTCTAAAGAGAAAAGAGTGAATTATAAGTAGAGAATGAAGTGCGGGTGTGTGTGTGTGTGGGGGGTCAGTTATGACCAATTTCTTAATTTGTTATAATATTTTTATTATAATTTTTTACTTCATTCCATCATAACAAGGGAGGATTCTATGACAATGGTATATGATAGTATATCAAGTGATACCAATATTTAAAAACAATCATTTTTAAAGCAATCTTTTAGCTTTTAAATTCACTCCAAAATTCACAAGGCAGCTGATTAAATTCTTAGACAATTCTACTTGTAAGTTATTCTTCATGTTCCTTCCAGTACTACTCTTCTAGAAACTTATTCCACTGCCTTAAAAAAGAGCAAGGGTTTTTTTTAAGTCCTCCAAAACTACACAAAAAGCCTAATTATCCAGATGATAATGCTTTATTTGAAGACTACAATGTCCCTCTTCAGCAGTATCTTTTTTGTTGTTGTTGTTTTCTTTTTTTTTTAATTAAAAGCTTTTTATTTACAAAACACACGAGTGATTCATTGACCTTTGCAAAACTTTTTTTTTTGTTCCAAGCTTTTCCCCTCCTCCCCCCCACCTCCCACCCCTAGACGACAGGTAATCTAATACATGCTAAATATGTTAAATTACATGACAAATCCAATATGTGTATACATATCTACACAGTTATCTTACTGCACAAGAAACATCAGATCTAGAGAGGAAAAAAAAAAAAAACAGCCTAAGAAGGAAAACAAAATGCAGGGAAATATTCACAGAAAGTTAAAATGCTGTGTTGTGGTTCACACTCAGTTCCCTCAGGCCTCTCTCTGGACATATATGACTATCTTCATCGCTGAACAATAGGAACTGGTTTGAATCACATCATTGCTAAGAGACCATGTCCATCAGAATTGATCATCATATAGTCTTGTTGCTGTGTATAATGTTCTCCTGGTACTGCTGATTTCACTCAGCATCAGTTCATGCAAGTCTCTCCAGGCCTCTCTGAAATCATCCTGCTGGCCGTTTCTTACTGAACAATAATATTCCATGACATTCATATACCATAATTTATTCAGCCATTCTCCAATTGATGGGCATCCTTTCAATTTCCAGTTTCTTGCCACTACACAAAGGGCTGCCACAAACATTTTTGCACATGTGGGTCCCTTTCCCTCCTTTAAAATCTCTTTGGGAGATAGGCCCAATAGAAACAAGCAGTATCTTTTCTAGACTAAACATCCCAAATTTAATCCATTTTCTATTGAATGACATCATTGAATGTTCTTTCATTATCACAGTATATTTTTTTCTAGATGAGTTTAAGGTGTCATGCTCAGAACCAAGCAATACTCAAATGTGGTCTGACCAGCATTTAGTTAAGTTGAACCTATGATACCTCCCAACCGTGACCTTATTACAAATACTACCATCACCATAGATAAAATTAGTTTTATTTTTTGCTATTTGGATTATTTTGGACAAGTCTGTAACATTGACTCACATTGATCTACTGGTCCACTGAAAATCCTAAGTCTTTTTCGGATAAACTTCTGTTAAGTGATGTTTCTCTTATATAAATAGAGACATATTAAAAAAAAATCAAATAAATGGCACTGCCTGCTAATATTTGCAACAGAGCCATGAATTTTCCTTTGATAAAACATAGTTTGTCACTGCATGTAACAGGTGCTTACCATTAATTTATTAAATCACTTTGTAATTTTGAAAATTTGTGCCGAATATCATCTTATTTCACAAGAGGGAATCAAGAAACACAAAAGTTCCATTAAAAAAAAAACCCACTGTAGATCCAGGTATAAATGTCTACAAAGTTCAGCCTTTAGAATTAATTACATGTATTTTTCTTCAGGTATTATTATTAATCCTTGGGGATATTTAGATTTCACCTTTACATTTGAAACTATAGTAATCTAAAGATAAATGCAATAGCTGTAATTTTAGAAAATTTTACATTATTTTTGATGGGAAATAAAAGCTAGGGGAAAGGAAGATGTATTTTTTAAAGGTTTCATAAATGAAAGAGGACAGAATTTTCTTTTACCCATTTAACCCAGTGTGTTCCTAGAGGTAAGGACTACAAATGAAGAATTCTGTTTTTTCCCGTTAGACACTCTATGGCAGAGGTGAAGACTAAAACATGTATAAGATAAAGACTCTTGTCACTGGGAAGAAGAGCAAGATTTAATTATTCTGGCCTGATCTAGACAAATTGAAAACATGCTAATATTAACAGCTGTTCTTTAATCTGTAACATGGTAGTGCTTATATTTTCAAATATGCCCGAGTCACCTTGAGGGGATTGGGAGTAAGGTAAGTGGAAGAAGTATACCCAAAATTTAGGAGAACATTCATTTGTAATGAACACTCATTTGTAGTGACAATGAGTTTCCTTGAAAGGGTAAATATTGTACATGAAAGAAGGGGCTCTTTGTCTTGTAGTAATACCTGAAAGTCTGTTGCTTAAGTCTAAGAATTAACAGGAATAGAGTTGCCACATTTAAATCATAAGCAGCATGGGAAAAACAAACAAACAAACAAACAAACAAAAAAAAACATGGCAGTGAAACTGAGTTAATGCTAGGCTGTAGAGAAAGTACAGGCTCACAATAGGCAATGGACACAGAGTTTACTAGTATTGGCAATCCTGGGAACCAGAGGCTTATAATTAGGTTGAGAAGTAGAGATATGAAAACAATAGTACCCAAAGGCAGAGAAAGAAATTAGTTTATTGGCAAGGCAAGAAAATGATCAATGGGAAAGGCAAGGTGAGCAAGGGATACAGTAAAGCAAAATGCACACACCAAAGATCAGTGAAAAATAATGTATCAAGATGGCAGGCACACAGACAGGAGTTAAGAAAGATGGGATTCTCAAACTGCTGTGATATATTTCAACATCTGTTACTAACAGACATAAAAATCATTCTGAGCCATCAAAAACCAGGAGACTCTCAGAAAGACCTAAGAGGGAGGCAAGATTCTGACATATCCAGAAGCATAGCCTGGTTTCTGATCAAGCAGAAATCAGTTCCAGGATGTGAGGATCTTTGAATCCACATGTCAGTCTGGCTAGAAAGGGGGAATAAGGGAGTCATAGATGAAGGAAGATTCCAAATGTGTTTTGGGCAATACACTACTTGCCATCTTTTAATCAGTGATGACTAAAACTCTGGCCCAGAGCTTCAAATAGGAATGGTTATACCCAAGTAATTGTTTGGATGGTACAGTGGACAGAGTGCCTGACCTGAAATCAGTAACACCCGAGTTCAAGTCTGGATTCAGATACTGAATGTGTTGTGGGGCAAGTCATTTAACCCTATCTTCCTCAGTTTCTTCATTTGTAAAATGGGCTGGAGAAGGAAATGGCAAACCATTCCAATACCTTTGCCGGAAAAAAAAAATGACAAAGGGATTCATGAAGAGTAGGATATGATTGAAATGATTGAATAACAAATATCAAAGCTGGGACCAAGGGTGCCAATATTTCCTCAACAGTTTGGGGTGGAATGGAGAAAAAAATCATCCCATTCCACCACCTGTTTTATTTTTACCAATTAGATACTACACTGTTGTTCTTTCATTGCTAAAGAAATCCAAGAATTGTCAGACCCCTCTATATTTAGCACCTTAGAGGAAAACCCCAATTTCCTCACCCTCATTATGGTTCTATTGATTATCTTCACTTAAGGTACAGAGTCTTCAAATTTTAGACCAAGTTTCTAAAGAACACAGGAGTGATTCATGTTAAAAAACTAAAACTACATGATTTTCTTCTAGGAAACAGATCAAAAAATGGGACGGAAGACTAGAATTGGGGCATCCTTCATAAAGCAAAAAATTGATGTTTATCTAGGGAAGCTGCCACTACTTCTAGAAAGGTTAATATTTTAATACTAATAACCAAACTGAGGAAACATAGTTAGATACATGTGATAATACACACAAAAAATGTAAAGACACTCCAAGGGAAATTTCTGGCACAGTCACAAACATATTAAGTAAAATTCAAATAATCACCATAAAGCAATGGACCTTCTTTCTCTAAGCACAACATTTTTTTCCAGTCAGGGTATATGAAACATGTAATCATGTATTTATGAAATATGTAATCAAAAAGAACAATAATATAACTGGATAGTCGCTTACTCAGGTTTTTGAGGTTGTTGGTTTTGGGGGGCAGGAGCAAGGGAAAAGGGAGATTTTTTTGGTCTGTTTTCTATAGATTTGTACAATAACAACTGTGATAGAATATGCTTTTATTTCAGTTAATTAATTTCTTTTAACAAATGGCATCTCTCCTCCCCTAATCTTGGTCTCTGAGGGACCAAGAGTCATTGACTCAGACTATACTTAATTTAATTAATTTACTAGTCTCCAGTACAATTCTGTTTGAGAATAACTGTCTTATACCACATTCATTAGATACCAGTGAAAACCAAATAAAATGGATAAAGATAAAAAAATTTCTGAGTAAATTATAGTGAAAATGAAAGTCCATGAACACAATAGGGAAAATAATCAGTTGTTTGTTTGTTTGTTTTTCAAGAAAAATGTTGTTATACATACCATGGAAAATCAGATCTAGGAAATCTTTTTTTAGATGATAGGCATTCACTAATCATGTATAATTTAGCTATATCCTTGTTTGAAGACACTGGACTGGCTTCAATCTCTTTAAGTCAATTTAAATTGTAGTATCTATGACATTCCCAAAAGTGTTTTTTAACAACATGGTAGCAGATCATTCCAAAAGCAAGTGACTATGGACAATCAATCACTCTACAAAGTTTTATGTAGACAGTGAGTTCAAAGGATGGAGCCTTATTACTAAAGTCAAGGAAAACTTCAGTTCAAATCCAGTTTTAGATATTTACTAGCTGTAGGAACCTAAAAAATTCTTAAATTTAATCTTGCCTCACATTCCTCAACTGTAAAATAGGGTAATAACAACATTAACCTCACAGGATTGTTGGATCAAATGAGATAATATTGTAAAGCCCTTAGTACAGTACTGAGCACACATAAATATTTATTCTCTTTCTTCTTCCCCTCGGGTCAAATTTAGTCACATGTTTGAACACACATGGGCAGGTGGATGGTTCAATGGACAGAGTAATAACTTTGAAGTCAGACTCATCTTCCTGAGTTCAAAACCAGCCTCAGACACTTATTGATTATGTGACCCTGAGCAAATCATTAAAAACAGTTTGTCTTGGTTTCCTCATCAGTAAAATGAGTTGGGGAAGAAAATGGCAAATCATTCTACTATCTTGCCAAGAAAACCCCAAATGATGTTGCAAAGATTCAGCACTGAAAAACAACTGAACAGAGTTCTATGGCACAGACAGGTAAGTAAGGACATGTTAGTGGCTTTTCTTTGTAAAAATACAAGACTAGTGGTACACCACAAATAGGAAGAGCATGTTCTAATAGTAATGTGGATGGACTATATCCTCTTATTTAGTCACACTAACCCAAATATTCCAGCCCCAATGAATCAGAATAAATTAAGAGCTTAATGAGATCTCTGAAGTTTCCCAGTCTAACCCTCTTCACTTTACTGTTGAAGAGTTTGAGATCCAAATAGGATATGTTACTGTCCAAAGTCAAATCATCAAAGGCAGGGGGTGACCCTCAGCTCTGCTGAATTCATTGTTTACCCTACTCATCATGCTGTACTTAGTTGTAAACCTTAAGCCCTGAATTTTAATTTGGCTCTTTCTCTGGGTCAGTGGGTTAAAAATCAGTGAGCTCTGACTGATTTTCACAGCATTTAATTTAATCTCCAAAAACCTCCTCCCCACATTCTGTTCTTCCTACTGTGACATCCCTAATCCTAATAATAGAGATAGCATCAGCCTAACTTACTTCATACAGTGTTGGGGATGGTCAAATGAGGTCACAGACATGAAAGCTTTTGGGAAGCTTTCCAAAATATCATGCAGATAGCAGTTATTGTTTGCTAAACAGCTGAGCAGTCTCTTAAGCATGATGACCATGAAAATAGATAACTGACCATAAAGAAGCATCTTTATCCTTATCTTCTCTTTGTATTAACTAGGCTAGCTAAGGCATGATTGAGAAGTTGAGGAAGTAACTTACCTCTGGCCTCTCCAAACTCCTCTTTCTTTTCCCTTTTGTTTTCCCATGACATTCCTTTTATCCCTCTACCTTCCCATGCCTCTGTCAGTTAGTCAATAAGCTATTGTATGTGCCAGATATTGCACCAAGTACTTGGGATAAAAAATAGAAGTAAAAGACAGTCCTTGATCTCAAGGAGCTCACCATCTAATGGAGGAAACAAAAAAACAAGCAAACAAACACTTACTCAGAAAAGCCATATACGGGATAAATAGGAAATAATCAACAGAGGTAAGCACTAGAAGTAAGAGAGGTTGGGAAAGGTTTCCCAGACAATATGAGATTTTAGTTGGTACTAAAAGGAAGTCAAAGAATTCAGTATATGGATGGACATGTGAAAATGAGGAGAAAAACATTACAAAAATGAGGAATATCCAGGAAAATTACCTAGAGCCAGAGATGGAGTGTCTTGTTTGTGGAATAATCAAGAGGTCAGCGTCACTGAATGAAGTGAAGAGTACATAGTGGGGAGGAAGTTGTAAAAAGACTGGAAAGGCAGGAGAAGGCTAGGTGATGAAGGACTTTGAACACCAAATAGAAAGTGTTGTATTTGATCCTGAAGACAATGGGGAATCACTGGAATTTAACTGACTAGGAGGATAACATGCTCCGACCTGAATTTTAGGTAAACCATTAGGTGAGTGAAGGAAAGATGAACTCTGGAGCAGAGAGAGACTTTAGGCAGGCAGACACATCAGGAGGCTATTACAATAGTCTAGGCTTGAAGTAATGAGGACCTATACCAAGATTGTAGCAAGGTTAGAGAAGGGAAGAAGCTATATTTATGAGATACTGCAAAGGTAAGATTGACAGGTTTTGATAATAGCTTGGATATGAGAGAAGCAGTGGCTTGAGAGATAGTGAAGAGTCCAGGATTATCCTAGCTGTAAACCTAAGGAACCAGGACACTGGTAATGCCCTTTATTTTAGGAGCCAGTACCATCCTGCTTACCTTTACCAAAAGTAATTCAATAAAACAGGTACTGGACAGGGAGTTTCAGGAACTGGTTACAAATCCCAGCTCTGTATCTATGCTATGCATGACCTTCAACAAGAAGTTATAGCATACTAGGCACTGAAGATTCAGAAACTCATAAAGAAAGCCTTATATTTTATTTGAGGGGAGAGAGGACACATGTTACCACATACAAACATATATTAAATAAACATAAGGTAATTTTCAAGGGGAGGGACTGGAAGCTTGGGGGAGGGGAGAAGTAAAATTAGGAAAATCTTCATATAGGAGATAATGCTTAAGCTTAACTTTGACAGAAAATAGAAGTTCTAAGAGCCCAAAAGAGAATACATTCTGGATATGAAGGAATTCTGAAGAAAGGTACCAAATGTTGTTTATAAGGAATAGCAAGGAGTTAGTCAGACTGGATCAGTTAGAACCAAAAATGCATGATGGGGAACAATGCATAATGAACCTGGAAAGATAAGCAGGAATCAGGTTGTAAACTTTAAATGGAAAACAGAAGAGGTTATATTTGATTGTAGAGGTAAACAGGGATAATTAGAATAGAGAACTCTGACAGCTTGTATAGAGATGATGCATTGGACATTAGGAAGAAGAAACAAGAAAACAAATTAAGGGACATTACACCAAGAGAAAGGATTAGATAAGAGCCTGAACTAAGTTGTGGCTCTGTGAGTAGAAAGAAGTGATAGATAGGGATAGATTTTTATGGAGGTAATATTGGCAAGACTCAAATAAAAACTGTCACCTTATCTCTTTAAGATTCAGCTTTTTCATCAGCAAAATGAGGGAATTAGATAACTTCTTCAAAGATTTCTCTTTTCTAATCATTCTAAATCATGGTCCTATTTTAATCAGAAAAGAAAAGGATGTCAGGCTATCTCACTTATATTACAAAATGTAATTCACATGTACTAACTTTTTCAAATATTTACATAATTAAGCTTTCCCCCCTTAATTATACTTATGTAAAAATCTAATTTCAAATAATTATATAATTATACTGTTCCCTTTTATTGTAAAACTTTGCCTCTGTGTTAGAAGAAACTTCAGAATATAGTAGGGTGGTTGGAGGATTATTCTCTTTAAGTATGGGATTCTTTTTTCTTGTCTCCGAAATCATCATATAAGGTTGTCCCTAATGTAACTTCTCTTCAGTCATTTTAGGGTTCTTTTTTTTTTAAAGGAAGTAATCAAAAAGAACAATATATATATTACTTGGTCCTCCTCTCCATAGCCCAATCTTGCTGAGCTCCATCCCCATTCACTCCACAGCCATATCCTAATAATAGCTTCCAGAATCCTTATATCTTTCAACATAGAAAGAGGGACTGAGAAGAAAGGAGAAAATTAGTGGAGTCAGAGGGACAGCTGTTTCAGAATCTCAGTGCTGGAGGTGAGGAGGAGGAGATCAAAGAGAATAAGATGTCTAAAACATGAATATCAGCAAGTACACTAATGGGAAAGGTTATAATTAAATGTTAAACATGTGAACAAACACTGATCATAGATAGTAAAGAACTAACAGTGAGGTGAAAAAAAACAAAAATGTGGTTTGTCTGTCTTTGTTAAAAGTTTTATTTGATTCTAATAGTTACCTCCATATATCCATGCTCAATCTTCACATTGAAGACTGAATTCCGAGAAGTAACCAACAATAAATTAAATGATTAGCAGGACTACTGGTTAAGGTTACAAAGTGAGTCACTAAATAATGGGTGAGGCAAGTCAAGAACCAATCTATTCATCAGACTTCTTTATTCACTGCCGTGGTTTCTCTGCTTTCCCTGAGATCATAGGGTCATATATTTAGGACTAAAAGGGACCTTAGAAGCCATCCAGGTCAATTCCTTCCTTTTATATCTTAGGCTGAGAGAGATTACATCACCTCCCCAAGGTCACATCCAGTAATTTGAGGCAGAATTTAAACTCAGGTCTGCCTTACTCCAAGTCCAGAATTCTATCATAGTATCACCGAGTATTGCATCATCTTGAGGGAAATTCCATATCTGAACATTCCATTTGAATGTGAATAACAGAAAGAATAATAATAATAATAATAATAATAATAATAATAGCTCACAAAGACATATATATCTTTGTAGGACAGCTAGGTGACTCAGTAGATAGAGCACCAGTCCTGAAGCTAGGAGGACCTGAGTTCGAATCTAACATCAGACATTTAACACTTCCTGACTACGTGACCCTGGGTAAGTCAGTTAACCCCAATTACCTCAGAAAAAAAATAAAATAAAAAAGGCATATATACCTTTGTAGCTTACAAAGTGTTTTCCTTACAACAACCTTAGAAGGTAGGTAAAGTAGATATTATTATCTACTTTTTGTAGATGAGGAAATTGATACTGAAGGCCATTTAATAAATGTTTGTTGAGTGAGTCAAAGGATTCCATTAGCCTGGGAGTAGAAGAACCAGGCCTTGAAAACAAGATTTTAGACAACGTCCAATGCTTTGGATTCTATTACAAGATTTCCCTTAAAACCATCAGATTTTTCATGCCAGAGAAGAAGAAAATGAGATGGAGTTTGGCCAGCAGAAAAAATGTACCACCCTAATTTAATTCCTCCCCCCATTTTTTCTGATAGGATAACAAGCCTAATGGATTAAAAGTTTAGTCTGATTAAGGCAAGGGAGTCCAAAGCTCCATTAAATATTGGATATAGGGATTCATCTCAGCTTCAAGCAAAAGAAGGTGGGGAGGGAGGGTTGGGGAACTATAATTAGTCAGAGAAACCTCTGCTGTGTTTTAGGCACTCTAACTGAAAGAGAACTTAGAGATCTTTCAAACATCATTGCTTGTTAGATTTCTATTCTCCAAAGTTCTATTTTGGCTTCCATTTTGTTTTCTTCAGTAGAAGGGACAAAGGATTTGGAGGTTCATGTAGGTTCAAATACCAGTTCCACCACCTTCTGGCTGCATGATCATTTCTCTGGGTCTTGGTTTTCTCATCTGATAAAGTAAAAAGATTGGCCTAAATGCCAAAAAGTCTTTTCTAGCTCCATGACTATAACCCTATGAGGGGGAGAGTTTATCATTACACTCTGGGATGGGAGAAAGGAGTGGCATCCAAGCATTTTCCATTTTCCCAGGCTTTCTATATAGTAGTGTGTCTTAGGAGAATGAGACAATCTCCTCTAAGTCACAAGTTCTTAGCTTTTTGAGTGTCATGAAATCCTTTAATGGTCTGGTGAAGTCTATAAACACATTTTAAGAATAATATTTTTAAATGTATAAAATAAAATGTATAGGATTACAGAGAAAGCCAATCCTATTGAAATATAATTAAATATATATGAAAAAAAATCAAGAACACCAGCCCTAAATCAATCCCTTGGGTCCTTGTTTCATTAAAGTTTCTGACACAAGGATAACATTATTACATTGGTATCAAGATCCAAATTACTGATGTGGAAAGCTTTTTTAAAAAAAAAAAAAGATTTCTTTATATCCTGGTGCTACACATATTGAACCATGATATTTCTCACTTTCTTTTTTCTTTTTTTTTTAATCTTCTCATATAAAATGAGTAAAATGAAAATGGTTGCACATGTATAAACTATTTCAGATTGCTTATCATCACAAAGGAGGGAGGAGGGGAAAGAAAAAGGGAATGACAGAATTTGGAACTCAACTTTTTTAAAATGTTAAAAAAAAGTCTTAACATGTAATTGGAGAAATATTTTATTTAAAAAAGGAAAAAAAGAGTTGACCAATGCAACTAAAAGAGAAAAAGGCAACAATTCACAAATCCCAACTAACCCCCCAAAAAAATTTCAGAAAATCAGAGTAAGAATAAATAAAATTGAAATAAAAATCATTTTTAAAAAAAAGAGCTACCAAGACCTTGCTTCTAAATTTTCAAGAGTCAAATATATATATATACATATATATATATGTATATATATATATTTAGAATATAAGATCCACATTTCAATAGTAGAATATATTTGATAATAGGGGAGAGAGAAGAACTGAAACTGCATATTTATCCATTCTCCCATTATTTATTAAACACCTACTAAATACAAAACTAAACTAAAGATGGTCTCAGCTGGGTGAGAGCCTGACCTCTTACTGGCTATGCTAGGAAGACAAGAATTCTGGCATCTCTTAAATCAAGATATAAAGGTCTGAGAGTGGACTGTGAGGTGGCCATCTGAAAAAAATCTAGTTAAATTCATGGCTGCTGGCCATGGTTTTGATCCTGGAACTAAGAAACTAAGACAGCAGATAGGAGTAGGGAGTGCAACTACAGTCTGGGACTACTCAGAGTGCTAGGCCTGGAATCAGGAAGATATGAGTTCAAATCCAGTCTCAGACACTTGCTAGTTGTGAGTCTCTGGATAAGTCATTTAACCCTGTTGTACATCTGTAAAATGAGCTGCAACAAACCACATTAGTATCTCTGCCAAGAAAACCTTAAATGGGTTTCACAAACAGGCCTGACTGAAACAAGTCAACAACAACAAAATACATATATGTACACATATATCTTGTATGCACAATTTTTTGCATGTTGTCTCCTCCACAAACCTCTACTTCACACAATGAGAGCTGGGAGACTGAATGACAACTTTAGGGAATGAAATTGTTAAAAAAATGTTTTAAAATAGATTTAAAATAGAATTTGACTTCCTTGAGGGCAGAAAACATTGGTTTTAGCTTTCTTTTCAAGGTAACATCCAATTTCTCTCTATCCTTTCACTGTCCCAACTACTTAAAAGAACTGTCTACATTTAATGTATCTACTTCTTTAATCTCTCCTTTGTCCCTTTGAACCCAACTCTCATGCTACTGAAGCTGCCCTTCTTAGAATGCCCTAATGATTTCCTAATGGTTAAATCCAATGTTCCTTTTCTTCCCTCTTAATGTAACTGCCTTCTCTATTACTTTTAACATTTTTGACTATCCCCATCCTAGAAAATCTCTCTTCCTGCCTTGACTTTTGGGGGAAAGCATCAAATACACAAAAAAAGCATTTGATTCCTCTATCTATGTGACTTTAAATAAATAATTCTACATTTCTGGGCTTCATTTTTCTCATCTATAAAAGTGTGAGGATTCAGATCAGCTAATGTCCCCCTTCTAGCTGTCAATCTATCAAATTCATAGGCTCCTTTCTTAGTTTTTCAGTCACTCTTGGTCTCCCCTTCACCTGCTCCTCTTTTTTCTCCTGTCTTCTAGTATATAGTTGTTTCTTAAAACACCCTTTTCTTTTCTCTAGGCTCCTGTGATGAATATTCTTTACTTTCACAGCTTCAATTACTATTTCTTAGCAGAAGACTCTAAAAACCTGGATAGCCTGTAACTAAAATTTTAATAGTCAAAACAAAAAAATTCTACATTTTTGTCCCATATCCTGGGATCATGACTATTCTGGTCATCATCATTCTCACAGTAACAAATGCTCACGCCTTCATTCTTTGATTCCTCCCCCCACCCTTCATCTCCATCTAATTCACTTGCTAAATCCATAAAAATTTCTCTAGTCTACCTCTTCATACTGCTTTCGCCACCAAAATCCAGGCTAAAATTATGTCTTACCTGTACAGATTCAACTACCTCTTAAATGCCAGGCCTAGAATCAAAAAGATTCTTCTTCCTGAGTTCAAATCTGACCTCAGATCCTTAATAACTATGTCATTCTGGGCAAATCATTTAACCCTATTTTCCTCATGTCCCTCATTTTTAAAATGAGCTGGAGAAGGAAGTGACAAACCACTTGAATCATTGCCAAGACAATCCCCAAAATAGGGTCACAAAGAGTTGGAGATGACTGACCAAACAACACCACAAGTGAGTGTTTCAATAGGTCAAAAGGGGAGCATTGCAGGTAAAGAGAAAATTTTAGCAAAGACAAAGAAATCTGAATTATGATTCTTGGGTCTTGGCTAGATATCTCTGGGTCCCTAGAGCTTGTGGAGGACTTTGTTCTTTACCTGGGAGGGCAACTTTGAAGTATAAATGAATGTGTTCATTATGCTTACCTCCTCTGAATAATAGGCTCTTTCTTCTACAATAAAACGTTTCCCACATTTGTCGAGATTAATCTAAAAAGGGCTCATTATGAAGAAGTTGTCAGGACTTTAATGATGATTAGTGGCACCTCTTCTGGAAGGGAGATTTGGGACCATGAATCATTTTCATGTTTCTGAGTGGAGTAATTAGAGCAACCTCTGAGTCCTCAGATTAGTAAAATGTGTTTGGATACACACACACACATATAAATGTTAAGTGTGCGCGTGTGCGCACAGAATTTCTTTAAACAGTCCCTGCCACAGATAGCAAAATCTGAGGACTACAGCAATTAAATTGGGAGAGTTCTCATACACTGATAATTCCCAAAAGATGAGGTTTTTTAAAAAAGTAATTTACCAATAAAAATAACAGGTTTGAAATTCTGTTAAGTCAAGAAAGACTCAGCCAAATTAATTTAAGAGGTAATATGTACTCTCCAACTAGCTCAAATGAAGATATATTCTTTGAGCTTTGAAATCACCAGACTTGCTTTGTTGTACTTTTCCTGCCTCAAGAAAGAATAATGTGAAGCTGTGTTACACTCCAGGGGCCATCCATCCTCCACCACTTGAGAGGGGAGACAGCAAATTGCACAGGCACATGGTGAGTTACAACATACCCCAGAAAACAACCAGACTGATACTTGAAAAGGGGAAATATCTTTATACCTTAATGGACAGATTTAGAAAACATAAAACCCAGCTCAACTCTAAATGTGCTGATGTCAAGCATTCAGTGAAGAAGAACTAACTTGGATGTCCAACATGTAACCTTGTAGAAATCAGAGCCCCTCCTAATACTTCTCGATGTTGAGGCCTGTTCAAAAGATATAGTCAGCCAAAAACAAACAGAAACAAAAAACAGCAGTATAACTAGACGGGGCAGCTAGGTGGTGCAGTGGATAGAGCACCAGCCTTGAAGTCAGGAGGACCTGAGTTCAAATCTGGTCTCAGATACTTCCTAGCTGTGTGATCCCGGGCAAGTCACTTAATCCCAATTGCCTCAGCCAAAAAACAAATAAACAAACAAAAAGATATGGTCAAAAGCATGGTGGAATACAGAAAGCACTATGCCAAGTTTATGTTTTTTTGCTCTGCCACTTGCTATCCCACAGGACTTAAATCTGAAGAAACATAGTGTAGGCAGTCCACAAGCATTTAAGTTCCTAGTGTATGCCAAGCACTGTGTTAAATCCTGAGGATAGAAAAAAAAAAAAAAGAAAAGAGTCCTTGTTCTCAAAGAGTTTCCACTTTATTGGGTGGGAACAACATGTAAAAAACTAAGTACAAACAAGATACAATCAGTATTAATTGGAAATAATCAACAGGGGGAAAGGCATTAGAATTTAAAAACTGGGAAAGCCTTCTTGCAGAAGAAAGGATGTTGACATTTTAAAGAAGCCAGAGAATTCATGAAATGGACTTAAGAGTTGTAGGTGTGGGAGAACATTCAGTGAAAATGTTGAGAGAAAAGTGATTGGTATCATACAAAAGAAACAGAAGAAGGAAAAAAAAAAAAGGCCAAAGTACATGGAAGAGAGTAAAAAGTAATAAGAAAGCTAGATGGTACCATGGTGTACAGCTTGCCAGGCCTAGAATCTGGAAGACTCTGATCTTCCTGAATTCAATTCTGGCCTCAGATACTTAATAATTGTATGATCCTGAGAAGGTCACTTAACCCTGTTTGCCTCAGTTTCCTCATCTGTAACATTTGTTCACCACACAGTTAGTTAATCAATAATGTTTTACTAAGTGCCTACCATAGGGTCCACACTGGGCTAACTATTGGAATCAGATGTGATATCTTTAGATTCAACATAGAGTTTCTTTAGTATCCTTACCTCCAACACATTCTAATAAGCTCTCAGGTCAATTGGTTACCTATAGACTTTTGCTTCTGCTACAGAGTCAGAAAAAAATGTATTTATCATAGAAGCAGTCACAGCACATTCAGAATTGGAAGGGAAATCAGATTCCATTTAGCTTTTGCTCATTATCCCTCACTCTTATATCTTACTTACTTTGACCTAACTTCCTAATAAAATTGTCAGGTAGAGAGAAAGAAAAATAGTGCTCAGATTCTTGGTCTTCTTAGCACCTGGTTCCCAATGGCTAGAAAACTCAGCTTTATGGGTACAGCTTTGCAGTTCCCCACTCAAGCTTATCTGTCCCTTCACAAACTCTAAGGGCTTTATTATTAGGTGATAAGAGCTAACAGAATATACTAATTTAAGACAAGGAGTTAGTGGCCAATAACAATGTTGCTTTTCTCAGACAATCTCCTGCATTTTAATTCAATTGCTGGCCCAAAATAGCAATCCAGTATAATGGGTTCAGATTTTTGATAACAGAGTAGGTGATCACTTACTCAGTAGAGTCATAGGGCTGAATAGGTCAGTTTATCAAGTTCATTGGGCAGGGATGATACCTGAGAGGTTGTTTGAGATACATTTTATTGTCACTCTGGAGTGCTATATCTTATGGCATATAAAAGAAGGAAAAACAAAACAAAAAAAGTGCCCAATGTAGGTGGATTTAAATATATGCTAATGCTGTAAAAGTTCTGAGTCTTCTTTCTGTGTGTATACCATTATTCATAATGAATACACCATTATCTACTAAGCTAGACCCTGAAATTACTTATGGAGGACAATTAATTTGATTGTCAACAGAGATCAGAGTATGAGACTAGTCAGATAATAGTCTTTCTGAAGTAAAAAAAAAAAAATTCCCACTAGATGGAGCTAATTAATTCTAGTCCTGCATCATCCTAGGCAGACAACTGGTAACATCCATTCTCTCCTTTCCCCCCAAGTACTGGGGAAATACTGCTTGGTAGAGCCCTCGGCATATTTATTTCAAGTCTGATCTTTTAAAGGCAGGGGCCAAAAAAAAAAAAAAAGGTCTTCATATTCATTCCAAGCAGTAAAGAGAGAAGAGAAACCCTGAGAAGGGCAGTTGAGTTATCACTTGATAGTTAATCAATGCTTAATTCTGTTGAATCTACCTCTACAATAACTTCCTCCTCTCTTTTCAACTTAGATAGCTACCATAATAGTTCAGGCACTTATTATACCTCTGACCTGCTATAATTACCAAATGATATGATCCACCTTTGATCTCTGACCTCTCCAGTCTATTCTCTACAATGCTACCAAAGTGATGTCTTTTAATGGAAAGGTCAAAGGATGTTACTCCCCTACTCACAAACATTCTGTGGCTCCCATCCATACTCATTTGTCTGCCATGCAGGGACCTCTGTTTTGTTCCAATCTTATCAATACTATTCTTAGATTGTACATTTCCTTCTAACTGAAATCTTTGCTCAGACTTATCCTATCTGTTGTTGTCTTAGTAGCTTTGTACATATCACCCTCTGCCCATTCCTAAAATTCTCTCAGCTGCCATCTCTCAAAAAGCCTCTTTTGATTTCATGCAGGTATAAAAAATATTTCAATTTTTAGATTCTTTATACAGCTGCTGAGTCCCTTCATGTGCACTTGCCATATAAATCTCACCTGCTACATGAAGCCTTTTACAATTCTTTATTCTAGTGTCTTTCTTCTGATAATTATTTCCTATTTATCCCGAATATCTTGTTGGTATATATTTGTTTGCTTGCTGTCTCCCCCATTACATTGTGAGGTCCTTGAGAACAAGGACTATCTTTTGAATCCTCAGTACTTAGCACAGTGCCTGACACAGAGTAGGTATGAAAGAAATGCCTATTAACTGATTATAAATTTTTGCCTTTTCCTTCCACTAGATTGTTAACTCCTTGAAGACATGAGCTATCTTATTTCATGATTTTATTCACCAAATCTAGCACAAGGGCTTAGTAAATGTTTATTAAATGGAATTAAAATATCCAAGGACACAAAGTTAATCAAGTATTTGTAAAGCACCTATTACGTACCAACCATTTTGTTACATTCTAAACAGAGAAAGCATGTAGCAAATCCAAGTCTAAAACCCATGTCTCCTGACTTACAAGTCTGGTGCTCTTTTTACTATGAGGAAATTCTGTCCATAATAAAATACTTTCTGCAACTTAAGCTCTGTCTTTCTAGAAAAATTACAGCTCACCACACAGTACTACTATTTGTTCATTATCTGCTAGAAATGTCTATGATTTCTCAATCAAAACCATTGGCATATAGAGGTAATAACTTAAAAATTTTTGTTTCCAGGATTTTAGCTTGTTTGAATCTCAGAATGTTTTGGCTCATAGGAATAAAGTATAGCAAGAGGCATATAGTTCAACTACCTTGTGAGAGAAGTTGTGGGCTACATAGGCTCATTCCCACCACTTATAATATCGATTCAAAACAAAAACTCTACTTATTTAACACAAAAAGTTCTAAGAAATATGAAAATGGGGAACACATCTGAGTTTTGAGCAGGAGTTCAAGGGAGTTGCTAATCACCAATCAACAAGGGAAATCTACTTACACCCACACATACATTTTATATATGTATATGTATATATGTATATATATATATATTAACACACAAACACTCTCTCTCAGTATGACATTAATTGCTTAAAAAAGTAATGTGATTTTTGATTGTATTAATTAATAGAAGTATCAAATATTAAAAATATTAATCCCATTTTCTGCTATGCTCATTATTGGATGTCATATTTTAAGAAGAATGTTATCAAACAAATAAAGGTTTAGGGGGGAATGAAAAAGAGTGTCTGATCCAGGAATATCACTGCTACATCTGTATCCCAAAGAGGTCACAAAAAAGGGGAAAGGACCTATATGTACAAAAACAGCAGATCTTTTTGTGGAAGCAAAGAATTGGAAATGGAAGATATGCCCATCAATTGGGAAATGGCTGAACAAATTGTGGTATATTAATGTAATAGAATACTATTGTGCTATAAGAAATGTTGAGCAGGACAATGTTAGAAAAATCTGAACTTACATGAACTGATGCTGAGTGAAGTGTTCTTCTTTAACCAGAAGAACATTCTTCACAGTAACAGCAATATTGTGCAAATGATCAATTTTGATAGACTTAGCTTATCTCAGTAATACAATCAATGATCTAAGAAAATTCCAAAAGACTCTTGATGGAAAATACTATCCACATTCAGAAAAAGAACTATGGAGTCTAAATGCAGATGAAAGCATACTATTTATACTTTTTTCTTTCTTGTAGTTTTTCCTTTTTGTTTTGATTCTTCTTTTACAACATGACTAAAGTGTTTAATATGTTTAATACCATTGTACACATGAATCAGTAACTTTAATATACCCATCCTGTTTCTTTTGTCACAAAGATAAACCAATTTCAGAGATCATATAAATCAGCATATTTTAAGACAAGTCTGGCACCTGGTCATTCACATAGACCCCGCCTGGCTCCTCCCTAGTCCCTTCATAGCCTCCTTAAATCCTCTTCAACTCCACCCTAACTTCTCTCCTTAATCTCCAGACCCTGCCTTTGCTTCTGCATGTCCTCTGAGACTTTAAAAGTTCCCCAAACTGGAAGCACATTGCTTCATCATATTTGGTGGAGCCTATGAACTATTTCACATAATAAATGACAAACCTTTGGTACCTGTGATAAAACCACTATGCTCTCCCACAAATAACTTGGTATTCTCTTAATATTATACTACTCCACACACAAAACCTATATCAAATTGCTTGCCAACTTGAGGAGGAAAAAGGAAGGGAGGGAGAAAAAAATTGGAACTCAATTATATAAAAGTGAATGTTGAAAGCTATCTTTACATATAATTGGAAAAAATAAATATTTAGTTAGGGGTGAGGGGGGAAGAAAAGCAATGTTAGGCGCTTAAGAACCAGGTCATTTAAGTAATCATAAAAAGAATTTTGGATTAGTTTAAAGAAAATTAACAAAAAACATGATACAGAATTCTTCAAATAGCCTAAGGACTAGAGCTATTTGATGCAATGGTTCTGCCATGACTGAGGACAAGAAATTTCCCATTTCTGGGCCTCAGCTGATTCATCTAGAAAATGGAAAAAATGACCAGGGAAGTCCTGAGGTTCTTTCCATCTCTAATGCTCTATTCCAATCTACTTTATGAAATGACATAATCTAGCTCATCAGGAAGAAGCATTTGTCTAACAAAGCTGACCAACAATGAATGGCACAGGAATGGCTCTGTAAAGTTCCCATCACCAGAAGTGTTCAAATATGCTAGACAACCATCTTTCAGTGTTACTCTAGAAATAATTCCTGATTTGGGGAATGAGGGTGGAGAATTCAACTTCAGGAGCTGTAAGGTATATTCTAGAAGTCTCTAGAACAGATGAGAAAGTGCTTTAATTTAGAAGTTAATATTGTTAAAAAAAAAAAAAAAAAGAAAGAAAGAAAAGAAAAAAAAGGCAAAGAGGACTAAAACTTTTCTTCTGGTCTACAAAGAAAGAATTTGTCCATTTCTGATTTTCATCTTTCAACCAAATCCTACTTTTCACAAGAAGTCTTTCTTCTCCATCCCATGGTTAGTACCTTCCTTCTGAGATTAATTCCAACTACTCACATATATTTTGTTTACACATGGTTGTTCACAATTTGTTTCTCTCATTAAAGTGAAATTTCCTTTAAGATAGGGAATGGTTTTATTTGTTTGAGAGTTTGGGGGATTTTTTTTTTGCATTTCTTTATAGTCCCAGAGTTTAATACAATGCCTGATACATTGTAATTTAACAAATAGTTGTAGACTGAATGAACCAGGTCCACAATCTCACTGCTGTTGTAGTTTATTCTTCATTCTTGAAGAGGATCATGACACCAGCAAAGAGATGCCATAATTTACAAGTGAACTGAATGAATTAAAGTGAGGGAGACTGTGCAAAGTCACCAACCATCATAATCCAAACAGAAAGGAAGGGAAGAAGTAAGGGAAAGGGAGGGGAAGAGAGAAAGGAGATGAGAGGAAGGAAGGGAAGGAAGGAAGGGAAGGAAGGAAAGGAAGAAAGGGAAGGAAGGAAAGGAAGAATGGGAAGGAAAAAAAGGAAGGGAAGGAAGGAGGGAAGGAGGAAGGAAGGAAGGAAGGGAGGGAGGGCTCAATCACATCCCAAGGATAAACACTACACCTTCAAACTAAATTCTGTCAGGATAGATTTCAAATAGTTTCAAGACCTATATTCACTTTTTTTCAATAATGCCTCAGCAAAAGCACAGCTGAGTAGACAATTATTCTCCGCTAGTGAGTGCCCAGGATGAGTAATCAGTAAGTAGAGAAATCAGAGAGAAGTCGCTGAGGGCTGACTTTTCCCCCCTTCCTATCTCTGCAGTTAAATGCGAGGTATTTTCTAAAAAAATGACATCCCATAATTCTGTTTTTTTTTTTCCTTTTTGCTGAGGCAATTGGGGTTAAGTGACTTGCCCAGGGTCACACATCTAGGAAGTATCTGAGACCAGATTTGAACTCAGGTCCTCCTGATTTCAGGGCTGGTGCTCTAACCACTGCGCCACCTAGCTGCCCCCATCCCATAATTCTAAAAGCTCTTAATACTTGCTCTTCAAGGGAAGGTTAATTCCTTTTATAACCCAAAATGACATTTTTTAAGACATGAGACATCAGTTGAAAAATTTTTTATTCTCTGGTTCTGGGAATACAAGGAACAACATTAATTTCTGTCATACATACACTATGTGTGTGAGGGTCCCTTCCTCTGGGCTTCCAATGGTAAAAACTGCCCATACTAGGGATTTGGAGGGAAGGAGAAAGAGGGACAGATATAAAGGGCTACTCAGAGAGCTCCTCCACTCTGTCACATGAACTACTAAAGAACAAATTCAAAACTGAGAGATTTTCAAAATGAAACTTCTTTAGAATACTTGCAATGTGGTACTTCATCTGCTACATATTCCATATATGCAGAGGAGAATTGTCTTACTTTTTAAAATTAATTCTGAAAAGAATAGCGATGATCCAACATCCCCCCAATCCCTCTACTCATGCCAGGTGCTTCACTGATGACACAAGTAGACAATGGCAGCTCTGAGGCCTCATCTTAGTTCTTTGTCCTTTTCTACTCTCCTAAGGCTGGTTTCCCAGGTCTCTCACCCCTTCTTCCTCTCAACAACCTCATACTCTTTCCCCCTTCCCTGCCAAGAAAACCCTCTTGCAGAAATTTAGTCACTTTAAAATGCAAGGGATAGCAAATACATTAAAATGATTTCTCGCAGAGGTTGTTACATTTTAACAGCTATCAAAACTTGGCTTCATAACATTCTAGAATGTTACAGTTGAAGGGTGCAGAGATATTGCCTAGAATGATCAAAGGGATTATTAGGCTCTACTAGAAAAGATTGAAGGTAACTAAATAGCACAATGGATAGAATGCTGGGCCTGGAGTCAGGAAGACATTCTATTGAGTTCTAACCTGGCTTCAGATATGTGACTCTGGGCAAATCTCTTAATCCTGTCTGCTTCAGTTCCTCATCTGTAAAATGAATTGGAAAAAAATGGCAAAACATTCCAGTATTTTTGCCAAAAATAAATAGATAAAAAAGAAAGAAGGAAAGAAAGGAAGGAAGGAAGGAAGGAAGGAAGGAAGGAAGGAAGGAAGGAAG